>JAUTXW010003412.1:0-57579 GCA_030620095.1 Kuschelorhynchus macadamiae
TGTATAAACATAATTTGATTACGAAAATCTAATTAAGGTCCACCATTTAATCTTAACGATAAAAATAATGATCCAATTAAATGGTTACCCAGAATACACATCCCAATGCCAACTACTCTAATCTATTTGTATTTTCTCTGATTAGGACCACAACATTTTGATGCAAAAATACAAGTAGGTTTATTTATGTTTTTTTAAATAAAAATACAAATATTAAAAAGAAATATTCTATTATTAGTTTACAGTACAACAAAAAGTTTTATTTCTTAAAGGGATATCGGAGTGTATTTTAGTTTTAGATTAGCCTAGCGAAGTACCTGGATGTTCAGCCAAGTACTAAGTATGGCGTTGACTGGAAAAAAAGAAAGAAAGTTAATTATTATGTTTTTAAAAAAAAATAAAATAAATTTTTCTAGATTTTCCAACAGAAAATCTACAGTTTTCCAGAAATACAAGAAATATTGTCTTTTCGATAATCTTAATGAAAAATAATATACTTTTACTGGGGACATGACTGAAACAAACCAGGTCAGCCCAGCATCGATATCTCAAAAATATTTAAATACTTCGTTACTTTTTGGGAAATATTTTCATGCTTAATTCCTAACTAAAGACCGTTTCTCACGTCTACTACTATACATTCTGTCTCAGGGTAGTCCTATGAGAAACAAACATATTGACCAATTTGAATTTTGAAATGGAATTGCAAAAGCATGACGCCCTTTCGTCGTCGAAGACAAGGGGGCGAGTTTCAACTAGAAGTATGAAGAATGATTAGGAATAAAACACCCTTGTTTTTAAAATTGAGCAATAGATTTAAAAAAATGTGTTGATATTTAAAATTAATTCCAATATTTAAAAACAGAGCTTTCAAATCGAAATTAATTTTTATTTTTGTCATATTTTTGAAACTTCATTTATTACTCCCTATTTTTCTAATTATTTTAGCTACATAATTTAGTGTTAGGGTTGTAGTTACTTTTCCTCTAAGAATATCTACAGAATGAGGCAAAAAAAATGAAAGGTAGTAACGACTTTCCTTAAATATTTTAACCTGACCTTCTAAATTAAATTTAGTAAATTCATTTAAACGGAACTTAAACTTCATTTAAAATTTTTCGATAGGTTTTTTTTAACTTAACTCGAGAAAAAGATGAAATAAGTGTATACATTATCCCTAGTTTTGAACCAATCTAAATGTAATTTTACTTAAACTTCTTATTTTGGTACAAAATATTTTGTAGATATTTTTTGTTGATTGAGATAGTGATAATAATAAATTAATATACTATTAATTAATAATAATTATAAAACTAGTTTTAATGATAATTTAGAGGGAAATTATTGCGGCTAGGAATCGATTTATTTATATTCTACAATATGTATTAAGTTCTTTAATATTTTTTTTCTTCGTTGCAAATATTTTTCACTTTTATAGTTAACTACGCTCCTATATATTAAATAAATATGAGTTCAAATTTGACTCGTACTATTTGCGTCACACTGTAGGCCCTGTTTCATTTAAAAGCTGGTTTTCCTGATCTCGATTGCCAAAGCAGCCGCGAAGAAATTGGGTTTCCTTTTCCGAGCTCGAAAATACTTTCCTTCTGCCAACTTGTATCTTCTATACACGCAAATCCGACCCAGTCTTGAATATTATTGCTCATATATGTTGAAATCAGCCTCTCTTTAAATCCTTAACGCCCTTGAGTCTGTCCAAAGAAGAGCAATTCGCCTGATTAAGGATCCAAACATCACAATTAAACTTGCAACACTAGAGCATCGTCGAATTGCTTGTGGTTGTCTCTATTTTTTACAACTACCACCGTGGATGGCGTTCTGATGACGCATTATCTATGTCTTCCTTAGCCATTACTGCCAGGTAGACGCGAGCATCGACCCAGATGCATCCCTTCACCGCCTAAAAGCAAGGACTAAGGGGCTCCTATGTTGTTCTTCCTTCTTTATTTCCAGAATGCCCCGATTATGGAATATCCCTCTTCTCCTAACTGGTACCTGGTACATAGACCCTCAGCCTTCGTGGTGCATTCATAGAAAAAACTTATTTTTTTCATAACAAAGCTTTCAAATCTGTTATAACTGCTTGTGCATAGATATTTATTTTTTTAAATAACACAATTTGAAAGCCTGATTGTAAAAAAATATGTTACAAGCTGAAGATGATCGTGAATAAGGCTAAAACGATGAGTCAAGACACATATTGTTATATATAGTTCAAATATGTGTTCAAAGTTCTATTTAAATCTATTACAGTGTACAAGCGGCTGCATTAAAAACACATGATAGGATGAAATTGGCAAATATTTTAAAACTATTCTTCCAAAGTATATATTAGTTAACATTACCAAACTTCACAATGTAGAAATTCAGTCTGAGTCATTACATACGTAGAATAAATATTAACCACACAATAATCCCTCCTCCCCCGGGCAATTTAAACAATTGATATTAAGTTCTAATACGAGACAAACACGTATAAAGAATGTTTGAACTGTTAGAGGGAAATCCTTGTACCCTTCTTTCGGCATCGTTATTTTGCGGTAGCGGATTTTCCATCCATTAACTGTACTTAATAGTTCATTCTTAACTTGAAACTTGGGCAGACATGAACAGCGCGAAAACAAGCTCTTTTAAAGTCCCGCTAAGTCCCTGTCTTCCAATAATATTGTTATGTCGAAATACATCGCGCCTCCAGTAGTGCGTTTTTTTATTGACGTTGACAACATAAGTAATTACATGAGAAATATTTCAGCCAATTGGCAAAAAATGGCATAAAAGTAAGAGGATATTGTATCACATACCCTTCTAACTTGATATGAATTTAAAAATATATTAAATACGGAGTGGCCCACAAGGGAGAGAGAGAATTTGTGTTAAGGTGCATCGACATCTAGGGCCATTTAGCACCGTTTTGTATGATGTTTGTTCATTATTGTATGTTTGTTCATCCGAGAAAATTGATTTAATATTATTAGACAATTTAAACTTTAACCTGATGTTGTTGAATATTGTACAATATATTAGTATGGGTTTTACTGTTAATGATGTGTTGGATTTAAGGCATCGGGGAGGGTCCGTAGAAAAACTTTTTTCTATTTATGTTATTATTGGTATGGCATCTCTGTGACTAAATAAGTGTTGTGCTTGCCCATTTTAAATAACTTCTTGGGCCAGCATATCTGTAGATTCATTCCCTTTATGACTGGGAACCCACAGAAAGATTATGTATATGGCGCACAAGGATCTTTATGGTTTGAGTTCGCTATATTTTTTTTGACTGAATAGATTTTTTCTTTTTCCTTCAGAAAAGTAACATCTAGAGAATATGATACTGATCGATACACGAACATCAAACAAAAATTTTAGGTTTATTTTGAAAACCATCGGTCAATTATTTTGACACAACATTCATATCGCCGATATTTTAATGTGAAAATTGAACCCCCAGCGCCAACAATAAATCATTTGGGTACACGCAATAGGGAACCTCTCTATAGCCGAAAAACCGCGCACAGCTCATATTGATAAAAAACCTTAACGTGTAAAGAAGAATTTGCAGGATAGTCCATAATCATCAACAAGGAGTCGTTTGGCTTATATATATATATATATATATATATATATATATATATATATATATATAAACTGCTCGTCATAAAAAACGTAACACCTAGTTTTTTGGGCAATATTTGAAAGGCCATATTTCGAAGAGTACTTAATTGATTTTGAAAAACTTTGCAAAATCTGAAAAGTTGATTCGTTGGCTCACATGACTAATTTTGGGAATACGCTATTTGTGATATAGCATATAATACAGGGTGTTAAATAAAGAGATGTTTTTTTTCCTAAGTTTCATGTCATCCCCATTTATAGGAGAGTTGAGTTAGAGAGTCGCAATAATTTTTCATATTAACAGTAGGTCAATACCTCGGGACGTTTTCGAGATTTTGTGGATATCTTAGCCTATTTTTATAAAATTGTTGTTATTCTACAGTTTATTCTTAAAAATTTACAAAAAATCTTTTGCGCATGCTGTAATTCAAGTTCTCTACTTTAACGAATCACCTTGTATACGTAAACTTATAGCACATGATCTGTCTTAAAACTCTGTAAAGTCAATGTAAATAGATTTTGTAGTTTATAAATTTTTAACCCTAAACTGCAGAGTAACGATAATTTCATAGAAATTGCCATATAATCGTAGTAGGCTATGGATACGCATTTTTGGTTTGTTTTGTACTGTCAATAAACGCTACACGTTCACCAAACATAAAAAGTTATTCAAATCTTTATAACAAAATGTATCCAACAATTGTTCGTTTTGGGGATCGTGAATTGACAAACATTATAAGGTAAGTGTATTTTATTCACTTTTTTTTCAAAAAAATGTAAAAATTCCTAAAACATTCATATTTATTGTATGTTTTAGACTGCATCAGCGTGGGATGTCTTTTCGGGGCATTGCTGACATCATGGGTTCAACACCAACATCCATATACAGGGCAATTGAACGTCACACAATACACGGGACCTCTGCTTACCGCAACATTGGACGCAGTGGTTGTGGCAGGGTAACGAATCTACGTCAGAACCGCCTTATAAGGATGTCTGTGCGCCGTTGTCCTACCCTCAATGCAACCAAGATCAACAGGGGACTTCGAGAAGCCACCGGCGTGGAAGTTTCATCAGCAACAGTTCGTAGAAGATTGCACGAATATGGCCTACAGGCTAGACGAAGGGCTGCCTGCCCTCTTTTGCTTGCTGTTCACCGGGCTGCCAGAAGGAGATGGGCACGTGACCATGCGAATTGGGGAATAGCCGAATGGAATAGGTGCATGTTTACTGATGAATGTAGGTTTAATATGCATGAAAGTGATGGACGCATTTTGGTATGGAGAGAAAGGAATAGTCGGTATGTAGAAGAAAATATGGAAGCTAGAGTAGCATTTGGAGGTGGTGGGATTACTGTATGGGGCGGTGTGATGCAGAATGGTAAGACTGATTTAGTAGTGTTGATAGGAGAAAGTATGAATGCTGAGAGATATAGAGAAAGGTGCTTAAATGAGATTGTTGTTCCTTTCGCTCAAAATTTCGGGAATGACTTTATACTGATAGACGATAATGCTCGTCCGCACAGAGCAAGAGTCGTTCAAGAATTTTTGAGGGAGAACAACATTGAACGAATGGAATGGCCTGCTAGATCTCCTGATATGAATATTATAGAGCATGTATGGAGTAGGATGAAACTGAAGATAAATGCAGGTGAGTATGTAATAAACAATTTGAATGATTTGGCAAATGCAGTGCGGTTAGAATGGGAGGCTATTCCTCAAGATTTTATTGCAGACTTGGTAAATAGCATGCCAAATAGGGTAGCAGACGTTCTACGTGTAGGCGGTGGGCCAACAAAATATTAATTCTCTTTGTTGCTTTAACGTGACAATATGGTTTCGTTATTTTGTTTAAATAATTAATTAAATTATCATTTAAATTAAATTAAGTTACAAAAGATTTTTGTAAATTTTTAAGAATAAACTGTAGAATAACAACAATTTTATAAAAATTGCCATATAATCGTAGTAGGCTAAGATATCCACAAAATCTCGAAAACGTCCCGAGGTATTGACCTACTGTTAATATGAAAAATTATTGCGACTCTCTAACTCAACTCTCCTATAAATGGGGATGACATGAAATTTAGGAAAAAAAACATCTCTTTATTTAATACCGTGTATTATATGCTATATCACAAATAGCGTATTCCCAAAATTAGTCATGTGAGCCAACGAATCAACTTTTCAGATTTTGCAAAGTTTTTCAAAATCGATTAAGTACTTTTCGAAATATGGCCTTCCAAATATTGCCCAAAAAACTAGGTGTTACGTTTTTTATGACGAGCAGTTATATATATATATATATATATATGTGTATATATATATATATATATATATATATATATATATATATATATATATATATATATATATATATATATATATATATATATATATATATATATTATATATATATATATGTGTATATATATATATATATATATATATATATATATATATATATATATATATATATATATATATATATATATATATATATATATATATATATATATATATATATATATATATATATATATATATATATATATATATATATGGCGGCCTGATGAGCTCTAATAAGAGCGAAATCGCGATCGTCGTTTGACTACAATGGATCATTGTGTCTGCTGTGATGCAGAACATGTTCCAAACAAGGATCATTTTCTTGTTATGACGTTGGTGTAAGTGGAATGAAAACATATATCATATATATATATATATATATATATATATGTGTATATTATATATATATATATATATATATGTATATATATATATATATATATATATATATATATATATATATATATATATATATATATATAAAAAAAAATATATATATATCATTTGCTTTTTAGGTTAGGATATTTATATTTGGGTTAACGAAATATGGTATTAAGACACATATTTTTCATGAAAAAACAATTAAATATTACTGCCAGTTTTTCTGATATCAGAACCAAGTTTAGAATTTCAAATGGAATCCTGTATATTATTTTACATAGTTTGATAGAGCTTAGAATTACCTTTTCAATGACATATCATATATATACATATATATTTTTTTTTCAAAATGGCGGACCAGGAAGCGCTTTTTCAAAATTCAATAAGGCGGTCGTTTCCCGATACCGATGAAATTTTGTTTAACAAATTATTAAAATATTAAACAAAATGGGGTTTTCAATGGATTTTAATCAAATTTAAAATCAAATTTTTAATTTATCACAAAATGGGATAATTTAATTTTTTCTTTAAAATGTGAACTTTATCTTAAATTTTCTCAAAGATTTTAAATAGAAAGTTGTATTTATTAAATATTAGTATTAGAGAATATCTTAGTAGCAACACGAAACCCCAGAACAAGACGTATTTTTGATTATAGTTTCAGAAAAAATTGACAAAACCTTGCCGATACACATTTTTCCTAATACATAACATGAAACAAACACACACATATTATTAATCAGAAAATCCTGGAATATTTTTTATTGTTTATTGATAAGTAATTTTGTATTATTTTGACATTTTGTGACTGTTGTCTTATTTTAGGAAAGCGAGAAAAAATCACAAGTAGTATTAATTTTATTTTACCAGTAGATACGGTGCAGTAACATGAGAGATGACTTAACTAAGATAAGTAGGTCTTGGAAACAATTGCATAGGGATGCCATTATAATTTTCATTAGATTTAACCAGAAACGTCAAAAGTACTGTTTTGTATCGACATTTCTGATAACTTTCGTTACATTTTTACACTGAGAAAAACAAAAAACAAAAACAAAACCGCATAACAAACCGTATTTTTGCTTTTTGTTTGAGAAAAAATTGACGAAACTCTGCCGATATACATTTTTCGTAATACATAACATGAAACACACACACCCACACACACATATTATTAATCAGTAAATTTCGGAATATTTTTTATTGATAAGCAATTTTGTATTATTTTGACATTTTATGATTTTTGCTGTCTTATTTTAGGAAATCGAGAAAAATTCACAAGTAGTATTAATTTTATTTTACCGGTAGGCTTTCGGTTTTTCCGGAAATACCTAGACCTAAGTCAAGAAGTTTAAAAAGAACCCTGTATATTTTTTCACACAGTTTGATAGAACTTAGAATTCCCTTTACATTGACATATCACAAGTTGATTTTTTTTCGAAATGGAGGACCAGGAAGCTTTTGTTCAAAATTCAATATGGCGGCCATTTTCTAACACCGAAGATATTTTTGAATTATAGGTAGAAATAATAAACAAATATGGGGGTTTTTATTGGGTTTAATGCTAATTTAAAATCAAACTTTCACAATTAATACAAAAGTCACTCAATTAAATGTTCCATGCGCTGTCCGCCTTGTTCTTGGCATAGTGTAACTCCCTCAACATTTTCCGCGAGCAGGTTTCGTAAATGCTGTTCTGAGATACTCTCAACGGCTCGTCTTATTCTATTTTATAACATTTCCAACGATATTACAGGAGTTGCATACACTTTTTCTTTTAGATGACCCCATATAGAAAAATCAAGCGGGGTTAGGTCAGGCGACCTCGCTGGCCATCGAATTGGTCCATTGGTTCCCAACCAGTTCTCACCAAATCGTTCATTCAAGTAATTTGCAACAATTCTTGAATTATGAGCAGGGGCGCCATCTTGTTGGTAAACTAAATCATCATTTTGCTGCAAATTATTTATAAAATGTTCAATTTCATTTTCGAGAAAGTCCAAATACATCTCGCCAGTTAAAGGCTGATGGAATAATATTGGACCAATAACGCTTAGTCCTACAACGCCTAACCAAACATTAACTCCAAAACGTCCCTGGAAGGCACCTTCTCTTACTAGTCTTTGATTTTCCTTTGCCCAATAACGAAAATTATTTCTATTAAACATCCCTAGATTAGTAAACCTTGATTCGTCCGAAAAAATAATCTTATGATGAAACACAGGACTTATTCTATAATTATCTAAAAACCAATTGCAATAAATAAGTCGTCTTTGGAAGTCATTTTCAAATAAGTGGTGGTGAATTTGATACTTAAACGATTTAAACCCGTGTTTCTTTAAAATTTTTCTGGCGCTTTCATGGGACGTATTGCACTGTTTGCCTAATTCACGAAGGGAAGCTGTATATATATATATATATATATATATATATATATATATATATATATATATATATATATATATATATATATATATATATATATATATAAATATATATATATATATATATATATATATATATATATATATATATATATATATATATATATATATATATATATAGATATATAGATATATATATATATATATATATATATATATATATATATATATATATATATATATATAGATTATATGTATTATGTTTGTCAAGCATAAAGTCATCCTTCTCTTGAGTAGTTATATTGTGTATGCTCAAATAAGAATTTATGACAGTATATATGTTTTATTTACATATGTAACAACCATTCAAATTGGAACAAATAAATTTTTTTCATTTCCACAATAACTTTTTTTTGACCAGATCTAACATATAAACTGTACATACGTTCATAAAACATTTATTCACATTTGGTTTTTGTGCAAAATTTTAGCTTAATTGGATAAGTGGTTTTTGAAATTTTGAAACTGATTTTTTAAAAATTTAATTAGTTTCGCCATAACGTCTCCTCACAAACATTTTATCAGTTTATCCCTTTTGATTTTTGTGAAAAATTTGAGGTAAATTGGATTAGTAGTTTTTTAGTATCTAATATTTTTTTAACATATTATTGCTGTCATTTTGTTCCGCCATATTGGATTGTTATCAAAATATGATCTCTATATGAGCCTCAATTTTAGACTAAAATTTGAAGTCAGTCGAATAAGTAGCTTTTAGCTTTCTAGCTGTTCCTACAAAAGACAGACATACAGATCGACAGGCAGACGGATGGAATTGAGAAAACTTGTTTTCTTTTGGCATCTAGGGCCAATTAAACCTGAAGATCTAAAAAAATCTGGAAGGAAAGTAAGCAACAAATCATGGCAATAACTTCAAATATCTAAATATATAGATACATAGATCTAGATCTTTGTATCTATCATCTGAATGCATCGTCGACATATAGCAATTTCAGCAGGAATCCGAAGCAGATCACTGAATAATAGTACCAGACCGGGCTAGTTTTTTAAATTGTTGTTGCTTTTGGTTATCTTTACTTTATTATTACAAATATAAATACATTTATCCAAATTGAAAAACTTCGCCTTCGCTGAGATTCGAACCCAGGACTTCTCAGTTTCTAGCTGAACGCTCTGTCCATGAAGCTCCTATGAAGGACTTGGTCCTCACTGTGTCATGGGGGGAGGTCGTCGCTTGGCAGGATGTTTTTGCCACCTCTCGATAGTTGTAGACATCTGAAATAAAAGAGATTATTAATAAGAAAAAGAGTCGTCTTACCAGGTTTGAGATATTTCTCCGCTATCCTCCTTTCGTCTGTCCGGTTTGCCGCTGCCTACGTTCTACTGTCACGTGGTTCAGTCTGCCGTTGCCAGTGTCCCTTCGTCCAATACGCCTGGTGGTCTTCGAATCTGGGTCCTCTTCTGGGCCCTCAGCGACACTGCTGTTCTGTGATCCGGCAGTGTTGAGGCTGACGTGGGGTTTTCTTTTACCTCAGGGGTTCAACTGCAGCTCACACCGGAGCCAGTTGAGGTACCTGGGATTCTCGTCTTTTACCTCAGGTTCAGCTGCAACTCACCCAGAGCCAGCTGAGGTACCTGGGAGTCCCCTTCTTGGAGTTTGTTGGCCACTTGTTGATTCTCCAAGGGTTTCTGTCAGCAAGATCTAGTTTCTGAGGAGCACGGAGACTCAGAAATTTCGATTTGCCCACTTCCATCCTAGAGTATATTAGCGCAGGAGTCTATGTCTATGTCTCCTGTACCTTATCCAGTTATTGCGAATCGGAGCTAGTGGATCATAGTCTACCAGGTCACGTAGGTTTTCACTGGGGTGATTTTCGGCTGCCCTGAAGGCTCGGGTAGCCTTTTGCCGCATGAAGTCTTTAATAGGTGTCCATTGAAGATCACGCTGGAGCACGCTGCAGGTCCTCATTCCTGATAAACCATGGGGCATCGGCTGCCATTCTAATAAGTTTATTTTCAGTCCTCTTCGGCTTCATAAGGTGGGATTTAGAAGCGTATCCGAAGGATGTGGAGCCATAGGTGAGTTGGCTCCTAGCTACTCTTTGCATGTCTGGTTTTTGTCTCTTTGTTGTCCTCGCAGCGTTGATATGGTTGTTCCATGTCAAGCTTCCATATATATCAATATATATAATTATATCACACATATTGGACCATAATAATCTTGATAGGAACTTAATAGACCTAGTGGGAGCTTGTCATACATCTAATTATTTCAATTTTCAAGAAACTTTTTATGAACAATGTTCAGGGGCAGCTATGGGATCTCCTCTATCACCTGCGGTAGCGATTATCTTTATGGAAGCCTTTGAGAATACTGCTGTAACATCCGCTTCACCAAAACACTGGTTCAGATATGTAGATAATACTTTTGTTGTTTGTACTCATGGATCACCTTAATCACATTATATATTAAGTTCACAAGGGAAATTGAATCTAATGGAACGATTCCCTTTCTAGACCTATTTGTTCAAAGTAAGGACAATGGTATATTAGGAGCTTATAGAAAACCGATGCATACAAATAGATACTTCCAAGATAGATGCAAATTCTCTCCACTATCTAGCACAAAAGAATTCGTTTACTAACTCACTAGTATTTAAAGCCATTTCGATTTCTGATCAAGATTCTCTTACATCCGAAACATCGGAACGATCCGAAGCTCTGAGATGGATTGGCTATTGCACTGAAGAAATTACGCGTTCGTTTAAAAGACATAATAATTCGACTTCTCGAAAGGAGAATAATATGGAGCTTCTATTAGGTAGTGTTGTTCGTCCCTACATACATAGCACTACAAACAAAATAAAACGATTACTTCGGCGGTCCAAAATACTTACAATATCCAATGCACATAAGAAGATTGGACAACGCTTGCGATCCCCGAAAGATATTGTACCTTTTCAAAGAGAAGGAGTATATAAAATTCCTTGCTCATGTGAAGAAGTGTATGTGGGAGAAACAGGACGCTCAATATCAACTAGACTTAAGGAACATGAACGATGTATTAAAAAGAAACAACTTGTTCAGTGTGCTGTACCTGAACAGCAACATGCCACTGAGTATGTTGTCAACCAAGGGAACTAAGGTTCTAGCATCGGTTCCAGGATCTTATAAACGAAAATTTAGAGAATCTATTGACATTTTTAAATATGCAAAAATATTTTAATAGCGATACGGATTGCGGTCTACATCACACTTGTAAACCGATCTTAACACAGGGTCACGGCGAGCACAAGTCGGGTATAGAAACCTCCTGAATCTCTGCGAGCTCATTCAGTTTTCAGATCTCGTGGAGTAAATACCCCTGAAGATGCCTCGTGTAATCGAAGGCGAAACGTCGGATAGTAGTTCCAGTTTGACATGGTCTAATCCCAAGAATCATGATTTTTTAAACATAAATACAACAATACATTATTAAACCAATAATTAGACCTAAATAGTTCCCGATTGTTAAACTTCTATTATTTTATAACGATGAAATCCCAACAATTTTATGAGTATAATATTCGCAGTTGTAAGAAAGTGTTGAGATATCTATTGCCTACATTTTGTGCCTAAATTTTATTTAAGAATTTTCATCTCAGTAAGCCACATTGTTGCCGAAACAATTGCCATGTATGTTTTTTTTTTCAAATAATTTAAGTGGTAATTTTAAAAAAGTGTTTTCGTATTGAAAATTTTTCTTTCATATTCCTTTTATAAATTTGCTGTTGAAAATCCGACAATTTAATCGAGTATGTCAAATCTTTTCGTTTAGGAACAATAACAATGTTTATTTGATTTATTTTCAGAATGAAGTTAAATTTGTTCTTAGAGAAAGCAGTATTTTGTCGAACCTACGCCTGCTATAAGGTTTCCTTATACGTGAAACCCCTTTTACAAAGACCGATAGAAATACATAATAAACTTTATGTTGTGTCCTCAAGCAAATTAGAAAAAGAGTTTTAGATTGGTTCAAAAATGTGTGCACAAAGGTTTCTTTTTTATATACAACCTGTTTGTTGGGAAAGGGATCGAGCTAAGACTGTCTATCGCACGGATTCAAACGGTTTATTTCATTTTAGTCGACTAAAAATGCAGGGGCGTATCAAAATTCGTTATGGGATTGATAAATATATTTAACTGTAATTAGCCTAATAAATCAGTATTGATATAAAAAGAAAGAAGCAAATAAGAGTGAGAAAGCCATGGCTCTACGAAATACTCCTGGCATTTTAAGTATGCTCTAAAAATCTCTTGAGATATGTAGAGAGAAGTTGCTTAATTTTATCTTTGGTTTGGGCTCCACTAAAACTTTCGATACCCATAGCCTTTTATATGCTGCTTTTTTTTTGTTTTTAATCAATCATTTATTCCCGAGAAAAAAATATTGTTTTTAGTACAAATAAATTAAAACTGTAAACATTAAAAAAAAATCAAACGTGAAGATATTAATTCTGCAAAAAAATGTTCTTTTAAGTGTTTTTAGAAATATCAATTTTGTTAATATTTTTTAATCGTTTTGGTAGATTATTGTAAAAATTAACTCCTGCGTGTAATATATATTTTTTTGCCAAAATTACTTTTAAATTTTATGGTGGAAAAACAATCAGTTTGTATTGTATTATGGTCATGAATATTATTATTTCTAACAAAATTTAAATTTGTGCTTTTTATATTTTTAGACGATGAACGAATAAAATGCATATTTTAGTTTTATACATCATAAATGTTTAAAATATTTTTAGGCTTATACAGGTTAAATTGTGGGCTCTAGATATGGTAAACGGTAAATATATTTTATTGACTTATTTTATAATTTTTCTAATTGTTTTAATGTTTTTATTTAAATATGCAGCGTCCCACACTGATATTAGATAATTGTAATTTTGAAAAAATTAAAGCAAAATGTATATATATGTTAACAAATTAACAAAATTCCAATTATTGGAGAAATGTGTTCTCTTAAATATTCTATATGTGGCTTCCGAGGTAAACTTTGATCTATATATAAGCCTAAAATATAGATACATAAATACACTTTGAATAATTAATTTTATTATTAGAAAAAAGTATTGGCGGAATATTTGAATTTTGAGTAATATTCCAGAAATACATGAAAAAGGATTTCTGAAAGTTTAAAGTTAATTTTTGTGCCTATAACCAATTCATAATTAAGTTTAGGTTTTTTTTATTAATGGTCACATTTATTTTTACAAAATTTTCTGAAGTATACAGAACGGTGGTATCATCAGCAAATAATTTAATGGAGTCTTCTAAATTTAATAGAGATATAGAATCTATATATATATATATATATATATATATATATATATATATATATATACAGGGTGGCCCATCGAAAACGTACCGCAAGGCATAACGGTCAGGGTAATTTTTTTTTCAAAAAATCCAAAAACACGTAAATTTTGTTTGTGAGGGGGACAACTTTTGCCCTTAAAATGATCGCAAAATTTTCAACCCTCTAAGCGGGGGTGTCATCCCCCAAACTTTTTCAAATGGGAAGAGGGGTCAAGTGGTACCGCAATGAAAAGGGCTTTCTATTCTCTATACATTCCCGCTTTGGTTTTGAAAATCGGTCAAGTCATTTAGAAAATATGAAGGATTGAAATTTGAAAAATACATTTTTCAAAAAACGCATAAATTGAATTAAATAAAAAAAAACTTACCGTATTAATGAAGCAAATGCTGAAAATGTTGCCCGTCGACCTCCATACAGTAATACAAATTAGCTTCAAATCGTTCTCGAACATTCTGAAGAACTTGAGGGGTCACTTCGCGACAAACGTCAATATTTCGTGTTCGCAGATCTTCTAATGAGGCAAGTGGAGTGCTATACACTTTACTTTTTATGTGTCCCCATAGAAAAAAGTCTAAAGGAGTCAAGTCGGGTGACCGGGGAGGCCACTCAATGGCACCCCTTCGTCCTATCCACCGCCCGGGAAAGTTAGTGTTTAAATAATTACGCACATTTTGAGAGTAATGTGGAGGTGCACCGTCTTGTTGAAATATCAGTTCCGCTTCAACGTATCCAGGATTATTTTCGATGATGTCAGGGCTGGGTCGATGGTATTTTCCAGTAAATCTAAGTACATATCACCTGTTAGAGGTCCAGGAAGAAAAAAAGAACCCACAATAGAATTTCCAAAAATACCAGCCCACACGTTCAATTTCTGAGGATGTTGTGTGTGCACCTCGTGAAATACCCTGGGGTTGTTCTCAGCCCAGTACCGACAGTTATGCCAATTAACTACACCGTTCAAAAAGAAAGTGCACTCATCCGAAAAACACACATTGAATAGAAAATTATTATTATTGGCCACTCGTTCACTAATAGTTTCACAAAATTGCAAGCGGCGATCAAAATCGTCTTCGTTGAGTTCTTGTACCAACTGAATTTTATACGGGTGGAAATGGTGTTTTTTCAATATTCTTTGGACACTTGTACGATTCACGCCGGTCTCATTGGCTAATTTTCTTGTACTCAGCGTACTATCCATGGCAACTTGGCCCAATACAAAGACCTCCATAGCTTCATTTACTACAGGATTTTCCATCTGCCTCTTTTTATTCATAAGGGATCCAGTTTCGCGAAATTTTGCTACTAACTCGCGAACAATTTTGCCGGAAAGGTGTTTTTCAGGATGTCGTTCATTAAATATCTGCGCAACCCGATTGCCACATTCATTATTTTTAAAATAAAGTTCGATTATTTCCACTTTTTCTGCAAGTGAGTACACCATAATTATTGATAAAAAATTTAATGATATTGAGAAATTTAAACGCACAAGTTACAGAACAGCTATCTAGCAACTACCGCACCTGATCGTTGTGGCATGTCAAATCACTAAAATCAGCAGTAAACATCTAAAATAACAGGACAAAAATAGCGAATTGGTCGAAGGAATTTATCCTTATCATTTACTCTGATAATTTGTAAATAAACATTTTAAATTTCAATCCTTCATATTTTCTAAATGACTTGACCGATTTTCAGTGGCGGCTCGTGGTGTTTAGGCTAGGGTAGGCGACAACCACAATAATTTCAAGAATAATGACGTTATAAGAAAACGTTAAGCCGCGTACACACTTAGCTGACAACTAAGTTTTATAAATTAAATTTATCCGCCTATCTTTTAAAAGGGCGAATTTACTTATTATGACATCCGTAAAGTTATCAGCCTTCTGTAAGGAGCAGAACAACTCTTTTTCTATTGAAATTAGCGCAAGTGACGATAAACGTTCATTTTTTATTGTATTGCGAGAATACGTTTTTATTCGCTTTAAACAAGAGAAATGTCTTTCCACTGAGGTACTTGTAATAGGTATGGTAGCAATTAACGCAAAAAGTTTGTAACTTTCAGGAAATATTTCTTGAAGTTCATTTTTTACGAAATGTTTTAAAATTGCCTCGACGCTCAGCAATGCAAATTGTTCATCGAGATATATTACACTAAGCTCATTAATTAATTTTTGTTTGTCAAAGAAATTTTTATAAAAGTTGGTCACATTCGTCACAAATTCAAGCGGAAAATTTTTGCTATATTCTTCGAATTTTGAGGAATCCGCTAAAGAAATATAATAACTGAGACATATCTGCAAACCTAACTTCTATTTGAGTCACAATATTGTCAATTATCTCATAAAATAAAATGCGTAAAGAACTTTGCTCATCGCCTTTAATGGTGTCCGATAATTTAATTCTTTTTGACAATTGCCCTGAGTCCCTATTATTAAAAATCCTTGTTTGGGCTTGTTCAAATATTGTATTAAACATTGTCTCATTTCTCAATAACTTGATACGATCTCTTGCCATAAATATTTGCTTTTTACAATAGGTGATGTCCAATGATTTTTTCTGTAGAATGTTGAAAAGGGGGTCAGTTATGTCAAAAATATGTTTATACACAGCGGTAAGAAACGAAAATTCTAAATCGTTCATAAATTTAAGATATCCCTTGGCCCCGTTTATTGACTCAGCCGATGATGATTGGTCGTCAATAATTTTAGAAAAAACTAATTTTAGGCCTTCCCATTCAGAGTGCAAGATTTGAATGATTTTAGAACGGGAAGCCCACCTGGTGTCTGAACTGGAAGAAATCCTCTTTCCTATCGTCGAATCTAAAGTAAATGTCCGTTTTGCAGACTGATGAAAAAATCCGGGAATCGAGGACGCACTTGCGAAAAAAATTCGGCAATTTTTTATATTTTTTGAACCAGTTTGTAAAACCAAATTTAATCTGTGCGCACTACAATGCGTAAACAAAGCAAAAGGAGCATCATCTTTAACTTTTTTTTGCAAACCATTCAATGAACCTGCCATCACACTAGCACCATCGTAGCATTGCCCAACTAATTTTGTTTTATAATCGAAATTGCCTATGACTGTAACAATTAATCCATACATTGCGTCCGCTGTTCTGTCTTCGCTAACGTCATGAAAACCCAAGAAACTTTCTTTGATTTCACCGTATTTATTAACGTACCGAATTAAAATCGCACATTGGGACTTCTCAGAAATATCCGTAGTATCGTCAGCTTGCACTGCAAAAAACAACGACTCTTTTATCTCCCTATGAATTGTATCTGCAAGGTAATCGGAAATACAGGATATCAAATCATTCTGGATAGTTTTTGATAAACCAGAAAAAATATTTCCAATTTTTTTTAAATGTTGTTGTATTTCGTTATCACGTTTAATTAACAGATTAAAAGTTTCCCGAAAATTTCCCGCACTAACGGAATCGCTTTTTTCATTATGGCCTCTGAAAGATAATTCTTGCTTTGCTAGGTGACACGTAACATCGACCAAATAGCTCATTAGAAGTCTGTTTTTTCTCACCTCCTCATTATAAAAACCAAAGCGGGAATGTATAGAGAATAGAAAGCCCTTTTCATTGCGGTACCACTTGACCCCTCTTCCCATTTGAAAAAGTTTGGGGGATGACACCCCCGCTTAGAGGGTTGAAAATTTTGCGATCATTTTAAGGGCAAAAATTGTCCCCCTCACAAACAAAATTGACGTGTTTTTGGATTTTTTGAAAAAAAAATTACCCTGGCCGTTATGCCTTGCGGTACGTTTTCGATGGGCCACCCTATATATATATATATATATATATATATATATATATATATATATATATATATATATATATATATATATATATATATATATATATATATATATATATATATATATATATATATATATATATATATATATATATATATATATATATATATATATATATATACTGTAGAGTGAATAGCGTGTGGTTATGTCGTTCCAAGGTAAAGCCATATTGTAGAAGCCCCAAATAAAAGTAACGACATTTTTATTTTACTTACTAAAGCTTGTGTACTGGCTTCGATAGAGGACATAAACACTCGGAAAAATAAAAGTCTATTAACTTCACTAAACACACATTCTACCTGCTCAACTAGGAAATTAGACCCAATTGTCACAGTAAACTATAAAATGTCTGTGCCAACTGTCTGGTTTACTAAAATATTACCATGTGAATCCCCGTATAACCCTTGATTTTTGATCATAATTTGAAGTCAATCGGATAATGAGCTATGCCTCTCATAGTTAGATCTGCAAAAACCTGGGAGTGATTTTTTTCCCGATTACAATACTTTCCTCTTACGAGGGAAGTAAGAAACGGCGCTAATAAGCCATTCTCCTCGTACTAAAAACTTCCAAATAATTCTGTTATGCCGTTTTTATACAGAACTTACATTTAGGCATACACCTAATTATCAGTACAAGATGATTAAATCAATGCCTAAAACTGAATAGCATGTTTTAGAGTTGAAACTGTGAATATAATTCATGTGAACGTTTTCTACTGTTACATTATATCTGAGATACAAGGTGTTAGGAGACATGTTTAATAATTATATATGTCTTATATCCCCTGTAAATTATTTGTGAGAATATATTCTCTTTATTTTATTTAGATTACATAACGTTAACTTTTTCTAATTTTGCACAACTTTTAATTCCACTATAGTAAGGACAGGGAAGCGCATGAGAACATTTTTTTTCTGGTAAATGGCTCGTGGTATTAAGAGAGTGTATTATATGCTAGTACTTGCTAACACGCAAACCACCAGTCAAAGTAAAAACAAAATGTTTACTAATAAAAATGCCTTATAATGCTCTACTGCCGCATGTCAATCTCAATGCAACAACTAAAAATATTTCTAAGATATTCAATTCTAATTTTTAATTACTTCACTCTTAAAAGGAAAGTATTGTAATATTGAAAAAAAATCACCCTCCCATGTTTTTACAGATCTTCACGTTTTAGGGACCCAGGTATAGCAAAGAACATGTTTTCTCAATTCGGTCGGTCGGTCTGGCAGTCGGTCTGTCTCTTCGCGGAATACCTAAAAAACTACTTCCTCTATTGGATTCAAATTTTGGTCAAAAAGCAAGAGTCAAATGGGTATAGCCTGGTAATATTTTGGTAGAAATCCAATATGGCGGCCTAGCAAAATGTTAAAAAAAATTATTACTAAAAAACTGCTTACGCAATTTACTTGAAATATTGCAGAAAATTCAAGTATTACGTAGAAATCGACTGGTAAAATTTTGGTACGAATCCAAGATGGCAAAATAAAATGACGGCTTAAAAAATATTTGAACAAAATAGCCTGAAAAAACTACTTGTGGAATATAAGCTTTCTGCAAAAATATATAGTGATAAACTGGTAAAAATGTTTGTAATCGCGAAAAATTCGCCCTCCGCCAAAAAATAAGTTTTCTCAATTCCGTCGGTCGGTCTGTCAGTTTGGGGGTAGCTAAAGAACTACTTATCCTATTGACTTCAAAATTTGGACAAAAATTAAAAGTTAGATGGGGATGGCCTAGTAAAATTTTGGTGAAAATCCAGTATAGCGAAACAAAATGGCGGCCTCCGAATGTATTAAAAAATCATTTCTAAAGCACATTATTCAATTTGCCCCAAATTTTGCACAGTTTTACATAGAAATAAGTTACCATTTTGATATGAATCCAACATAGAGGCTTAATAAAATATATAAAAAAACAGCCGGAAAATCTACTTATTAGATTAATTTTAAATTTTGTGCAATCATTAAAATGAATGAAGATGAATCAGAAGATGTAGAGGTAAACTAGTAAAATTGTGATACGAATTTAATATATAGCAGAACAAAATGGCGACCAAATAAAATGTTTAAAAAATCAACGTAAAAAAAACTTGAACTCCAAGATGGCAGAAGATAATGACGCCCAATAAAATTTTTTGAGAAAACAGTATATGCAAATGACTAAATGACTATGTACGGAACTAAATTGGGTCACACTTCACTATTCCTAATAAAAGGGAAAATTTTTGTACTCGAAAAAAAAAATCTGGAAGGAAACTTTTGCTTATATTTTTGAGTCTAGTAACCGCCATTATATTTTCGGCACTTATTAGCAAATTTGAATATCTGAGGGATAAAAAAATATGTTTCGTTTAATATATTTTGATATTACATACGTCTAAGTCACAAACATTAATTTTCATTTTCAATAAATTAATTTAGGGCAAATTAATTATGAAGCTCAAGATCAAGACAATTTAATCCATATTGTCACTGAAGCCTAAAGTTTACGAACCAATTTTAACGACTCACTGATCTTTTCACAAAAAGACAAAAGCAGCCTATTTATCCACAACTTAATATCTGCCCTGGGATTGTGTATCTCTTTCATTAAAATAACGCCGTTTAGAAGCCCTTTATATTTAGTCTTCATTTTTGATTACAGAAGGTATATTTTCGTACGAGATTGGCGAAATATACATCATGTTGAGTAATTTATCTGAGATAGCTGGTAGTGAAGTACTATCATTTTTGCTTTCCTACACTTCTGTTCAAAAATCTGTTTATTAGACCTTAAAAAAAGGCACAATTGCAGAAACCAGGTTCCCAATCCCAGATGCAGATAAAAAGATTGTAACAGAGAAAATTAAATTAATATATTCGAAAAACAGCCACATTTAGGAGCGCAATTTCTCGTGATAAGATAAGAGAAAAGTCCCTATAAACCTATGCTCAGAAGGTACAGGGTGTTTAAAGTAAATTGTTCAAATCAGTTTTTATTTAATTTCTTAAAACCACTTAAAGATGACGGCTTGCATTCATTATTTGTAAATGTCTTCGGAAAGAAATTTATTGTTATCATAGATTTGTAATTATTATTAAATAGAAATTTTAGATAACATTTTATAGCACTATTTAAGATGATTAAAATTGAACTGTCGTTTACTGTGGCCAGGTCAAATAAAAGTTTTTTAAGGTCCAACTTTCTGATGACATCTTCAGTGGAATTTTTAAACCTGTTTTTGGAACGCCCATAAAAAGGCAAGCAAAAAAGTGGTTTTTCGTTTACCGTAACGTTTTCGAGTACATCAGGATAAATTGAAAATCGGTTCGCCCCTTCCTTCGACTATTGCCTTTTTCAATTGCCATTATTTTAAGATTTTTTTTTATTTAATAATTATAATAAACACTTCTTAATAATGTAAAGTACATATACTTTCAAATAAAAAAATTAGTTGTAGGGCATTTAGTTAGGAATGGAATACTTAACCCTTTTTTATCTAATCTATACTGCAAGAAATATTGGAAATGGATACCTTCCACTTTAATGCATATTCTCACTTGACGGATCAATGAAACTGACTCTAGGCTTGTTTCTTATTGTTTCGCATGCGTTTAAATTAATATTTCTCAAAACTCTATTAGAGAAGCGTAATCCATTGCCTTGAGATGCACCTATAAATAAAAATCCAACGGATATAAACCCGGGGAGCGAAGTGGCGAATGATTTGGTCCGCCTCTTCCAACCCACCTCATAATAAAATTAATATTAGAATGTACGTTCTAACTGAGAGGCTGAAGTGATCAGGAGCTTCATCGGGCATAAACATTATTTGGTTACGTACGTTTAAATGCAGCAAATCGGGCAGTGAATTTACTCTTCCTAAACCAGACGCGGGGGCGATTTCGGTAAATTATCTACATATTTTACCCCATTATGGTGCAGACCATTTTAATATACAATTTTCAGTATTACCCTACCATACCAAGTCTAGTCGATTTTAGTTCTAGAAGTAGTGGGGAATTTTTAAGTGTATACTTACAGCTGTCCTATAATAGGATTTAAAATTATTAAAACAGTAATAAGCAAATCTGTTGTTGATAATGGTAATGTTACGTTATGAAAAACGTAATTATCAACGCGGAACAATCTCTATTTAATTTTGCAGAATACCAAAATATTTTGAAATCTTCTACATACAAGACTACATACAAGACTCGTATTCCCTCCTCAAAAAACTATACACAATCAGATCCAACTAGAGTGGGACCTGATGAAAAACCACAAAAAACTTCAGACCACCAAGGAAATATATTTCTCTGGTAAGACCTACCCGGTATCAAACAGAAGGGATGAAGTAATCATCACCCGTCTCAGAATTGGACACACAAAAATAACGCATGAGTACTTACTAAAAAATGAAACTCAACCAATATGCAACACTTGCAGAGTCACATTAACTGTTAGACATATTCTATCCCATTGTCCCACCCATGAATTAGTTCGAAATAGACTTGGCCTAAACATAAACTATAAGCACATATTCTCAGAACCACACATTAAAACATTACTTACCTTTCTTGGAGAAACTGAAATATACAAACTGATCTAAACTGCAATTATCTCTCTCTCTCTCTCTCTCTCTCTCTCTCTCTCTCTCTCTCTCTCTCTCTCTCTCTCTCTCTCTCTCTCTCTCTCTCTCTCTTAAAATTTATATTATTTTTGATTTTAGTAAAAGCATGTGCAAAAATGTAAACGAGAATGAAAATCTCTTGGGTATAACGCCTATATATATTGAACCTGATATGGTTGCAATAACTGTTCTGACAGGGCATCTCGTACTAACTCGTTTGCGGTGTTTCTAGGGTAAACTGGGATTTATAAAGAATTTTTTTTGGATCTTTGTTGTTTGTGTTTTCCTGTACGGCATATAAAACAGCCTGCTCAACTTTAGGAATCCTTACAGTTCTTGGTCGGCCATACTTATCTAAAAGAAGAATTAACAAAATTTACCTTTTTCCTATAATCTATGGCCTATGCTTTCAAAAGTGTTACTACCTCGTACATGCATACTGATAGTTACCAAAACCCACGAAAATTGACATTTTAAAATGCTATTTCCAAAGCACGGGGGATATAATTAATGAACTAGATTGTATTGTTAATGGTTTTATTAAATAAAAATTGCTTAACAAAATGGTAAACGAAAATGTCGCTAATGCACTTAGTTTAAAAATGATTCCCAAGAAATCATGATTATTGAGTTTATACCCTGGCAAACTGGATTTAGTTTACGCCGTTTCGGCTGCGATTGCACGAGAGTTAAATATCTTACTTTCGAAAATCACTTTTTAAAAACAATTTATTTCGAAAAAATAAGAATTTACAATTTTGGCTAACAGAGTAACTACATGTCAATGCTCGAAGGTTAACTGCAAGTGAAGTTAATTATTTTACAATTTGCTTAAATATTTAAAAAAGTGCAAACTAGACAATATTATACAGTGGCAGGTGTTCATGATGTCAGCCTGGGTGTATGACCGGGTGCTTGACCTGTGTGTCACATATCTCCTCCCTCCTTGAGTTCGGAAAACAAGGGTTGACTGGTTTTTCGATCTTCTAATTCAATTTGGATTTTTGGGCAATTTTCGTTTCTTTTGGGTTGCTTCTTGCATTTCCAAATTTTTCTTTAGACATATGCTAGGCTGATAACAATTAATAAGATTAAAATTGTTAGTGGAGTAATCCAATAGTTTACTGATACTCCCGGTGTATTTAATGTATGAAATTGGACAGTTGACAGGATCTTCTGTGCTTTATTTAACTCTTCTAAATTTACTTCTTCGAGTTGTAGTTTTTGATTTGTTTTTTCTTGTTGAATATACGAAAATTTGGGCAGCTCCAATACATATTGAAGTTCTGTCTTTTTCTCTTTTTCGTATGTTTTGTTGTTGATTTCTATTGAACATGAAGGTATGACGACTATATTGGGTTCTTTAACTTTGTAGAGTCCCCGTTGGCATTTGCTTTTTATAATTGTCTCATTGAATGGGATAATCAGGATCTCTTCTCCATTGAGACGCTGAATTGTTGTTTTCTTATAGTGGATGTCGGTTAATGGACATTCGTTTTTCGTTGTGGTTAGCAGCTTCTAAAGGCAGGGTTCATCTTTCGATAGTGTGTTTTGTTGGCAGATGAAGATGTCTTCTAATTGCGGACATTCTTCTGTTGTGGTCCAATAGTCTTCTTTCGTGAGCAGTATGTAAGGGTTATTTAGGGATATAGTTTGGTTAAGGATTGGAATAAGGTATATTTTATATAATACAAATTGCGTGGGAAGAACGATTGGTGTGTGTATAGAAAATAGAATTATATTATTTTTTATTATTACTTGAACAGAAATATATTTATAGTAATTAATTAATTCGTTAAATTTAGGTATGCGATTTTTTCCGTATAGATCCTGTATATTATTTATCATTTCATTAATTTGGTTTAGGATTAAGAATAGAGTTATGCATCGTATTTACATGAGCAAATGAAATCGCATTTTCTACATTATTTATTATTTGATTCAACGTATTTAGTTGAAACATCATGTTATCTAATATTAGAGATAAATATAAGGCATTGCTTGTATTTGCTTCTGCGTCCTCTAATAAGTTTAATTTCTTAAGTACCATATTTTGATTTGTTTTAAGTGTTTCTAGACTTTGTTTATAGACGTTTATAACATTTGATAGTACACTATGTTCGTTCTTTATTTCCTGTTGTATGTCTTGTTGGTTTTGTTGTAAAGTGTCAAAGTACTTATTGTACCTTTCTTCGTCATCGGAATCGAGTGTTCCGAAAAACCATTTGTTCACTTTGCCAACAGCGTTAAATAAACCTCTTTTAGATCTAGAAGGTTTATGAAATAATTTTGTATTAGCTAATATTGTTTGTAGGTAGTCAAATGTTTGTTTATATTTATGGGTGGTTAGAGTTGAGAAGTTTTCGGTTGTATTAGTGTTAATTATTGTTTCGTTGCATTTTTCTAATAGATGCTGTATATTATACAGGCAGTTTTCGATTTGTGTAAGATTTATGTGATAGAGAGATGTGTGTTGTGTTGTGGTAATGTATGTTTGTCCTAGAGATAAAGGAAGGATAGGATTTTTAAGTCCTTTGACGTCTAAGGTTGTAACGATGGGTAATACCAGAAGTAGAAGGAAGTGTCTCATCTGAAACAATTAGATGTCGTTGTGGTTTAAGTATGTTTTTGTGAATGTTTTTGTTTTGAGTAGAAATAACATTTTCTCGGTCCACTATTGGAGTATTTACTTTTTTATACTTAGGATGTTCTTTTAATTTTGATTTTTGTGGGAAAGTCTTTGTAAATAACGGTTTTTGGTAATCGATCGAAATTTCGTCCTGTCGGTTTTTACTGGCTTTATCTAGGTTTGATTTTTGTTGGGAGATTAGTTTTTCGTGAATTTCTTGATTCATTATTTTTACGTTTTCCGAATGTTCTTGCATATATTGGGATAATTTTTGTTCTTCGGAAAGCTCTAAAGGATTTTTATAATCGAGTTTGCCTCGGACAATTTGAAAAGGCGTATATTTTAGAGCACTATGATTAGAATTATTATATGATAAAATTGCATAGTTCATTAGTGTAATAATGTTTTCTTTCGGTTTTTTGTCTTTTATTGTGAGGATGGTTTCATTTAGTGTTGAGTGTAGTCGTTCTATAGGGCTATTTGAATTTGGGTTGTGTGGTGTACAATAATGAATTTCTATTTGATGAAGAGCGCATAGGTTTTGAATAATTTCATTTTTAAAAGCTGTGCCATAATCGGTAGTTATTTTTCGGGGTAATCCGTAATGATTAAAATAATTTAGTAGTTTATTAGCGATTTCTGTGCTTGCTGGAGTAAGTAAAGGATATGCTTGTCCTAATTTTGAAAAGCTATCAATTAAAGTTAAAAATGAGGTATTATGTGTTTTATATACGTCTATGTATATATGGTCAAACGGTTCATATCCTATGGGTGTGGGTTTGAATACTAACTTATTTGGGTGTCTTTCGTATTTAGATTTTTGACAGATTTCACACATGTTTATGTATGTTTTTACGTCGTTTTCTAAGTTTGGCCAATAGAAATTTTTCTTTAATGCTATAATATTCTCTTGTACACCTCGATGCGATGTTTTTGTCTCGTGGTAGTATTTTATTTTAAGTTGTTGTTCGTCAGTGTCTGTTATATCTTCTAAAAGAGTATTTGATATATACAGTGTGAACGCATTATTTTTAAAATATTTTTGGAAGATTTTCAGAACGATTGGTTCGATTGTTTTACTTTTAAAATGTAAACAATAGGTGTTTTTGGCGTAAAGTGTTCTTTTATTATTCTACAAATGGCTTCTTCCGAAGGGTCGTTATTTAAAAACACATCTGTTCGATGTTTGTCAAAAATTTGCTGTTTTTGTACTTTAATTTGATTATTGTTAGAATACTTAAAAATTATTTGATTTTTATATACATTCAGGGAATTTTGTACATAAGGCGCTCCTATTATTGGATTTTCTACACTAGAATGTTGTGTTTCTAAATCACTAGTAGGCTTTTGTTTTGGTTTAATTACAATATCGGAGATTATGTTTATTTTTTGACTTTTGGATTGTTTGGGTATGTCTTTTGTCAGCAATTGTGCCTAAGATTTCGTCAAGATCTTCATATGGTAGAGGAAGTATTTCGTTAGGGTCGAAGTTTGGTAATATGGAAAGTTGGTCGTCTTCGATAGGGTTAATTTGAATTCGAGAGAGTGAATCTGCGTTTGTGTTTTGTTTCCCTTTTTTGTAGATAATTTCGTAGTCGTATTCCTCTAGCTTTAAGCACCATCTCACTAGTTTAGAATTAGGCTCTTTGATTGAAAATAGCCATTGAGGGGGCTTATGGTCGGTGATAATTTTAAATCGGGTACCAAAAAGATACGGCCTAAAATATTTTGTGGCCCAAACTATTGCAAGTAGTTCTTTTTCAATAGTGCTGTAATTAAGCTCCGCAGGATTAAGAGTGCTTGATGCATAAGCTATAGGTAAATCTTTACCTATTGGACCTTGTGATAGGACGGCTCCGATAGCGTAGTTCGAGGCGTCGGTTGTGATATTAAAAGGCTGAGAAAAATCTGGATGTTGAAGTATAGGGTCGTTCATTAAAATATTTTTACAGGTTTCAAAGCTATTTACAAATTCGGGGGTGTGTTCGACCTTGTGATTCTTCTTTAAACAGTTTGTTAATGGTTTAGTTAGGTGGGAAAAGTTTTTTATAAATTTCCTATAATATCCAACTAGGCCCAGAAAAGATTTTGTTTCTTTGGGTGTTTTGGGAATTGGAAATTTTTGAATTGCTTCGATTTTCTTTGGGTTTGATTTTATACCATCGGGTGTTATAACGTGACCCAGGAATTCGACTGTTTTACAGAGAAATTCGGATTTGTCGAGCTGAATTTTGAGATTGTGCTCTCGAAGTCTTTTGAAATCGCTTTTATATTGCCCATGTGTTCTTGTAGGGACATAGAAAAAATTATGATATCATGTATATACTAAACATATTTTGCCTTGAAGTTCTTTTAGGACGTTATCCATGACTCTTTGGAAGGTAGCAGGTGCATTTTTTAGTCCAAATGGCATGCGAATAAATTCCTAATGTCCGTTTTCGACATTAAAGGCTGTTTTAGGAATGGAGTCAGGGTGCATTTCGATCTGATGGAATCCGGATGCTAAGTCAAGTGTTGTGAAATATTGACTTCTGCCGAGTTTATCTAGTATATCGGAGATGTTAGGTATTGGATACCTATCGTCGATCGATTTCTTGTTAATTTTTCGGTAATCTATCACAATGCGCCATTTTTGTTTGCCTGAGGCGTCAGCTTTTTTTGGGACTATCCAAACTGGGGAAGACCAAGGGCTAGAAGATGGGCGTATGATACCGTCATTTAACATTTGAGAAATTTGTGTTTGGACCTCCTGTTTATGAATATATGGGTACCTGTATGATTTGGTATGGACGGGGATATCGTCTGTGGTCTTAATTTCATGTTTGACTTGGTGAGTGAAGCTTAATTTTTCATTGGGCTTATGTAGTACATCGGGGAATTGTGCAATTAATTTTTGCAATTCCGATTTTTCTTCGTCGTTCAGGTGTTTTGAACGAATAAGAGAGAAATCACATTTTTCTCCAGAATCTTCGAATGTGTAGCATTCGGATTGAATTTGCTCGATATTAAAAATTTCAAAGTTTTGAGATTGAAAAAATTGGGCTTTTTCTCTTATAGAGTTTGGGTCGAAATATATCAGGACACTTTCATTGGTAAGGTTTCGAATTTCAAGAGGGACTGAGCTATTTTTTACTGTTAAGAGAGAGGGTGGAATTTCTATAATATTATTATGGATGTGGGGCATAAATATTTCTGAGTCGTCGGGAATATTAGTAGAAATATTTTTTTTAAATTATATATTGTGGTGGCACTTCTATTTTTTGAATATTAAAATCGTCACGATACGTTAAAGGTATCTCTACAGTATCTGTATAAAGGTTTTTATTTGTTATGTCTATATTTAGGTTTAGTTTTCGTAAATCTCTTATGCCAATGATACCGTCAAAGTATTCGTGAAAATTATATAAAATAAATTCAAGTTCAGTATTAATATTGTATTCATTTAGCAAAGGAATTTTTGCTTTATACTGGGTGTTCGTATTACCTGTGCATGTTACAAGAGTATGGTTTGATGTATAAATCAAGTGTGGAAAATGTTGTTCGGCTATATAGGGTCTGATGAGGGATGTGTGGCTTCCTGTGTTTGTGAAGTGGTTCTGAAAATTTTCGGGGTATATGGGATTATTTTCGTTTTCCTCGAAATTTTCGAGATCGGGTTGGTATTCAGTGTTTTTTAAACTTTCGAATACAGGTTCTTCTGTATAATAATTTTCAGATACATCGTTTTCTGAATATACAGGGGTTCCATCTGCTAGGTAAGTTAGTTCAGTAAAAACTAGTGGATTCCTTTGATAGTTATTGAAATTTGAATTTTGACGTATAGTGGGTCTTTGTGAATATCTAGTCTGCATAGTAGGCATTCTACTTGATGTGGACATGGGTGTTGGATGACCTGTAGGTTTGTTAGAATTTTCTTTTGAAAATACATCTCTTGGTTTTCCAAAAACTTGTCTGTTTGTTGGAAAATGATGTTGAATTGGCCTACTTTGTATATTCATAGGTTGCGTGGGGAAATTTGGTTTTGGCGTAAAATTATTATTACCAAAACTTGGAAATTGGTTTTGGAATGGTCTTGATGTCACATTATTTGCATTTGGAAAATACGGTGTAAGATTATTAGATATGGGTGTAGACTGATAATTATATGCAGGCTGTGGATTTCGTTGCATTTGAATAGGTCTATTTTGTATTGGCATATTTTGTTTTGGGACAAACGCGCGAGCATTTATTTGTTGTTCTAGCAAAGAATGGTTAAGTACGATAGAATTTGCATCTTCGATATTTTCAGGATTTCTAAACATTAAATATTGTCCGTAATTCAGTGGGTGAGTTTGACATAAGAACAGTGACTGCTGTTAATTCGGTTTGTTCTATTAAAGCATGTTTTGTGCCAGTACTTAAACTACTATCAGATGCTATTTTCAGACTTATACGAGTTTTTAATATTTTGATACGTTCTATAAAATCTAAAACACTTTCATTTTTATTTCTGCTTAAAAAGTTTAATTGCTGCGCTAAAACTTGTCTATTTACACGATCACCAAATTTTTGCCTAAGGGCTATTTTAATTCGGGGCCAAGATGTAAGGTCTGGCCTACATAATAAAAAATCACCTGCTTCTTCAACTATTTTAGAACATATGGAAGCAAACACAAATTCTTTAAGAGAGTCATCTGAGGTGCCCTCATGATATCTCTCGTAAAACTTATCTACACTAGCTATAAAAAATTCTAAATGTTCGCATCTACCAGTAAAATTCTTTAAGGTATATGCAATTTCTTTTGCGGCAGTAAGCGATGTCATATTTATAACAGAATCGGTAATAGTTATATTAGATATATCACTAATTAAATTTTCGAGTTCGGAGTCTGACATTCAAATCAAATCTTAATATAACCAAAAATAAATTCGCAATTCAAAGAATAATTTAAAATATCAACACACAACAATTTACAAAAAAAATAAGGGGGGGAAAGGAAAGCTCACTTACGATATGTTTTTCTGAATCGCAACTGTGGGATTTTCTTTCTGGTGGTTCGTAAATCTCAGCAAACAGGTGAAACTGACGATCCTCTGGGACAGGGCTTCGGGAACACACTTTCCAAACTCTGCCAAAAGGTCTTCTGAGATCCTACCGACTGCGCCAGTTAAATATCTTACTTTCGAAAATCACTTTTTAAAAACAATTTATTTCGAAAAAATAAGAATTTACAATTTTGACTAACAGAGTAACTACATACAAATGCTCGAAGGTTAATTGCAAGTGAAGTTAATTATTTTACAATTTGCTTAAATATATGCAAAAAGTGCAAACTAGACAATATTATACAGTGGCAGGTGTTCATGATGTCAGCCTGGGTGTATGACCGGGTGCTTGACCTGTGTGTCACATATCTCGAGTTATCTCTTTTGATCTTCACTGCACGATATCAAATCACTTACTAAATTATTTCCCGCAGTGAAGATCCCTGAAGATACCTCGTGCTTCGCAGGCGAAACGTCGGAAAGTAATTTCAATTTGACACGGTCTTACCCAATAACCATGACTTCTTAATTGACTTCAGCTGTAAAAGTATTCGTACTATGTTAAAATGCATCCTTATTTACTCAGAAAGGGTACTGTAAACGAGAGAAAGCTAAATACGCTAGTCAACCCTTATAATGCATTACTGATTTTTAATATTAATTTTAAATACATACATTTTTGTTATTATTCAAACGATTTTAATAAACTTTTGTTTTTCCTGATAGGTCAGTACTTCTACTTGCTGAAGCCCTAGGCAGAGTTGAAAATTTTGTTGTATTCTACCGAGAAAACTAAAAATTACGTGAGCATGTAAATAAACCAAAATTTAAAATGACTGCCAAAAACAGACCGAGCATGTAGATTTTGTTTTTTCATATGCTGCGGATACGTAAAGGTTTACTTTATCACATCACCAAGTTTAAAACTTTAATTTTTAATACAGGGCAAATAAAAATATATACACTTTAAACCATAAAGTAGAAATATGGTTAAATGAAAATACACTTAGCCATTGAACATTTTTGAATACCTACAGATGTACTCCTAATTCTAATTTCCTTGAACAGTGTTGCCAAGTTCAATTATTTACAAGATTGTATATTTTTGTTATTTTTTATTTTTATGCCTTGGTATACACATCAAGTGAAAAAAAAGAAGTTACTTTTAGAACTACTGTATGCCATCGCAAGGTTTGACACTTGGAATCTTAATACAGGGTAGATGAAATTATATAAGGTGCAAATTTATTTTACATTTGAGGACACAGTTACAGATTTTTTCAGAGATTAAAAAAAACACTAATAAACAGTTAATATAAATGAGTTTTTATTACCAATCATACAAAAGAAACTATACCAAAACGGCAACAAGGCGACAAAAAAGGTTAAAAACCATTTCTTTTACTTACACGCCTTCCCAATATTTCTCAAGCATTTTCGACTGGATTTAAGTCTGGCGACCGCGGAGCCCATCTTAAACTTGATATTCCTTTTACTTCTTTATATTATGTGACTGCTCTTGTCCTACACTTGTACAGCACCCCGCCACATGCGAACAATCAGGTCCAGGATATGTTTCATTTAAATTCGACCAGTCATTGTTCCGGGTATAGATATCAAGGATGTTTTATTATTCCACATTATCCCACCCCAAAACATGGTTGTAACGCTTCATATGGTAGCACTTCTCTATAGTTGGCAGCTCTGGCTTCTCGTCCTGGAACTCGCCAAAAGTGAACCCGTCGGTCATCGGACATTAAACGAATTTTGGTTTCATCGGAAAACATATTACATTCTATTGATTGACGTTCTAATGGCGATGTTCGATACACCAATTTAATCTTGTTCGTTTATGCAATTGTGTAAGTTTGAGAACTCGCAGGGGCCTTCTGTTTCTCAGGCCTGTTTCATGTCGCCGTCTTCGAATTGTTTGAGTTGATATCTCGATGTAATGTGCTGCCCGAATTTGTTCCTTTATAACTGTTGATGTTGTTGTTGGATTCCTCCTTGCCAGTATTCTAATAAAACGATCTTGATTTGTTGTCATCTTCCGATTTCGATGCCTTCGAAATCTATTTTCTAAATATAATCTGTTATATCGGCCACATTCCTCTGACTTCTACCAACCTCCACTAAACCTTCCGATTACGTCATTGTCGTCATTACGCGTGTTCTGATTAAGTTTATTTATGTCGCTGTCTTGTGTTCATTATCGACCATGACGACGACGACCACGTGGTTGTTCACACCTATAATACATACAGATAACACACGTTATCGTATTATTATATATATATATATATATATATATATATATATATATATATATATATATATATAATATATATAATATATATATATATATATATATATATATATATATATATATATATTATTATACTCTTACCTTTATTTTGTACCAATTTGGATATTGGAATAATTTGAAATAACAACTAAAAATGGTGAGAAACTCGAAACCACTGACCACTGAAAATAATATCTCTCTGAAATCAACACGATTTGACGTATCGTCTTTGTCACATGGCCGGGAAAGGGGAAAATCGTATAGAAAACGGTACGCGGAATACGGAATATCGAAAGCGACATGTCGCTATAGAATTTCACAGTGCACGGAATCCGCGTCCTGGTGTTCAGTCACGATGTAAAGAAAAGAATCCCGATATATTATATGTTCACTGTTAGGCTCACTGTTTGAATTTAACTCTCGAAGATGCTTGCTGTGTTCACTCAAATAACAAACTAACTTTTGATCATTCAATGTGCTTATTCATTTATTGAAGGTAGTTGTGTAATACATGCAATTCTAGAACAAATAGTTATTACTGTAAATATGTTACCTAAAACATTAAAATCGTTGTCATGCTACATGGGCATGTAGACCTGAAGCGGTTTCGGCAGTGAAGGATAATTACGAAAATTTAATAAGAGCTCTTGATTGAAGAAATTATTCAAACTACCAAACAATCTGATGTTAAAATAAAAGCTGTGGGATTACTAACGCAGTTGAAATCGTTTATTTTCTTGATTTGTTTGCATACGACTTCATCTCTTGTAGTAATGATTCTAAAAATAAGTAAAGCATTACAAATAGAAAATTTGAATTTACTGACCGCAATTAATTCTGTTAAGAGTTTGCAATCAAGTTTGCAGAAGCTGAAGGTTGATTCCGAAATGCTTTTAAATAAAATATATGTTGAAGTTGAAGAAATATCTAACAAATATAGTATTAAAATTCCCGAAACAAGGAAAAGAAAAGTTCCTCGTAACATTGACCAAATGTGTGATAATCAACACGAATTTGAAAATATGAGAGATTTCGTTAAAATAAATACATTTTATCCTGTTTTCGATTCATTTATTTCCGGAATAGACCAACGTTTTAATCAAGAAACGACAGATATAATCAGAAATATGAATGAAATACTAACTTTAAATTGTGAAAGCGATTTCACTTTAATCGAAAATAAGTTTAAAATAAAAAAGAAACAATTAGTTGCCGAACTGAGTATAATTAATTTTGATAACTCTAAATACATCCTAGTTTTTCACACTTTTAAAAATGTTTACTGTTATACCAGTCACTAGTTGCTCCTGCGAACGCTCGTTTTCTAAGATGGTTCAAGTTAAATCAAAATTATTATATTTTTTATTTATTTCTTCATTTTGATTTAAGTAGTATTGCGTATTCATTAAATATTTTTATTAGGAATGGGTAAACTACCAATAACCATCAATAGTTTTGAGCCTTAATGATCGTTATCTATTTGATTTTGAATATTGTCATTTGAAAAAGTGCACGTTGCCTTATTTTTTAATGATGATGACTTTTGGTTGGTGGGCCTGGCAACCACAAAAAAATATCCTCCAGCGGGCTTTTGCGTTATAGAAAAAGGACCGTTATTACCTGCCATTTCTTACACATTTAATTTAATCACTGCCCCCTCCCCCCTTACGAACAAGCTTGTGCATGCCTGTGCTAATAGTTATAGCTTGCGTGGCAAAATGTATATTCTTATCAGAAACCTATTTAACATGTCATCACCCACTACTAACTTGAAATATATACTACGGAATCTATAAACAGTCTAAAATGCGGACCTTCGTAATATAAAATCATCAAGCGCCTCCTAGTGAGAATATGACAAATTTAGTTAGAAAACTTTGCTGACGTTCAACGTATCTAGGTTCGTCAGTTGAGGTTCCAAAGTGGCGAGACTATTTAATTCATAAGCTCAATGCAGACAAAGTTTAAGCCCAACCAAGAAAAGTAATGTGGTTTTCGAACTGTGAAATACGGTTGGACCCATTTTACAACCGCAATGTGTTTATCAAATAACGTGTTAACACGTTTTAATTACTGGAGATCCAAGAGAAGGATTAAATGGTATTCGTACAGGATTTGATATATTTTTGGGGGTCATAGTATTACATATCGATGTTAATATCTGTAAATTTATTAGCAGTTCTTCTGTCTGTCCAGAACATATTGAACTAATAAAGTAACAAGAATTTAATAAATGCCATATTTTAGGGAGTAATTCCTGGTGTCAAGATAAAAAAAGGTTCTACGAATATAGGTTCAGAAATGTGTAGTTTCCAAGATACAGGGCGTTTAACGTAAATAACTAAAAATTACTTTTTATTTAATTTATTATAAGTCGTTAAAAAATGTTCAATATGAATTTTATATATAATCTTAGAGTAACACACCTCCACAGTGGCGTGCCTACCGAGTTAGTTAAAGATATTTCCACGTTCAATTTTTGAAGACACCTGTATGTACTACTATTTTTTAAATGCTCATACAAAAGCAAGCGAAATTATACACTAGTCAACACTTACAACACATCACGTTAATTTGAAAGGCATATATTTATGTTATTATTCAACCGATTTTAACAAATTTTTTTTTCCTGATAGGTCAGTGCCTCTACTTTTTGAAGCCCAGGCAGAGTTGAAAATAATAATAAAAGGTGAATATAAAGATATACACTTTAAACCATAACTAAGAGATATGATTAATTAAAAATACACTTAGACATCGAACATTTTTGAATATCTAGAGATGTACTCTTAATTTTAACTTCCCTAACCAGTGTTGCCAAATTTAATAATGTATTTGTATTATTATTTTTTATTTTTTATTACTTGGTATAAGTATCAAGTAAAAAGACGCCAACTTCAGAACTACTGTGTACCATCACAATATTTAAACATTTTCAGTTTTAATACAGGGAGGGTGAAATGATGATGTTCAAATTTGCCCACACGGATTTCGAACGAAATCATTGTTTGCCCATCTAAAAGTCAATAAACAATACCCGTATAACAATAAACAACGTAATCGACATGTAAGGTGAATTTTTTGACATTTTCAACTTCACTACAAAAACTTAAAAATGCCTAGAATTTTCAAACAACCTTAGCATTTGACTGATTAATTCAAGGCCACTGGGTTCTTACTGGATTGCAGCTGATCTAACGAAATTCGATATGTAGATGTCGCAAATAGCAGTAATACAATTTGCTGCCTTGTTTATTGCATAATTGAATTACGTAGGTACTTTATTTTTTTCATCATAGATATTTTAAGATGTTTTTCTTAAAATCTCCTAACGTATTTTTCGAATACCCTGTTTAAAAAAATAAAACCGTTCAAAACTGCCAAAAAAAAACAGTGAACTTAGACGATATTTAAGCTCATTTTATTACCGATTCCTTCGATATTTGATCATCTGTGAGGGAGGATGGAAAAATTATCCATTAATAAAGTAGAACGGGAAAATTAATTTTAGTATACGAGGGAAAGGATTAACAACTTTTATAATACATAAATCAGACCTCTTGTGTATCTTGTTAAAACTTGATGAAGTGTAAACGAAATATTAATATACATTTAGAAAAAATAATTTATCGAGATGAGGTTTTTAAACTAGTTTATTGTAGACATCTCCAATATACTATAACTAGGTAAATATATTTTCAATCTAAATTCCATAAAGACAGTTTTAAATATACCCTAGCTTATAAAACTCGGCAACAGAATGATGCCTTTGTCCTCTGAAACACACGAAATCAATTCCACAGTTAAACTAAGTACATTGAATGTAGAACTCAATATAAGGAAATTCTCTGGTCTCAATGCTATACCAAATATGGCCTTGAAAATTCTCCAGCTGAGCTGATTATTGTCCTTACACTTCCTTTTTCAATATTCTACGATAAGTATATTTATACAGCTGAAAACAAGCAACCTATTTTAAAAAGAAAATCTTTTGTAGTAAACCGCTTTTTCTGTCAAACAAGAGCGAGTCAACCGGGAAGTCCGTTATTATTAATTCTAATGGGCTATACGAATTCTGCGAATAAATAGTTATAGGTACTGGATAATGTGGAGATCGTGGCTACTTCTTGCAGATCCTTCATAGGAACATCCTATACCATCAACCAGGTTCTTCTTACAGTATTTCATATGGGGATGTAAGCCAGCGCTCTCCTCCCAAAGTAGTCAAATGTAAAAAATGCACTTATGTAGCTTATTACTTCCACTAACTTTCATATTGATCGCTTCACATATATATAATGTACCGCACTTATTAAAGTTACAACCGACATAGCTCGAAATATGGATCAGTCATTAATATCGTACATTTGATTTAATCAATCATGTTAAATCCTAACCCTGGAACCTATGGTGGAACATAGATCAAAATACAAGAGTTCTAACCACACTACACCACAACTTGTTACATTCTGGACGCGCGTTTCGCTAACCAAGTTAGCATCATCAGCAGATGATATAAACTAATCATCTATATCATCTTCTGATGATGCTAACTTGTGTGTGGTTAGAACTCTTGTATTTTGATTAACCAATCATAGAATGATCCTTGCAAATTGCAGCACTGGGGTTTGTCTGATAAGGTTTGCCGATGGTTAGTTAGCTATTTAGAATCTAGAGGGTTCATAGTGGATGTGCATGGAGCGAGATCATATGTTGTTGTCTTAAGATATTCAACAAGGAAATATCCTCATGTACACCATTTTTATTCAATTTATATACTTGCAACGTGCCTAATTAACTTCGTTTTACGCTACTGCTGAAAAATTGTGTAGTTGAAGATTTCCCATGACCGCCTTCCGGCTCCACAATCAGACACTGGACACTACGTGTGTCTATAGTACTTATCAAGACAAATCCAAACCTAAATAGGACGGGGTTATGTTGTTTAGTTAAAGGGTTCCTATGACTACCTTCTGGTTCAATCATGAGACAAGCTTCATGGTACCATATTATTGCATTGTCACCGAAGTTACATATGTATGCCAAATTTTATCACAATCGGATGTCAGGAAGTGCTTAGAAAATGATTTACACATTTTGAACTCGAAAACGAAGAAAGCAAGTTAAATAAAAGCTTGACAAAATGGCGTCGAAATCAAACAGAAATAAACGCGTGTACTTTAGGGCTGATACAGACACACGTTTACCAATGTGTATTCATATAAATATTTTCTGCCTGAGAAAGTTAAATTGAAGGATTATTGTGATGTCGTTTTTTGTAAACTTTTTACTATTGAATATCAGATTAAAATTCAGATGGCTTAACATTCGTTTATACCGCATGGTATTATGTTGATAAGTTTGATCACATTACTTCTACATATATACAAAATGAGCACTTAAAGTTCTACGCGTAGAATTGTATTTGCATTATTTCGATATTACATTTTTACACAGGTTACTAGCAGACAAGGAATGCCTGACAGAAATTTAAGAAATATTGTAGTATGTGATATATTACATTTACAAGGAAATATAGAAACCGTTATCTTAATTTGCTGTTAACCTCTTGAATTCTGACATGTATTATATGATCATAAATACATCTAAAGAAACTTTTAATGGATATAAACAACGTTTTTATTACTCTGTAATGTGATTTTGAGTGTTCTGGCTGCATGGAAGAAAGCCTAAACCGAATTATGTTTTTTGAACACAATATTTTTTTCTTTCAAATAAATAAATGGCGGCGTCAATGTTATATGGGCACCCAGTATACAAGGTGTCCTAGAATGGGTAATATTGTACATAACAGACCAAGAATACATACTGAAAATATTCCATATGAATTTTTTTTAAACGGTTTGGCAATAAAAGGGATATTCGGTCTTTGAAATAAGATACAGAAAACAATTTTCCCAAATAATCTTGCTGTTAATTTAAGTAACTGTAGTACTTGAAATTGCTTGAGAAGTAAATAGAGCAACCAGGAAAACACTTTTATTTTTTCTGACCCCAGGTATTTTTAAGCAAAAAAGGTACTCTTTATCGCTTTTAAAAAATATAAGCGTTTCCGAAAAAAATTGTCTTTTCTGAAAGACAATCATAACTACATTAAACGGATGTAATTGACCTAATAAAAATTTAATTTCTTTCCACTTTTATAAATAGAGCTTTCCATTTTGTAAAGCCATATCCGATAGAATATAAGCTTCATTTTGAGGTAAGCCATTTTCATCTATTTAATGCAACTTTTAACGCTTTAACTATTCGAAAGTGTTTAAAAGTACCATTTATTTTAAAAAGCATCTATAAAAAAAAAACCGTTATTTAACAAAAAATTTTTCATTCGGCTAAAAGTCCTGTGCCAATAACCATAAGAGGTAATTCATTCCAGATCTCTCTGACTTGTTACCTATTGAGTCTTGTATCATTGTAAACAACTTAAGTTATATTAATTATCCAAGCAACAAGAAAATTATTTAGGAAAGATAAACAATCCAGATTTAAAACCGAATACCTCAGTTGTTATATATTTTGACAAAAATTTATTTAATTCGAACTGTTTACTACTAACGTATTCACTTACTATTTGTTCTTGCTCTGAAGTAAAAAAATAATTGTCAAGAATAGGAACACCCTTATTTATAACACACAGGTGATGAGTTTTGATTGGCAGTAAACTTTATAGGCTATTTAGAAATGCTATCAGCTGTAATATGAATATTTGAGTTTATAATCTCAATGTATACATTGTGAATAGAGTTATTAGAATTCAAAACCGTAAACTTCGCAGCAAATACGCTTGGGATTAGATGTTTGCTTTTGTCAGCGTCGATAAGCTATTGAAGGCAACTATAGAATTTGTACACACATTTTACGTTAGTATTTACTTGAGACATTTTTCTGAATGCTATCTTTAAGACTTCTAACGCAGCTGCTCTACCAGTTTCAAACTAATATTTATTTATTTATTTACACTGTTTTTATATATATATATATTTATATATATATATATATAAATATATATATATATATTTTAAATTAAGTACGCACTATTGCTAACTTGTTTATTACAGAAGCTACAAAGTCGGTTAAATTAGCAAACTAGTGGTATTATTACTGGTCTTAAGTTAAAGATAACCTAGTTATTCATATATTTCGCTTTTAGATAAAGAAGGCTATGCATTTTTAAAATAAAATTTTATTTTACGTTTTTACTCAAGTTGGAAATAAGAACAATTTAAATTTATAACAAGTGGGAAAATATATCTCCATTTTCTTCAATACATTTTTCAGCATTTTTTAACACAGCTTTTGTTGCCTTCAAAACTGTTCTGCCATCGATAGATGTTACAATGCGCCTAATATTAAGTTGAAGTTTGTCTAATGTCGAATATCTCTTTTTATATACCTTTTCTTTGACATAACCCCAAAAGTATAAGTCTAATGGTGTTATGTCAGGCGATCCAACGAATCGGACCATTTGTTGTTAAAAATCTATTTTAAAGAAGTCTGTCAAGCAATATTGTGACTTCACGAACCATATGGGGGGTGCTCTATCTTGTTGGAAATATATTTCATTGCGTGCTTCTAAGTTAACATCGTCCAAAAAGTCGTGCAGTATTTCTGACAACATATTAACATATCTTCTGCTTGTCAAAGTACCCTCATAAAATATTGGCCCAATTATTTTGCTTCCTGTTATATTACACCAAACATTAATACTGAATTGTATTTCCAGATTTCGCCGATGGGCTGTGAATACATTTTCTCTTGACCAATAGTGCATATTTTTACTATTTGTCTGAAAGCATTTACTAATCAATGACAAAAAATAATACATCTTTTGGCATCGCCAGGTAATGTTTGAAAAGGTCGATATTTATAGGGTACAAATTTATGATGTTTTAAAATTCTCCAAACTGTGAACAAACTTAAACGACCTTCCCTTGCTAAATCTCTAGTAGAGTTTTATTTGATTACTTCAAAATATGCCTACACATTTGCTTCTGTTTGCTCATTAATTATAAACTGGTTTTTACTTGTCACCTTCTTTTGAAAAACCCCTTCACAACTTGTAAATTTTCTGTGCAACTTTAGAAAATATCTTCTGTCCTGGAAACCTTTATCCACACTGCTCCAGTGCCCTGGAACCTACAAACAAGGTAGGTCTCCAACTTATCACATTTTTTAAATGCGGGAACGGCATTTTGTTTTTAATAACATAATGCGTAGACTAATACGTAGAGCTACATAAATTCTTGGTGTGTCAATGGCGGCTGCCTTGGTACACAGCCTACTTGTTCTAACGCAGATTTTATCTAAGGCAACTTGTTATTTTTACGTTCCTAAAATTATAAGAAAAACGTGATCTGCCAGATAGACATTTAGACGTAATGAAGGGGTTTTTCGAAAGGTGAGTACAGAACAGTTTATAATAAATGAACAAACAGAAGTAAACGTGTTAGCATACTTTGAGGTATTCAAAGAAAACTCCACTAGAGATTTAGTAAGGAAAAGGGGTTTCAGTTTATTTAAAATTTGGCGAATGTTAAAAAACTTAAAATTATACCCTATAAATATCGACTGGTTCAAACATTATTATTTGGCGAAGCCGAAAGACGACTTTATCAAATAGAGGTATGTTTAATCGTAAAAATATACACTATTGGAAAATCTATTCACAGCCCATCCCCGAAATATGCAAATACAATTCAGTATTAATGTTTGGTGTGCAAAATAATTGAATCAATATTTTATGCGGGTACTTTGACAGGCAGAACATATCATCATATGGTATGTTGTCAGAAATCCTGAAGACTTTTTGGATGATGTTAACCTAGAAGCATGCAATGAAATATTTCCAACAAGATGGAGCTCCCCCATATGGTTCGTGAAGTCACAATATTGCTAGACAGACTTTTTGAAAATAGATGTATAACAACAAATGGTCTGATTCGTTGGCCACCAAGATCCCCGACATAACTCCATTAGACTTTTACTTTTGGGGTTATTCAAAGAAGAGGTCTATAAGAAGAGATGTTTGACATTAGACGAACCTCAACTTAATATTAGGCACATTGTAACATCTATCCATGGCAGAACAGTCTTTGGGGCAACAAAAGCTGTGGTAAAAAATGCTGAAAAATGTATTAAAGAAAATGGAGATATATTTGCCCACTTGTTATATATTTAAATTGTTCTTATTTCTAACTTAAATAAAATACTAAGTAAGAAAAACGTAAAATAAAATTTTTATTTTAAAAATACATAGCCTTCTTTATCTAAAAGCGTAATATATGAATAATTAGGTTATCTTTAAGTTTGGGCCAGTAATGCATATAAACTTGCCCAAGCCGAAGATTTGCAATCGGAACGGTAAAAAATATACAGTATGTCCTATTTAAAAAAATGCTATTTTTTAAATTGATTCAGAAATGCGATGTTCGATTGTTTTGCATTTTCTACTATTTTAATGTCAATAAAAAATGATACTAGTTTGCTAATTTAACCGACTTTGTAGCTCCCTTAATAAACCAGTAAGCAATAGTGCGCACTTATTTTGTACACCCTGTATATATATATATATATATATATATATATATATATATATATATATATATATATATATATATATATATATATATAGGGTGATCTTTAACTTAATGTTTTTTTAACAGAATATAGAATTCGAAAAAATAAGCAAATTTTGCAAATAAAATTATGCCCTAAAATGCTTCGTTTCCGTTATACAGGGGGTTCAAATTTAAAAAAAGTGTTTTTCTTTATTATAACATTCCTACCATTGTAGATATTTTTATGTTATTTGTAATTTTGTAAACTGTAATTTATTTATTTTTTTTTAACAGCTATTACCAAACAACTATATGGACTCTTAAAATATGTTATCTGTGTGTGGCCGAGAAAATTAAGATAACACTGACTGAGTTCTCAAATTGGTGTAAAAAAACAACCTTATAATAAATCTATCAAAGACTGTGTCTATGTAATTTAAGACAAAAATGCAAAAACCAATAAATCTAAACATTTTACTTAATAATATGACTTTGCCTGTTAGGCATACTTCAAAATTTTTAGGTATTACCATAAATTCTAACCTTAAGTCGAGCCTGCATATAGATGATGTTTGTTCGAGACTAAATAATTCTTTTTTTTTATGATAAAGTCTTTAAAAAACTCATTAGGTCTTTCTAATTTAGTAACTGTCTACTACGCTAATGCATACCCAATCATGTCCTATGGTTTGACAGTATGGGGAAGCGCACAGGACCTGAGCAGAGTGCTGGATATACAAAAAAAAATTGTGAGACTGATCTTTAACTTGTCATATAAGGCAACCTGTAGGAAGTCTTTAGAAATAAAAAATAATAATAACAGTGAAAAGGGTCTATGTATATAAACTTTCAGTGGATATATATCAAACTCAAGACAACTTCATTTCGCATAGCTTCTTTCACAGTTATCTGACACGAAATAGAGAAAAATGTTGTATTGGAAAACGCAATCATCAATATGTTTAAAAAACTAGTCATTACTTGGATTGCAGACTATTTAATTTATGGCCAGAAAATATAAAAATGATTGAAACCATAACACTTTTTAAAAAACAAATAAAGCCGCTACTACTCCATGAAACTTTTTATTCTGTAACTGAAATTGAAACATATCTGCTGGGCAGAGGGTGAATGCTGTCATTCTTTTTAACATTCTAACCTAATTAAAGTATATTCTGCATGTACTTTGTTTGTTATAAACATGTATGTGCTTTATTCTGTAGTATTTGTATTTACTGTTGTAGTTATCATCAATCGTTTAAAGTGCAAATAAGATGTTTAATATTAAAAGTTTTATACTTTTTTTTGTTACTTAAGTTTGTATCATACATTCCTTCGTTGACATGTCTTATCTACTTTTTGTAATAATTGAAAAGATGAAAAATTGTCTATTGTCTATAAATTCTAAAAGGTTTTATCGTATGGAAATCCGAACAGCTTTTTGTAAGTAAATTTTATATTAAATGTAACTATAAGCATTTAAATGTTATTGGTTTTTGATTGTCTGTATTTTGTTATTTACATTTCCCAAAAGTATTTCAGATAAATTAAAATTGAAAAAGATAACTCGTCTTCGCTGGCATTCGAAGCCAGGACCTCTCGCATTCTAGGCAAATCTGACCACGGAGCCACGAAGACCATGAGCTCAACACCAATTACGACAATTTCACTTATTGAATTCTATGTTACTTGATAAAAAGCAATATCTATGATGCATTCTGAAGATATATAAATCTTAATGTCTAATAATTGTGACTGTGTTTTTCCTCTTTAATACCCTCCTCGGTATGTAAAGGCTGCAAAACCGTAACAATCTACTAAAATAAAATTGAATAAGTTAAATTGTCATAATTGTCGCGGCTCAGTAGTCAGAACGTTTGCCTAGAATTCTAGAGGTCCTGAGTTCGAGTCCAAGCCAACACGAGTTAACTTTTTAAATTCTATGTTACATAAAACTATAAACAGAAGCTGGAACTGGATATTTCTAACTAATATTTAAACCATGAATCGCCAATTTATCGAATTTTCCATTTGGTCCTAATTCGTAACAGTTCCGCATCTTGAATTCACTATGAATTTTTTAATTAGTATAGCGCAAAATATTTTAATTCCATACTATCTTGCGAGGTACAAAATAATTGACAGTAAACCAGTTTTTAGTTTATTTTGCATAACGACACAAAGCTAGAGACCAAAAGATACATTTTCGTTGTCTTGAGTGATAAAAAAAAATAGAAACAACTCACGTAGTGTTAACTTCCATTATTCCCTACAATTAAATCTGTCACGGTAAAACATAATGATTGACAGTTAACCGGTTTTCCGTATATCTTGCGTAATAGTACAAAGCTGGAAACCAAAAACACTGTTTTGTTTTTTTGAGTGATAAAAGAAATAAAAATAACTTATTAATTTAACGTTCATTATTCTCTAGAGTAAAATATCTCACAGGTTGATAAAATATTTCTAAATGTCGATTAAATTTTTTTGTTGACAATTAAGGATTTTGTTTCTAACGCAGAATATACGTATTTTAAAATATCTCATATATTTTAAAATTTAAAATATGTCATTGCATTTATTTTTGTTAGTAATTCTTATGCAAAATATTCTAAATTTTCAAAACTTAACAATAAAATTAAATGTCTCAAATATCTTAGAGTGTACGTCAATTAATAAATCGTACCATTCTTTTATTTGGAAGTGATGTGTGTTCCAATTTACTTCCGCATATACTCATTTAGAAACAAATATGTATGTCGTAGCCATAATGCAAATTTAGGCTTTTTATATTCTACCTAGGCATTTTACAAAAAGCCGGTAAAACACGAGCAAACAATACATTTTTCGTCATGACTACACGAATTCAGGCAAATTGACAAAATGCCGGCAAAACAAGAATATATATCACGTTATGACTAATTACTTTTAGGCGTTGTACAATTTACCTAAAGCGGTACCCGCCCGCCGGTACCGTCAAAACATGAATATAAAAATGAGTCGACTTTTTTCCATCCCCATGTAAGTTCGACATACAATAATAAATTAATGTGTGATCATAAACAATATATAAGCATATTTTGTTATTTTCATAGGATTGTTTTCCATTTTTATTTGTAGTTTCATATTAGTAATAGGTACATTCTCACCTAATTATTAAATAGGTATGTACTAATTTTTTTGCAAGTTTAGACTCTTCCAAATGTCATGGAAGTTCGACATGCAGTAGTATTTGTTTCTCGATTATAAACAATATATAAACATATTTTATTATTTTTAAAGGATTTGTTTTTTAAATTTAATTTGTAGTCTCATACTTGTGATAGGAAGGTACTAAAAGCACTTAAGTTCATAGGTGTGTTTTTATATCATGAAGTATTAACTGTTTATTTATGTTTCCTTGATAAAAAGATTTAATACATTTACTGTAACTGTATTATTTTACTTAACGGTATGTCTCCTTCCACGCTAACGTGAACGAACTTTCTAAATGTTGGTTCACGCGAAACCACATGTGACGTCATTAACGTTTACGCTACCTAATATAAACTATTTATAGCTTATATTAGGCATCGTATAGGTTGTGGGTTCGAATCCCGACAAAGGCGAAAAATTCTTTTTTTTTTATTTGTAATTAATACAAATTTGGATTACTTATTCTTTTGAAGTTAGGTTAGGTTAGGATTGGTTAGGTTTGTTGTAAAGGAAGCGCGCGGTAGCGCGCCAACCGAATTCCGAGTCTAAATTAAAACAAGGATTTTTTTTAACAAAATTTATAATACTGTTAAGTGAAGGTTAGATTAGTACAAGTCTATCAAAAAAGCAGTCATTCACACGTTGTTCTTATTTAACGTAAACCGACTTTCCGACGATTCGGAAGGAGCAACGGCCTTTACTTAATAGTATTTTTGGTTTTATTTTCACGTTTTGACGGCACCGCTTTTGGTAAATTGTAAAATGCCTAAAAATAATCAGTCATAACGTGATACACATTCTTCTGTTCTCGTTTTACTTATTCTTTTAAAGTTAGGTTAGGTTTGTTGTAAAGGAAGCGCGCGGTAGCGCCAACCGATTTCCGAGTCTAAATTAAAACAAGGATTTTTTTAACAAAATTTATAATACTCTTAAGTGAAGGTTAGATTAGTACAAGTTTATTAAAAAAGCAGTCGTTCACACGTTGTTCTTATTTAACGTAAACCGACTTTCCGACGATTCGGAAGGAGCAACGGCCTTTACTTAATAGTATTTTTGGTTTTATTTTCACGTCTTGACGGCACCGCTTTTGGTAAATCGTAAAATGTCTAAAAATAATCAGTCATAACGTGATACACATTCTTCTGTTCTCGTTTTGCCGGCATTTTATCAATTTGCCTGAATTGGTGTAGTTATAACGAAAGATCTATCATATGCTGGCGTTTTGCCGGCTTTTTGCAAAATGTCTAAGCAGATTATAAAAAGCCTAAGTTTGCGTTATGCCTACAACATATATACTGTCTTTTCAAATATTTTTATTAGGCTCCAATTTATTCCACTTTATTGGATTCGTACCAATATTTTACCGGTTTTTACCTACGCAACACTTGATTTTTGTTATAATTTAAAATAAATTATTCAGTTTAGTATTTAAGTAGGTTTTACTGTGGTTGTTTTAAGATCTCCGTTTTTGTTCCGTCATGGTGAATTCCTACCAATTTATCCCTATATCACATTTAATTTTTCTGCAAAATTTGAGCTCAATTGAAAAAGAAGATTTTTAGATAGATATCTTGAATTTGTACCACAATTTTACAATTTTATCTGTGTCACAATTAATGCTTGCACTGAAATTACCACAATTTTACTATTTTATCTCTGTCACAATTGATTATTTACTTTTTTAAACATTTTGTTAAACCGCCTGCTATCTTGGATTCGTACCAAAATGTTACCAGTTCATTCCTATGTAACACCTGATTGTTGTGAAAAATTTGAGGTAAATTGAATAATTAGCTTTTTAGTAATAATAATTTTACCATTTCACTAGGCCGCTTTCGCCATATTGGATTTTAAGAAAATATTACCAAGAATATATGTAATATATGATATTACATATATAATATATTATATAATATGGAGATGATATTGACCCTTAATTTTTGGCCAAAATTCGAAGTCAACCGGGTAAGTAGTTTATAAGCTACGCACAGTGGCAAGCCTTAATGCTATTGGGGGCGAAAACCTCCAAAATATTGTTTAAGTAAAACTCTTTACAGATATTTTTTTATCCAAAGTCGTAGTATCTACTGTTAGAAAAAACGCTCTAACCCGAAAATAAAGTGTAATTAGGTTATATATAGATATAAAGCCAATTCAGGAAAAATGGAATCCGAAATCGACCCTGAAATCGAAATAATTGGACCGAAATTTTATGAAAATAGGTTTCAAACAATAACTTTTTTTATTTTATGTAAAATTAGCTATTCTTTAGAGATAATATAAAGTAGTAACAACATTTCCATTTTTATTTAAAACACTGTAAGTTATTAAAGTGTTTAAAAAAATTTAAAAAAATAAAATTAAAATGTTTCTATAGTAATCATCAAGACCTCGTACGTCAAGTTCACTAACGAAAAAAATCACTAGCGAAGTTTTGCTTATTCGAAAAAAAAAGAAATCTGGCAAAGTTTCCCATTTACTGACAATAGCAATTTTTTTAAGTAGGCTGTGCCTGACAAAAAAAACGTTACATGGCGCTCCATGTAACGTTTAATTAATTAATAAATTAATTTAACGTTAAAATTATTGTCAAAGTAGTAATAGTAGACAGTTTTATTACTAGTTGCAGTGAGCATGAGTTTTTTATTTCGTTTAAAAAAAGATTTTCAGTTATCTCCGACGGACTTTACAATTGTGAAGCGTACCATACAGAAAACATTTTTGTGTCAATTTTGGCAAAAAGGGAAACAGGCTAATAAAGTTTTTTATAAAAAAAATTAAAAATTGGTTTAGAGGCGAGATGATATTTAAAGAAATTGTGAATGTCTTAAAAGTACCACATCCTACTGGCGGATGACCTATAAAAGATCTTGAAGCAAGTTCGGAAAGAGGTAAAAGAAGGAAGTTACCTAAATTGGAAAAAAAACATGTGATATGGCATTCTCAAAGTTACAAAGCCCTTTGGTTCGAAAGTTAAGGTCAGAAGGGAAAAAGAGGAGGCAGCCGTGATGACAATTCTGCTTAATCAATAAACTTGTTTTTCACCTCTTTTTAATTCAGTGAGAGTAGACTTTCTCTTTCGGCTTTTCCCTGTATGAAAAATTTGTCGTTTATTAACTAATATTTTATTTTATATTAATCCCATCTGTTACTAATATTAATAGTACTTTAAGGAATCCTTCCTAGATTCTGATATTTAGTGTCATCTAATAATAAGGAAATCTACTTGATTATTATTCTCACTATACAGAATTTTAGAAATTAGTGCTCAAAATAAGTTCTACAACTAATATTTCTCCTGAAGTCATAATTTTACGAATGTAATACAAAAGTATGTTCGTTCACAATGTTTAAATATAAATAGCCGACATTTTGTTTCGCCTTATTGGAACTTTTAAAAATTTTTATTAAATTTTCAACTTGGGTAGTGCCTCTGTCAATTTTTGTTAAGATCATAATAAAGGTTTTGGGGTTTTTCCGTTTGTATGTTCTGTATGTGTAGATTTTAATGTTGATTTTTCTAAATAACTATCCAGTTTCTTCTCTCCACACAGGTATTCTTCCCGACAAATTTTATCATAATCAGATTAATAGTTTTCGACCTATTATGTTCACAAAACAATTTTACACATTTACATGCACATTGCACACACACATATGCGCACCCACCCACACCCACATTCGCAGACGGATAAACAGGACTTTTTTTGATTTATTAAAGACTTCTTGACCTAAAACATCGATATTTGACCTATAAAGTTGGAGTTAAATTTTTGTCCGTTAGACGCTTTCTTAATAAAACACCATTAAGTCAATACTAATGTTTTACTCTGTATATCACAAAATTTGAATAAATTGTGTTCCATTAATCTATATTCTAAAAATTGCAAAAATTGACTGGATGGTTACATAAGTCCTCACCACTGTGCTACGCTGCGAACTGGCAAACAGACCCACAGACAGATTGACAGTATTAAGAAAACTTATTTTTGGTATCTAGGGACGCTAAAAGGATTTATGAAACGTGAGGGTGATTTTTTCACGATACAAAAATTTTATTTGGCCTTCATTTTGTTCCTCAGTCTTGTATATAGTATTTTCAGGCTGAATTTTTAAATATTTTTTTAAGCCACCACTTTGTTTCGCCATCTTCGATTCGTACCACAATTTTATCAGCAGTTGATTCCTACGTAATATTTGATTTTTGAGGTATATTGGATAGTTTTTTAGTCATAATTTTTTTAACATTTTACTAGACCGCTATTTTGTTTCGCCATATTGGATTATTACGTGACCCTTAACTTTTGAGCAAAATTTTAAGTCAATCCGGTAAGTAGCTTTTTAGTTATTCCACAAACAGATTTTTTTATGAGGGAAGTAAAATTCTTTCTTTATCGTACATTTTAATTTGTGAATTTATATGTTATATTTTACAGTGCCGCGGTATTTCAAACCACTGTGCGGCGGAACGTTGTTGCTTTTGTAGGTGTTATAAGTGTCAGCATTTCAAAGTCCTCGGAGATCGAACGTTTCCGAAGTTGTCACTTTAAACTAGTTTGATATACCTATATTTGTCTAATTTATACTCCTTTTTCGACTTTCCTTTCCTCATAATATATATTCTTTGATTTGGTCTTGGATCTTTTTGATATTCCTTTTTATTTTGTTTGAGAGTTCCTTAAGGCGAAAATTTTAAAGTTAAAAATCAAGTAATTGTTACATTGTATTATTGTTTCTAATTCTAATTCACATAGCAAAAATATTTTTGTTTCTTATTTGATTTTTTCTCTCGATATAGATAACTCAAAAATATGCAGAAACTTTGTTGATTTTAAAAGGACTAATTTTAAAATATTTAGTAAAATGTGCTCGTACTCAAAACTAAAACACGCGTACAATGATTTTGTTTTCAAGAATTTAAATGCTATGTTTTTAAGTATTATAACATGAAAAGGGAAATATATATTTACCAGATAATCGTTGACTTTTTGAAACACTCTGTAGTTGCTAAAGGTATTTTCCTGGCAGGTTAAGGTGATGCACGAGGGACCTATAAGGGCTTATATAAATTTAAAACTTCCTAAGTAATTTAAATTCACATTCTCTTGACGGACAAGCATCAGGCTAATTCTAGTTAGGACACAGCAAATTAAGTTAGAAAACTTTTCCGGAATTTAACGGACTTAACTCATTCCGCAGAGGTTTCTCATTGACAAAGCAATTTAATACATCAGCTCGTGCCGCCGAAGTTTGTACTGAATAAAGGCTATTATGCACTTTCAGACCCAAAGAACTGTTGAGTTCAGTAGCTTCGGATTGTGTCTAAGAACAATTTTGAGTTGCGGTTTATTTACTTTAAATTATTCTGTCAAACTTTGGTAAATATTTTGGTAAGATGTTGTTTAAATAATTATAGTTTCCTATAGGAGACAATTGTTCTAAATGGAAATTTAAAAATTTAAAAGTTTAAAATTAAAAAAATTACAAAAAACAGTTCACTGCTGACTAAACAGTAAATTATTTTTTTAACGCGTTCTCGATTACTTCCTTAAGACTTTGGTTAACATGATTCTATAGAGTTGTAGCCTCATCAGTAAAACACTTTCCAACAGTAGCTGTGCTGAGCTTAGGGATGCTCAACATGACTGAGTATCTCGTATTAAGGTCGCGGGTCTTAATGTGGAACGCAAGATTTGCTTTCTGGTAAGATGGTGTTCCCGGGGTACAAAAATGGCAAAGTCGAGCTGTGTTCTGTTTTTCATGTTCAGCCATTTGAGTCGACAGGTGGTCAAATCTGCGAAGACCAATAACAAAGCGGCAGCAGGAACTTTGAACCTGGTGAATGCGATATTTATTTTTTTTCCTAACATGGGACCATACACAAGTTGCAGTAATTAAATAAGGATAAAACCAGGGCCTCTGACAATAGAATCTTAAGTCGTTTACATAACAGTTCATGGTTGCTATGGAACATTTTCGGGTTTGAAAATGATTTTTGAACAAAAGAAGAAATGCAAAAAACAAAAAACATAAATGAGAATCCAAGTTGAGATCTAGATATTTTACACAGTTCCTCACGAATAGCACTGCGTCGTTGAATTTAATTTGCATAACTTGGTCAACTTCAATTGATTTTCTTCCTTTTAAGTACACTATAGAGCATTTCTTTGCATTTAGAAACAAGCTGTGTTTCTCGGATAAACTAGGCAACACATTCAGATCCGGATTCACCTTGGATATCATCTGCATATACTAGACTATTGTAGTCCCTGAATACAATAGTTTTCACATCTAGCCCAGAGTCAATTAAATCAATTTTTAAATGATTACTTACGTATACTACCACTCCTCCTCACCTCGAGGCTGAGTCCTTACGGATGAAACGATACCCATCAATGAAGAAGCATGAGCCAAGACAACATGGGAAACCGTGTCTCTTCCAGCTTGATAATATCGAAGTTATGCAACTGTATCTATGTTTTTAGTTTGTTATAACCCGTGTTTAGGGACCGCACTTCTAAATTTTAAATGTTTATGTTTTATTTCATCTTAACGAAGAAAATTTACTTGACATTGAAGCACAAACATTTAAAACTAAACAGTAGTGAATGTTTATTTAAAGAGCAAAATTTTTAGAGAAAATAGGTACCTATAATACTGCCCTGTTCAAAGTCTTTTATTAAAATGAAATATTCCTAGTCCATCCTAGAGATCTAAACCGTATTGGCAGCATCAAGGTGCAATTTAGGTTGTTAGCGACAACAACAGATTTTCTCGAGAGATATATTTCCGTTTGTTTTATCTGCCGTGAAGACCCCGTCAAGTGCTCCGTGAAGGCAAGACCACACACAAGTAGCGCCGGATCCTACATGTAGTACTTCTTTCGCGCTGACTTCGATAGCATTGTAGTTGTATTCTAAGCCTACATGATAAGTGTAGCAGTACAAAAATCGATTGTAGAAATCGAGCCCCACTCTGCCGTAATCAGATGCAGATTCACGTCTCTCGCACTTGAAAAAATATACGTATGTGTTCATATTTTCTACATAATATTATCGACCGAAGAACCCTGCAAATGTTCTACCGTTTTTGATAAAGCATGTCGCATGGTACGTATGGAGCTGATGTACACTTTGTTGGACCAAAACACAAAACAACTATTTCCCAAAAATCGTTCGTTTTTATATACATGTAAATGTGGAATTATCTTTTAATAAGCAGAGGAATATACCATTCGTCAATTTACAAAACATGTTAGGAACAAACTGGTTGAGCAAAGAAGGTTTACTTGAAACCTGGGTGCCATTTATGTTAATTAATTTTATATAAATACTACCGTGTTTCTAGTTATTTTATTAATTTTGCCTTACTAAATGAAATTGTACTTCACAGTTGTAGTCACAGGGCAGTTGCGCGAGGTCGCATGTTCTATTTGGCTGTAAATTAGTTTTATAATTGGGTGCAATCTCTTTTCGTCAGTTGATTTATATATTTTTATTTACTTATATACATATATATATATATATATATACATATATATATATATATATATATATATATATATATATATATATATATATATATATATATATATATATATACATATATATGTTGATTTTTACTCCTTCACGGATGGAAAAATACAATGTGTTTTCATTCCGGGTGTACATCCGTTCACTACTGTCGTTCTGAAAAGAACAGTTTTGCTGACATTTCGCCAAAATCACATTTGGCATTTTCGAAGCTTTCTTTCTCGCGTCCGAATAGAGACAGTCTCTATTCGGACGCGAGAAAGAAAGCTTCGAAAATGCCAAATGTGATTTTGGCGAAACGTCAGCAAAACTGTTCTTTTCAGAACGACAGTAGTGAACGGATGTACAGGGTTGTCCAACGAAGGGTAAACACCTTTATAATTTCTTTATTTTACAAGATATTCAAAAATGGTAAAAACAAAAGTTGTAGGGATTTTAGAGAGGAATAAGGATAATTTATGATAAAAACAATTGAACATCAAATAAAAAAATTACGCGAAAAAATTATAGTTATTTTGCTTATTTTAAATGGAACACCCTGTATATTATTGCATTTTTGGATTCTCCCGAAAATTCTAAACACTTTTTAAATAAGATATTACACCTTTAAACCTAATAGTTTCGGAGCTATGAACAGTTGAAAATCAGTATTTTGGCTAATTTGCATTATTGTAAAACCTATCTAATGAAATAGGTACCATGAGTATACGAAAGTTGGTACTTCAGCTTGTACCATAGTAAGCACCACTATTAATTAAAGTGGCCAAGAGGCCGATTTTTACTTGTTTTTAGCTTAAAAACATATGAATTTAGGAATAACGAAGTGGCAACATATCTGCAATAACTAAACGAGTAGATATTAAATAACGACGGAACAATATTTATTATAAACAAAATATATATGTTTAAAAAAAAAACTCGTGGCTGATTTTCCTCATTAAAAAAAGGCTTGTTAACAACTCTCTTCTTATAATCCGCATTCCCGGGCTCGCTGCAGAATCTAACTCCTAATTTCTTTAACGTGTTTAAACTTGGTTATCGTCTATCGAGATACCTGTGCAAATACTGTCGTTTGGTTGCCGGGCAACAAGTTAATCAAAGATTTGTCAAACTTTCGGTAGTTTACTTTTTAAAGAATATTATTTTAGTGAAGTTGTTAGTTGTTAAAGATGAACAGAAACGTCACACGTTATTCCAAAGCCGAAATGATAGATTTGTTAAATATATTGGCGAGGAATGGTTAAACCAAGTTAAGACCGTCCGAACGAGAGTATCTGGACAGATATCCCGATAGACGACAACCAAGTTTAGGAACATTAAAAAAATTAGGAGTTAGATTCCGCGAGACCGGAAACGTGGATTATAAGAAGAGAGTCGTTGTTAACAAGCCTGTTCTCAATGAGGAAAATCAGCTAAGAGTTCTGCTTTCCATTTATGAAAATCCAATTCAAAGTACCAATTCTCGGAGCGAAGCACTTGGTATGTCTTACACATCTGTGAAGAGAATTTTACAAAATCACAAAGTCCATCCCTATCGTATTTCATATCACCAAAAGTTACTACCTGGAGATATAGAAAAAAGAGTAGATTTTTGTTCTTGGGCTATAGAGAAAACTTACCAAAACCCTGACTTTTTTAGAAATGTGTTATTCACAGATGAGTCTACGTTTAGGAGTGACCGTACTATGAACCGACATAATATAAGGTACTACAGTCAACAAAATCCTAATTGGAGAGGGGAAATTATGAAACAAGGAAGATGGTCCGTGAACGTGTGGGGTGGCATTGTAAACGATTATGTTATTGGACCATATTTTTTTCAGGGTAATTTAACTGGTAACATATATTTAAACTTTTTAAGGGAGTCACTGCCGATTTTATTAGAAAATGTGAACATTCAAGTTAGAAACAATATGTGGTTTCAACATGATGGGGCCCCACCGCATGGCACACGTGATGTCACATACTTTTTAACTGAACGTCATGGATCGAATTGGATAGGTAATAGTAGGAATATAGGTACGTAAATAATGAAGCCGAAGGACCGATTCTATGGCCCCCTAGGTCTCCGGACCTCAGTCCTTTGGATTGCTTTTTATGGGGATTCGTCGACAATTTTGTAAATGCTACGCCTTGTGAAGGTCCAAACGAAATGAAGGAGAGAATACAAGAGGCCTTTAGAGCCGTTAACAACGAAATATTACGTAACACTCAAGAAAACTTTATAGAACGCATGCAAATGTGCTTAGCCGCTGAAGGAGGCATTTTTGAAAACTAGATTTTTTTCTCATAAGTTTTGTTTCCTTGTTCTTTGATACCTATTTGTTTAGTTATTATAGATTTTGTTTATAATACATATTGTTCCGTCGTTATTTAATACATTTTCGTTAAGTTATTATAGATTTGGTTTATAATAAATATTGTTCCGTCGTTATTTAATATCTACTCGTTTAGTTATTGCAGATATGTTGCCACTTCGTTATTCCTAAATTCATATGTTTTTAAGCTAAAAACAAGTAAAAAATCGGCCTCTTGGCCACTTTAATTAATAGTGGTGCTTACTATGGTACAAGCTGAAGTACCAACTTTCGTATACTCATGGTACCTATTTCATTAGATAGGTTTTACAATAATGCAAATTAGCCAAAATACTGATTTTCAACTGTTCATAGCTCCGAAACTATTAGGTTTAAAGGTGTAATATCTTATATAAAAAGTGTTTAGAATTTTCGGGAGAATCCAAAAATGCAATAATATACAGGGTATTCCATTTAAAATAAGCAAAATAACCATAATTTTTTCGCGTAATTTTTTTATTTGATGTTCAATTGTTTTTATCATAAATTATCCTTATTCCTCTCTAAAATCCCTACAACTTTTGTTTTTACCATTTTTCAATATCTTGTAAAATAAAGAAATTATAAAGGTGTTTACCCTTCGTTGGACAACCCTGTACACCCGGAATGAAAACACATACATATATATATATATATATATATATATATATATATATATATATATATATTTTTTTTTTTTTTAATTTATTTTATTTATTTAATGTACTCAAAATTTTACAATTTGTAAGGTATTATATATAAGAATTTAATGTTTAGAGTACAGGTTTTAAGTGTACGATGAATTCACATGAATTTGTGGGTACACTGATTACCAATAAATCAATATTGTTTTACTAATTTTCAGCTATTTTCCCAAAGTAAAGTAAATTTCCGAGAATTACAAGTGAAAACTTAACTCTAGTGTTAAAGTAAATTAAAGTAAGTTTGTCTGAAACCAAGGAATTATATCACAAACCTTATCAAAATTTTCAGCTATTTAAATATTTTCTTTTTATTTCTTTGAAAATTTAGTGCAGTAATCCTAAAGGGAATTTTATTTGTAATTTTAGGTATTATATATGTGAAATGCCTTTGCACAGATGAGAAACGGGTATTTGGCGTAGTCAAGTTTTTATTCCAGTATGCCCTTGTACCCAGACCATGTGACACGCAATCTTCCCGTGACTGATTCTTGAAATATAACTTAAAACATGTCTTTATATATAGTTGTCTGATATTCATAAGTTTTATATTTCTGAACAATATATTTGTTGGATACATCCGTTTTTTAAACATTATTATTTTTAAAAAGTACTTTTGTAGTACAAATAAAGAAGTCAGAATGTTGTTAGAAGCTGCCCCCCATGCGGAGATCCCGTAGCACAAAACCGATTCCACAAGTGCCTGGTATAACATCCGTAGCACATGATACGGTACTATCTGTCTCAGGAAGTAAAATTTGTATATGTTCTTTCTTAATTTCTCCATAACTAGGTTTACATGCTCATGCCATCTCATATACTGATCAAAGTAGACTCCAAAATATTTAATTTTTTCTGTTTGTTTAATTTTATTTTTACATTTACAGTTTTCAAAATATTTACAACCCCAATCATGAATTTTTATTGATACATTTTCTGGTAGGTTCCGATTTTGTCATAGTGAAAATTAAGAATTTTGATTTATCTATGTTAAGTGTTAATAGACTTTTATCCAACCAGCACTTGATTTTCTCCATAGTCTGTTCAGCTTTTTTTAATACGTTATTCCAACTATTGTCCTTTATTAATATTACTGTATCATCCGCATAACATACAACCCTATTATCACAAATATCTGTAAGGTTATTCACATATATTAAGAAGAGAATCGGTCCAAGTACCGTGCCCTGTGGTACACCAAAATCAATTCTTTTTGGGTCGCTTTCATAATTTTTTATTTTTACTTTCTGCATTCGTTTATCGAGGTATGATCTAAACAGGTCATTAATTTTACCACGTACTCCAATGTTCTCTAATCTTTCTAAAAGAATCTGGTGCTCCACAGTATCGAATGCCTTTGATAGGTCTAGGAAAATTGCCATTGGTTTATGTCCTTCATTAAAACTCCTTGTGATAAATTCCGTCACCTCGGCAACAGCATTCTCGGTACTGCAGCCATCTCTAAACCCAAATTGATGATTGGACATTAATCCATTTTTTTCCAGATAATCCCAAAGTCTCAATTTTATACATTTCTCAACTATTTTGCTCAAGGTACTTATAATTGCAATAGGTCTGTAGTTAGTTTTTTCTGTCTTATCGCCTGATTTAAATATTGGTATTACAATGGCATTTTTGAAGATATCCGGAAAGACGCTTGTCTCGAGAATACTGTTTACCAGGTGTCTTAGAGGTTTTAC
>JAUTXW010003413.1:0-395000 GCA_030620095.1 Kuschelorhynchus macadamiae
ATTATAAATGCTATATTACTAATGTTACAGAAGAAACAGCTTAGCATATTGTATTTCTGTTCTATGCATTTACTAAAATAACAAATAAACAAATAATAGAACTATCAGTGTGATTTCCTAACAATTTAAATTATGTACCAAACAAAAAAAATACAATTCGGCACACGCATCCATTTCTCATGAATATGATTTTGCTCTTGCTCTAGTAGACGCGAATTTCCCCGAATTAAGTTAGACGGCATACGATCCGGTTTTTTCTGGATTTCGAGCGCGTAGAATGCGTTCCGGGCCATTCCTCTAAACAGTTGCAGTCATCGCATCGGCAACTGCGCTGTCTAAACGGGGCGAGTGGAAAGGTGGTTGAACTGAACTTGACTATAGGATATCTCACTTCTTGCATTACCATTCGAAGCCTGATTGATAACTATCTCTTCTTTTGTTTCCCATTTTTTTTATAAATACAGTGATTTCCTTAAATCTACTATTTCTTCCCCAAGTGGGTGACCAGCAGCAGCTGAGAAGTGCTGCAAATTAATGTTATGTTTACTAATACCACAGATTAACAACCAATCAGATACCGCACTCCTGGCATTTTCATTCATAAACGAACTCCATTAGCTGGGCGGCGAACTCAGAGATGTACTCGAAATATTTTTATTTATTCTGGACAGGACCTCACTAAAATATTTTGTGTGTAATGTTTAACCAAGTTTAATATATTTGTATTGATAACATATTGATATACAGAATGCACAAACAGAGTAGTTTGAGTTTTTATAGATTTATGAAAGAATAAGGGCAAGGTTAAAATTTAATATTACTGTTAGATCAGTTATTCGCTGAACTTGAAAACATTATGTTTTAGTATCATGTAAAAAGAGTTTTAGTGCATGTTATATTCATTTCACTTCTGCCAGTGGTGTGCGTGTGAAAAGCGTAAATATTATATATTATGATATGCGAGATGCGAGAGAGTATACTCGCATCACAAAAAATGGAATATTATGTTTCTGATTTTCACAGTTTTTGTGGTCAGCAAATTCAATTATTTTGTTCATTTATATTTTTTGTAATATCCATATATAAGAGGATGACTTTTATGCAGCTATTTTATTTTATCTAAAAGATCTTCTCTGTTACAAGCCGTGACCCAGTTTCTTGCTCTAAGATTAGGTAAAAAATAATAGTTTTTATGCTAACATGACAAACATGCTTTATGCTATCAATGCGAGCAACACTGAACGCCAATAAATAAAAACATATATGATCTTCGGTTCGATAAAAAATTATAGTTTAAAATATCTAGAAAACACGCTTATGTCAGTAACGCACTAAAAAGTACAAAATAATGTAATTTTCTTAAAATATATTTTCTTGAGTGACTATGCAAAAAAGCGTGATTCGCTCTTTCGTTCATTAGAGAAGCATATACGTTTAATTAATTTCGACAATAATACATTATTTTCTATTTTTTAGTGCGTTATTGACAAAAGCTTGTTTAATTTATAGTTTTTTTTTAAACTATAAATTATTTTTTACTTACTGGACTCATCAAAACAAAACAAATTAGCCCAAACTTTAGGATCCATGGTACCATATTATGTATTGGACTCGTAAAAACCAACCAAATGACCATCGGTACCATCGAGCTGATCAGATCAACTCGATGGTACTAAATTATGTATTGGACTCGTCCAAACAAACCAAATGAGCCCAAACAAGAGCGGTTTACTAGCTGAGACCATGTGTAGAATTTGGTATCATCGAGCTGGTCAGATCAGCTAGCTGCTATCAAATTTTGATATTGGCATTTGAATTACCCACAATTACAAATTTTCAAACTGACACAAAAATGAGAGGTAGGTTAAAATCGATTGGTATCATCGAGCTAATCGTATAAGCCCGATGCGATGGTGCCAGATTGTATTATTATCCAAATTAGATATAGTTACAAAATTTCAAATCCATACAATTAGTAGTAAGTTAAAATTGATCGGTACCATTTGTTACGATCGATCAGCCCAATGGCACAAATTATTATATTATCATTTGAATTATGTAGGCTTGAAAATTTTCAAATTATCACATTTAGATGTAGGTTAAAATCGATCGCTACCATTTGGAACCATCAATCAGCCCGATGGTAGCAAATTATTATATTATCATCCGAATTATGTACGCTTAAAAGATTTCAAATCGATACAATGAAATAAGAAGTAGGTTAAAATCGACTTCGTATATTTATTTATATACATAGTTAGTTACATACAAGTGAACATAATAAAAATTTTGAACTCGTACCAGTTTATCCTATATTACATTTAATTTTTCTGCAAAATTTAAAGCCAATTGAATAAGTTTTTACGTTGATTTTTAAAAAATTTATTTGGCCGCCATTTTGTCCCGCCCTCTAAAATTCGTACTATAACCTTTCCAGTTATTATATTACACTTAATGTTTGTGCAAAATTTGAATTAACGTAATTAGTAGTTTTTTCAGGCTGATTTATTAAATATTTTATTAGGCCGCCATTTTGTTTTGCTATCTTAAATTCATACCAAATGTTACTAGGAACGCTAAAACGTGAGGGGGTAATTTTTCCAGGATTACAAACATTTAATATAGCCGCCATTTTATTCCGTCATTTTGAATTAGTACCACAGTTTTACTAGTTCATCTCTATACCACAGTTGGTGATTGCACACAATTTGAAATCAGTCTATTAAGTAATTTTTCAGGCTAAATATTAAGCCGCCATTTTGTTCCACCATCTTGGAATCGTACCAAAATTTTAAAAATTGAAACTTAAAGATCTGAACAAGTCTCGAAGGATGATTTTTTCACTATTACAATACTTCCCTTTTACGAGGGATGTAAAAACATTATTAAAAGTTTTTTACATTCTAAGTAGGCTCACATAACAAATTTGAATATTTTTAGACAAATCAATTAAAAGACATTGAATGAAAAAATTATTCCTGTAATTAAGGCTTTCGGTTTCGGAATCTCGAAATCAGTTTATAGTTTCAAAAATCTCGGGATTAAAAACGCGATCTCGAAAAATCCCTACATTTAATAACGCGTTGCCACGGAAGAAATGGGATGTAAACGTTCTCACTTACTTCGCGTATCGATCATTCGATCACTACTTTGTCTGTAATTTCCACAACATCACTTTTATTGTCGGGGGCTCCCAAAACACGTACAAAATTAGTAACGAGGTTTATTTAGTGGTCTTTAAAACATGAATTAGTATGACAAACAAAAATCTTTTTTGGCTTTTTCGCAACTGAATAAAAATATTTAATTTTAAATTAATTGAAGCAAATAAGTATGTAATTATATTAAATATTTGCTTCAATTAATTTAAAGTTAAATATTTTTATTCAGTTGCGAAAAAGCCAAAAAAGATTTTTGTTTGTCAATCTAAACGCAACAAATAATCTGAACACATTTAAAAATAAATTAGTATGGCGTAGGCTATAACGAATTTAGAACTGTTTTAGCATCTGTCTTAAAGTTTTTACAAATTATATTATAATTATATGTCGGAAACTATCTAAAATTAAAAAAAAAAACTTATCTCCTTATATCCTTGGAAAATCTCAGAAAGCTGAGATAATTTTGCAGTGTTTAGCAGCACACACCATACCACTGACTTTTCTAGAAGTGTTCATATTTTGATATTATTTTTTATAATACATTGAGGTTATGTAATGATTTGCGGGCCGAACGAAAGTGAGGTATCTGAATTAATCTGTGCTAATACTTATGGTGTCCAATTCTCAAGGTACGTAAAAAATAATGCTAAACGGTACCACCGAACATAAACAAGACAAGAAGGGTCACTTGACGTCGGTACTTTGAAGCCGAGCCTATAAAGCCGAGCCGCCACATTCCACGCGACAAGCGGTCGAGCGCCGTCTTCTAATATATACAGAGGAATTTTGTGGGGCTACGTACACGTTACTTCCTGAGCGACTGATACGGGGGCTAATACAAATGAACACTAGAGATCAGATAAGATTTAAATATTTATTAAACTGTTCAACTGGATTTTTTTTGTTGAAATAAGACAATATAACAAGATATTTTATCAGATCCATAAAATATAAATAATATAATAAAAATATTTTAGAAAACAAAATTGTGTATTTAATCGTGTTTCAAAATATAAAATGAGGAAACCATTTCTGGTTAAAAAATGGTTTACGCGTTTTATAAAATAACAATAACATAACGTACTTTCTAAATATTATATATTACTAGGAAAATTTTAATAATAATTTTAATAAATATCTTAAAATTAAACTAATCATGTAGAAACAATTTTTAACAGAGCACTTTTAATTAATAAAATTTTCTTGATATATTATTTTTAACATTATAGGAAATACATACAAAATATGTAAAACGATAATATTGAAAAATATTTTAAAACTAATTTTTCAGAACAATCTGTAACAGCATTTGAAAGGCTAAAATAACTGTTTTAGAAAATATTTTCTTTTGCTAAATTATAAAACATGTATAAAATGTTTTAAAAACAATCTTTTAAAAATGCCATCTCTTAGCAAATAAAGTGTACTCACGCATAGTAAAAGTATAATACATAACAAGTGTTGGAAACGGGAGTTTTCAAACGAAATACGACCACTTAAAATTTTTAGTAGAACTACTATTTTTATAATTTTAAAAACTGATGTTGAAAAAAATTGTTTCAACCCTCCTTTTAAAAAGCTTTACCCGTTACGTCAACAGTATGACTTTGATACAAGATGGCCATGCTTTTCAACAAACGTGTGATATATAGCACATTCTAGCCCAGTTAAAAGTGTGATTTGTTACTTTTATAAGTGGTCGTAGGAAAAGATATATATATATATATATATATATATATATATATATATATATATATATATATATATATATATATATATATATATATCTATTCGTATTCACCAAAGTAAAAAAGAGAGAATGTCCTGATAAAATACATTTTATTACTTTAATATTATTTTTATAGTGCCTTGTATATAATAAAACAACATTAAAATGACCACACCGTAAAGCTGTCTTAAGATTGCATATTTGCCGTTGCGGTAATAAATTTTAAAAAAATAATAAAATTAATAAACACTCCGTAGGCAGACTAGTCTACAGGTTGAGGTATATAATTTTATTAAACTAAATATGTGCTTTAATCAATTTAACGTTAGATATTTTCATATAGTTGCGAAAAAGCCAAAAAATAAATTTTACTTAAAAACAGTTGTATAATTACAATTTTACTAAAAAAACATTTTGAGTTAAGAGTTTGAGCTTCGAAGGGTCAAAAATGCAACTGTTTATGTGTCATTTTTTGGTTTTAGGTAATTACTATGTTGTCCAAAATTAAAGAGAATTATTGAAAAGTAATGTTACAAATTAAATTTTCATAACTTAAAGGAGAAACTCCGCCCAAATAAATTGAATTAGGATTCTTAGTCACGGCTTTAGAAACCATTATTGTACTAAAAATAAAACAATCAATCAAATCGATTATAATACAATTTTCAAGTTTTATAGAAACCAAATTTTCCAGTATAATATAAGTTACTAAACAAGGTAGATGTAAACTATCTTAGCTAGATTTCTCTGGGAAATCGAAAAAATGATCTATTCAAGTCTGGTTTACTGCTACAGCCATCTAAATTACACATCGTCGGCATTTTTAATTTACGCAATTTGCACACAACACAAAACACTGTGTTTTCAACCCACCAGAAATAATAAAATTCGGTAAATAGCATATACGCCTTAGAGAAAAAACTCGATATAGCTCCAGCTACGTTCGGATTTAAGCAGCAGCAAAGGCAGTACGTGTGGATTGGGTGCAAAATAAATATTATTTATCCAAAAAAGGAAGCATTATCAAAGCATTATAGTTGTAAGAAAATAAATTAAAACACTATACTAAAAGAAGAACCAAATAATCTACAGCTTGGCCAAATTAGCTATTAAAATTAAAAATTGTAGATATAATTATTAAATTAAAAATATAGGTTTTCCTCAGTTTTGGTTTTTAGATTATTATTACTCAAAAAAATAGTAATAGATCTATTAAATGACTAAAATGTTCGTAAATTTAGAATCTCATAATTGCTCAAGCACAACATCAAATTAAACGTATTTTTATGTATTGTTTTACGCATGTATTTTCTTTCTTAATGTTATAATTAAAAAAAGTAGCATAGTTTAATGTTTTTAATCGAAAGCGGGTGCTTCCCGAATATAGAAAACAATTAAAAATATTTTATTTTTATTAGAATTACCGGAATTTATTACAATTCGGCTTTTGAAGCAAGGTTATGGATAAACTAAATATCATTATTTATATTAGTTTAAAATAAACTAATAAAAAGAAAATAAGAACCAACCAATATTTCGGTTAAAGTAGTACAAAGAACATCTTTCAATTTGCTTTTATTGAATATCTTCGGTTCTATAAAAGTAGCAAGGAAAGTATAAACAATCCGAGTCGAACGCCAGGCGAATGGCTAGCGCGACTCTCACTGGATATGCTACCCGTCGGTTCGGTTACTATCAAAACACCCCAGTATATCAGACTGTTAATGCTCTCGGGCCATACATATTACAGACTGTATATGCGTTTCGCCGAACAAGAGATGAGATTCAGTAAATTCTGCTGTGAAATAGTAGCATCGATGAGCGAGCGAGAAAGGCAACATTTGGGGCGAAGCTTAGAGTGATCCTTCTTGTCGTTGTTTATGTTCGGTGACGGTACAAAACACTTTACTGTATCGGAATTGACTAAAATTTGAAATACATACATACACCCGATGGCAATGTCCAATCGTGAATGTCTTTTACGAGGTGCGTAAAAAATAATTCTGAAAAGTACAAATAAAATAAATGTAAAACATATTTTTAAAAACTAAAGCTTTTATTTATAAACTATTGAACTGAAAAATGAAAAAATACTTAAACTTACATTAACACAGAACTTTTAAAAATTTGAATATGTTCTTAAATGCTTGAGGCGTGAGACGTCATCACACTTGAAGCTTTTAAGAAAATATTCAAATTTTTAAAAAGTTTGCGTAAATTTAATTATTTTTTACTTTTCAGTTTAATATTTTTAAATTAGTAATAAATAGTTTAACAAATAAAGCTTGTTTTTAAAAATGTATTTTTCCACTTATTTTTTGTTAATGCTCCAATCTTATGGAGTAAAAATGTTTGAAGATGCTTCGTGCTATCGAAGAAAATACGAATGAAGTTAAATCACCTTTAACGATTTTTAATCCTCTTGTATTTGATATTTCACTTATTAAACTATAGAAAAATGTATTTTATTTTCTTAGATTGTCAAAGGACGCACTTGGACACTATGCGGAACACCGGAATACATCGCTCCCGAGATTATACTCAGCAAAGGATATGGAAAAGCAGTAGACTGGTGGTCCTACGGAGTACTCCTATTTGAAATGTCTGCTGGATTTCCTCCGTTTACGTCTAATGATCCGATGAAGGTACAAAGTTTGATATATACAGTTGAAAAGTGTATCATCTCAGGCATACAAATTATTTTATTTATAGTTAATAAAAAAAGATATGTTCATCTACTCGATTACGTAGGTGGTAAATATATATTTTTAGATAATAGTAAGTTTTTAAGACGTACTCAAACGACTGGCCTATTTGACAAATATACATTATCGATTCCATTACCCGTATATTCGACAAACACTTGAATGCATGTATACAGCGCCATTGACTTAATATTAGAGCCAATGTTTATTATTATTGTCATTTTAAATTGTTCTTACTCGTGTTTTTATAAAGTCCTGTGCCGTTTAATCTTCAAATCAGTTCTTTTATGAAAATACTGTTGTATGATGAGTACTTGTGCCTCACATTGTGCACCTTGCTTAGGGGCGCAATGTAACCGGTTTTGTAATCGAGAGGCTGTGTAATTTGTGGAAATAAGTAAAACATTTTTTTTATATGAACACCGTATCAAAGATTAATGTCTCTTATTTGACAAATAAATGTTTTTTGAATTTGAATTTGTTACCAGTAATTTAATTTATAATTATTAATTATATTTATATCTACGCCCATAATAATCGTGACTTTTTTTGACAATTTAGTCCACGAAACTTGATTTGATTCATATGAATATGAATGATGACGCATGGGTAAACATCCAACGGATCAACTATACATAAATATCTGGCCTTATTCGTATGTATGATCTTGAAAGAAAACATGTTTTTAAATCATTTTTACCTTTATACAACTCGGTAATTAACTTAAGTAGGTGTGGTCTACATTTTTTAGAAAATGTTTATTTTTATATGTATATGAAGATACGGTAACCATATACAGAGTTCTTATTTACTTAAAACCACAACTCGAAAATATATTTACAGCTATATTGTCCATAATCCTGAATATATAACCAGATTTATCAAAAGTTTTTCTGAACAAAACCTATGATCGAAAGATCTTTTTATGCATCTGGATTCAGTTCTTAAATTATTTATATTATGAAGATTGGAAATTCCTAACGTTCTAAAAGTAGTATAGCAGGGGCGGTCCTGCGACACCTCGATGGCAACTTTTGTGCACCTGTCTTAAGCGTGACACCTGGTTTGCACAGGTAGGTGTTATTTTTCAAAAAAACTTCCCAGAAGCGAGCTTCGCCGAGCCTCGCGTCATCACAAGAGCCTCGCCGAATTCCGAGAATTGTTTTTCTGTTAATTAATATGTTGGACGTAAGACTAGAGGTCAGGTTCGCAGATAAGAAAAGGTCGAGTACCGAGAATTGTTTTTCTGTTAATTAAAATTAATATGTTCGAGGTAAGACTAGAGGTCAGGTTCGCAGATAAGAAAAGGTCGAGGATGTAGATAAGGAGATCTTTTTGTAGTATTGAGATGAGCAATAAAAAGTTGTTTTATAGATAAGTTAAATATTTATTTCGAGTAATAAACGATAAAAAAACGTATAGCGCTTAAAATAATTAATATAACGAGATTTGTTTTCAACTATTTAAAATTAATGTGTTCGAGCCACAAGAGTTCGAGTCTGGTCTAATTTTCTATTAAGATAATGGAATAAAACTCAACTTTGAAATAATTTGGATTTATTTAAATTTTCAGATAGAAATATAAAAAAAGTCAAACTTTTCAAATAATGTTTATTAAAACAATATTAATAAATACACTATTCTTGAAATTTTCTTTTCTTTCTTTCGTAAAAAGTAAATTGTGCAATATTGTACGAAGTTTCCATTTTAATTCGGGTCCAGTAATTTTGAGTCGAGTTGTCACTGATGTTAGCATAGAAATAATCTTCATCCATCTGTCGCCATCCCCAATCATCTTGTGGCTGTGCTTGATACAGATGAAAACATTTGTCCATTTCGTTTGTCACGAGGTTACTTTTGGTATCCAAAAACTGTTGTTTGGTGGGAATGGGACAGCTATGATGTGGCTATAACAAAAAAACAATTCTATGACTGGGGTATTGATTCCTTGCAGTACAAGTCAAGTTCCGACGTCGTTCCAACAAATGACTGTGCTCTGTGAATGCGAATTGATTCCTGACAAAAGCAGAAATGTAGCTTACAGAAAATTGTAGCTAATGGTTCGTGTTTTCGTTGTGATCCGACATCTAATTTAATCCGTTTATTCTGTCTTGTAGTAGCAGCGGGAGTATATTTGACAGGGGTCAAGTTGTGAAATCTTTTGCGATCATTTGCCTCCAAATATTTGATATCAGTCGTGGTCTGAAATAATATTTTCAATTTAAATATTGCATTTATATTTAAAATATAACTATTTACCTCTTAACTGGATGAGACGGAATTTTTGAATATAGTAGATTACCCGTAACAAAAGAAGAATAAATGAAACTAAACATTGTTATATCCCCACGGTAGAGTGTCTGTATTTAACTGTTGATAATAGTTCGTGTAGTTAACTATTCGCTTGCCGTCAAAAGGACTCAGAGCGGTTTTAATTTGATTTATAGTAAATACGTTATGCTTTTTGGATCCAATAAAATTTTGCGCAACATCGATTGTAGTATTGTTAAAAAGACACTGATAATAATTATGAAAAGAAATTTGTTTCAATGCTGAAGATTGAATACCCTTAGCTTTTTTAACAATTTTTTCTTTGTTTGCAGCGCTGTTTTTATCACTAAAAGTTTTAAAATAATACATTTTAGAACGCAAGCCGATAAATTCAGTCATAACCTGACCACAACATTCATCCTTCATTGGCCCATAAACTTTTTTATTTTTTTGTTGAATATTGTATACGTTGTCTTTAGGGTAATCTGACGTATCAAACATATGTATAATTTCCCTAATGTAGTCATAAATATTATAATTTGAAAATAGATAAATAAGACTGTCAGTGTCAGTGTACAGGGTGTTCCAGCGAGGACTGAACAGGGACCTATTTTCGACCTTCCTTGTATTTTGGAAAAATTCAAAATAGCCAATCGATGTATTTTTTCTTGTAGAATCCAAAAATATCATCGAAAAAATATTTGAACCAGAAACAAAAGAGTTACGCTATGCATCAGGTGTTTTTTAAATGGAATGTATCGTTTTTTATACGATTTTTGGAAAGAGTGATTTTTTTTATGTCCGTTCTGATTAAAAGATTTGATTTTGCGATAGCTGTTTATATTACATTTTAATGTTTTACAAACTAAAATTTTAGCTTCACCTGTTTAAAATATACGATAGGTTGGTATAGGTGATCAAGGTAAAATGACGTTTGAAGGCTTTGTCAATAAAAATTGACATTATTTTAATTATTGTCGAAGTCTTCACCTAAAAAATATATATTTGACTCTGATCGAAATGAAATACTCTTTGGACGAGAGACTACAGATTGTTATGCTATTTTACAAGTGCCAAGAAAATGCAAGAGAAGCAAGAAGAAGATTTATTGCAGATTTTCATAGAAATATATCCATCAATACAATTCTAAGGATAAAAAACCTATTTGAGGAAAATAAAACTTTACATGATAGAAAAAGAAATATACAAAGAAGAAGAAATCGAGACCAGGCCATTATAAATTATTTTCAAGTTAATCGAACCAAATCTATTTCGGATGCAGTTCGGGAAGTTCAGTACGGTGGCGGTGTAAGGCGCAGAAGAGTTACCCGAGGGACTGTTCACAGGACTCTGAAAATTCATAAATTTAGGCCTGTTCGTATCCTTCCACTTCAGCACCTAACACCGGCACAAAAAGAACTTCGCTTCCAATTTGTTTCTCAAATGGTAATTCGGCAAGAAAACGAAGACCCTGATTTATTCAAAAATATTGTGTGGACCGACGAAGCTACTTTCACAACATCGGGAGTATTCAACAGACATAATAGTCACCACTGGGCCGTTGAAAATCCAAAAAAGTTCCAGACTATTAAATTTCAAGGGAGGAATTCTATTCATGTTTGGTGTGGGATAAAAAACAATAAAATTTTGGGACCAATATTTTTTAACGGGACTTTAAATGGGCACAGATATTATGAGTTTTTAGAAAACGAAATTGAAAATTTTTTGGAAGACTTACCATTGGCAGAATATCAGAATTTAATTTGGCAACATGATGGGGCGCCTCCTCATGCCGTGCATGATGTGGTTCAATTTTTAAATCGGCGCCATAACGAATGGATAGGGCGAAATGGAACATATGCTTGGCCGCCCAATAGCCCCGACCTCTCAGTTTTGGATACATTTCTTTGGGGCCATTTGAAGAACGTCGTATACAGACAACGAAACGAAAATATTCAAGAGATCATGGGAAAAATTGTCGATGAAATAAACCGCCTTAACCAGGAAAATCATATTGTAACAGCAAGTTTAGAAAGGCTACAAAGGGGTTATTGATGTTGTTTCGAGAAAAACGGCGGTCACATTGAAAACTTATGTTATTAGTAGTTTTATTTTATTATTTAATAATTATTTTTTATTGAATTTCTTTTTCTATCATGTAAAGTTTTATTTTCCTCAAATAGGTTTTTTATCCTTAGAATTGTATTGATGGATATATTTCTTTGAAAATTTGCAATAAATCTTCTTCTTGCTTCTCTTGCATTTTCTTGGCACTTGTAAAATAGCATAACAATCTGTAGTCTCTCGTCCAAAGAGTATTTCATTTCGATCAGAGTCAAATACACTGCGCATCTTTTGAAGTGGATAATTCAAATTATTTCAAAAATAAAAAACTCGTCGCCTTGTAATAAAAAAAAATTATTACTAGATTATTTATTTATAAGTAATGTAAACACCTGCAGAAAGTAAACAAAATCGTGCTAAGGACAAATCTGTTCCAACAGTAATAAAAAGTTATATACAAAATTAAGACGAAATTCTTTAAAAACTTAATAATCAAAATTAATTAAAACACAACGTAAATCGCTACAACTAGCCAATCAGTACTTGGTAGGTCCTCCCCTTGCTCTAAGTACTGACTGCACCCTCCTTGGCATACTCAGAATTAATGAACGAATAAACTGTTGATCCATAGCTTGCCATTCTTCTGTCAAAGCATTAGCAAGCTCCTCCAAATTTTGCGGCTGATGATCTCGAGCATGAATTTGTCGTTGGAGATGGTCCCAAACGTGTTCAATCGGATTACAATCGGGTGAACGCGGTGGCCATTGCATACGAGTGATACCATGGTGTTCCAGAGCCACATTTATCATTCTTGCACGGTGGGGCCGGGCATTATCGTCCACAAAGATAAATTGAGGTCCAAATTGACGGGAAAATGGAACAATAATGGGCTCTATAACCAAGTCATGATAGCGCTGAGCATTCATAGTAGCCCGATTTAGGATTATCAACTCGGTGCGTGACTCTAAAGAAATTCCACCCCAAACCATTACAGAGCCACCGCCAAAGGCAACAGTGGGAGCCATATTTTGTTCACGATATCTCATACCACGTTCACGCCACGTTAATATACAGCTGTCCGAATGATATAATGTGTATCTGGACTCATCTGTAAACAAACAGTTCCTCCAATCCGCCACAGTCCAAAGACTATGCTCGTTAGCCCACGCTCTGCGGGCAACACGATGTTCCCTGTTTAACTGGGGGTGCCGAGCACGTCGTCTTGCGCTAAGACCAGCTTCATGCAGTCTTCTTCTTATCGTAGACAGACTTACACGGACTCCAGGGACTGCACGAATCCTGGATGCAGAGAAGGTTCGATTTCGTCTGGCAGTGGTAGTCACAAAACGGTCCTGCCTTCTGCTTGTAACTCGTTGTCGGCCACCACCATGTCGTATATTACCACTACCAGTTTGCTGATAACGATTCCAAGCTCGACTGATCACACTTTGTGAGACATGATACATTTGGGCTACTTGTTGTTGTGTAAGATTCCCATGTAGCAAAATCGCAACAATAGCAGCAAAATCTTCCGAAGAAAGTCTTCCTTGAGGCATTTTTCGATGTCACTTTAACAACTGAATTGTTACTAATAAGAAATAAACGATAAAATGATTTCAGGTATCTCAAACCAACCAAAAAAAAAACTTCAGTAAAAATACCAATATTGAGATATTGTACACAGATGGAATGTTGTTTATTTTTATTACTGATCAAACGATAAACCTAAATTACAAACAGTGCGGAGGTGCCAAATGTTCAAAGATTATTATTACCTTGAAGAAAAAAATTAAAACATATTTAAAAATATTTTATACTGATAAATTTAAATTATCTACTTCAAAAGACGCGCAGTGTATATATTTTTTAGGTGAAGACTTCGACAATAATTAAAATAATGTTAATTTTTATTGACAAAGCATTCAAACGTCATTTTACCTTGATCACCTATACCAACCTATCGTATATTTTAAACAGGTGAAGCTAAAATTTTAGTTTGTAAAACATTAAAATGTAATATAAACAGCTATCGCAAAATCAAATCTTTTAATCAGAACGGACATAAAAAAAATCACTCTTTCCAAAAATCGTATAAAAAACGATACATTCCATTTAAAAAACACCTGATGCATAGCGTAACTCTTTTGTATCTGGTTCAAATATTTTTTCGATGACATTTTTGTATTCTACAAGAAAAAATACATCGATTGGCTATTTTGAATTTTTCCAAAATACAAGGAAGGTCGAAAATAGGTCCCTGTTCAGTCCTCGCTGGAACACCCTGTACATTAATTTAGCATTAGACTGGAATTTCGGTATAATAAAATTGTAATGAAAATTGTATATTATCGTTTTTGAAATATCCAAAATAGACATACCGATGTCAATTGGTTTATTAAATTTTATGTTTAATCGGTTCATTTCGATTAAGACTAGATTTTCTGTAAAAATTTCACAACTGTGAAAATTAGGTTGTGAAATGTAATAATTTGCACCATATCTGCCTGACCATTTCGAAACTAATTTTATATCACGATATTTGCGTACATTTTCAATTTTTTTTCATATGGTGCGTTATTCATCAATTTAAAGACATTTTTTTCAAACTCGTTTTTACTGTTTATTCTGAGAGTAGTATTTAGGTCTATATATTTTTTTAGCCATGGAGATTGTTTAAATTTTAAACACCTATGAATTTTTCCAATTTTAAGACCCAATTTGGTGATTAGCTGCAAATTTTTGTGATGAATAACGTAACGTTTCTTATCATAAAGAGTGGTTAATAGTTTGGGAAGTGAAGTAGCTGAAGTTGGTGGTACTAAATGTTCAGGACAGAGTGGTAAATCCTTATGTGTTTCAAATAACTCTTTTGGATAATTAAGGTCCACTTCAAAAATAATAATAAAATATTCACTATTATCGGCTACATCTAAAATATTTGTTTCCTGATAGATATCTTCAACCCACTGAAAGTCTCCAGTAGGCAGAGGATAACTCATAGCAGCACCATATAAATTTACAACATCGAAATACATGAGATAGCTAGATGGTTTGTCAGGGTTATATTCTTCCCCCATATATTCATTATTAGCCTTAGCGTATCTATTTGAGCATTGTGAAATTCCCCCTCTTATACCCTTTTCAATAAACATGACCATATCAATATCTGTTAAGAGGTCCAATTTTACTTCACTAATTTTTAACATGCTATCAAATGCTAATCCTGGTGCTGTATAATAATGTAGAGGGTCCAATTGATATGTTTCCAAACAGACTTTGCGAAAGTTTTCAAAGACATCAACTAAAAGTAGGACATTGGTTTTAAGATACAATTCAGCATATTCTTGAAGCCTTTTAATTTTAAACGTATCCCACACCGTAGAAACATGTTGATACTCTTCGGTTGATATGTTTGAATTAAAAATAGAACTATAAAATAGCTGTATTGGAGGTAAACTGTTATCTTGCAGTTCTTCCCAAGAGTCTAGATATTCGTAAGGAAATACCCCCTTCCTGGTCGCTAGTTTAAATTTAACATCATCCGGATAGTAGTAACTTGTAACAGTTTTTTGATGATCCTCTAAATAGGATGCTAGTTTTTCCAAGGAACTGGCCATAAAACGAAATGAATCGATAAATCTAAAGCTGATATCTGAATTTTCAATGTACTTGGTGAAAGATATGTATTTTTCTTTATTAAGTGGAATCAAACTAATTATAATTTTTACTTCTGTAGAAAGGGTCTTGATTAAGAAGTGACTATCGTATCCTGATAGATTATGAAATATTACAGGCACAGTTTTTTTTTATCTGAAAATTTTAAATTACATGATTTATGTGCAGCTCCTCGGAATAACCCCGTAACATGACAATGGTCTCTTACTTTATAGTTATCCCCTAAAAAAGGTTCATTACAAAAATGACATGTTTTTGCTTGACAGTAAGCCTCATTTTTTTGTTTACTTAGAGGTATCATAGATTGTGGGTTTGAATATATTGAATTAACTTTATAAGCTTTGCCAAGTTCCCTGACAAACCATTCTTGGCACTTTTCTCCAGTATATGAATAAAATTCCGATAGCGAATCATCATAAGAACATTTTAGAAAATATGAAATACTAAATGGTTCATGTTTTTGATATTTTTTTGATTTCTTAGTGCATTGCTTGCCTTCATACTTGACAAGCATGCTCTCTAAATCTGCGTAAATTGCAAAAAAAACCAATAATTTATTTGAGAAATTTTTAAAAGTTAAAATTTTTTCATTTTCCTTTGGCAATGTAATTTTACATTTATTTAATAATTGGCAATCTTTGAAATGTTTTTTCAAAATGGGTTCAGTTTTAAAATGATTGAGACAACGCACGCAAGAAATGTTGTGTTTGCAGGTTCGAGAAAATATTGTGTGTTTTCTAATTCAACGTTATTACAAGGTAGTATAAGTAAATTAACTGTATCTGTAAAATATTCTATTTTGCTTAATAATAAGGGTAAAATTTCTCTCTTTCTTAAACAAAAAACATTAATAGCTAAGTTGTTCATTCTTTCAAACTTGGAAATATCTTTTAGAGCAATTGGAAATTGAATTTAGAATTAGAATTTAGAAATAGTGACTGAAATGATCATAAGATGACGTGCGTGAAACGTTTTTGCCTTTTCTGGGTCCACGTACAGCACACATGATAGCCCACAAAAAACAATAAACGTCTTTATTTTTAATATTGATAACACTTTTAGTTTTTTTTTATGAATTCAGGCAATTGCACATAAGTGGAAGACCCCACGCTTATTGGATTAAAATAATTAATATTTACTTTCAAGTACCAAATTTCACACAAGGCCCAACCACTGTCTCTTTCTTGAAATTCTTCAAGTTGAACCAAAATCTTATCAGTGACGTGTATCTTATACCATTCAGTCAGATTCGTAGATGGTTCAATTAGTGAATTTTTTGTTATAAAATGTTTAGCGGATTTTTCTAAATTTTGAGGTTTTTTAAATAAACCTGAAAACACAACATTTATTTTAATCATGGAATTTTTAAGTTCAGTTTTAATCCTGTTTGAAAAAATACGAAAAGCACTATTTAAAAACTCTCTTGGTTCTTTCATCTTTAAATTGTTAATAATTCCCGTTTTTATTCTCCCTTTAAAACAAGAATCAACATCTTCCCAAACTAATTTTCTTTTTAATAGACCCTTGTTATTTTTTAAATGCAATTTAAAACGCAATAAAAAGTGTTTTAAAATTGACAAATTACTTTCCACTCTACTATAACTAGAAACACATGAACTATTTTTTAAACATTCTTTAATAATGGCAATTGATTTTTTTAGATAACGAATATGTGTTTGGTAATCTTCTTTTGTTTTAAGTAATCTACTTACCATTTCAGTTTTCTGGACCGCCTCACTTGAAAATGAATCTAGGACTTTGTTGCTGCTGGACGACATTTTGGTTTTTGTTTTCTTTTAGTGTAGTGGCAAGAAGGACTACAAAGACTGCAGTGTGAATAAGTTCGGTGTGTGCATGATAATTTATATACAAAACTCTTATCAATCATTCGCGTCATTTCTATTGACAACACACACACACACACAAAGTAGCATGGTATAATCATGTATATGTAAAATTTTCCAGAAGATAAGTCTCGTTGTACCAAAAACATGTTTTATCAAATATAGGTCACGTTGCATGACCTTTGCATTTGCATTTTCCGTTATCAAATACAAGTCACGTTGCACGACGTACATTGCATTTTTCTTTTTTCGTTATCGAATACAAGTCACGTTGCAAAATATTAGGAAAATTTCTGTTTTTGCTAGTAATTATGATAAAAGATAAAGAAACATTTACTGTGGACGTGGTGTTATAATATGTAACGCAGCAAATTCTGTTGAAAATTTTCTTTGAAATTAATGAATACTTTTATCGTCGTCTACGTCAAAATTGTTAATTTTTTCAATGATAAATTTGTATTTATATTCATCCAGAGTTTGCGTTTGGTATCAGTTCTCTGTCTATCCGTTTTTTGGAAACAGCCAAACGAAAATATTCAAGATGGCAACAGTGCCCAGTACACTTGTCGTATTTTCTGAAGATAAAATAAACTTTCCTGTGCGTCACGTCTTGTTATGAAACAGCTTTTTCAGTAAGTATTTGTTAATTTTTTTTTGTTAAAGTGTTAGTGAACGTACCATTTATTACAATAACAGCTCCTTTTATTACATTTTGTGCAAGAATTTGTTTAGCTAGGTGCTGTAGCTTATTTTATATATTCCATAAATTTATATAGCATTGATGGTCCAGTAGTTGCGTAGCCTGCCATGCCTAAAATTTTTATTTAATTCCAGAATTTTTTTCTCGATCTACATTTACATTTTTTTTTTAATTTTGAAAGCTTTTCAGTGAAGCAATATTTTTTATTTTTGCAAAAATACTGAATATATAAAAATGATTCCTATGAGGTGTTATAAAACCTGTATTTAGAGAAGTTTTTTTTTCCTTTCAGATATGGTGTTGATAAGATTCTCGAAAGGGATGATAAGGTGTATACCTTACTTATAGTCCCCGGAGAGAAACCTTGAAACGAAAATTTGGAAATCTCCCCGTACGCTATCTACGGACAAAAATCAATAATGATGAGGAATTTAGGATACTCGAAAGAGTGGTAAAACGGTTCAAATTTAATCTTGTGGACGAGGATGTGGAAACAACTGTTAGTGAGCAGCAACGACAAACACTAGCATCAACATCATCGTCGTCGTCGTTGTCGTCGTCGTCGAAACGACAAAAGTTGACTGTGGAGGAGGTCTATTCCTCCAGCGAGGATGAAGAGCAACAACAACAACAAGAACAAACAAATGTAAATTAATTTTAGTAATTTTAGTGTTCTTTTTTGAGATTTAAATATAGTTAGAATAGTATATTTATTCTTTTATTACAGAAAAATCAACTAACTTTGATAGAAGGTTATAATTACCTATGCTTAAAAAAGTGTTGGACTTCAAAATCATTGCATGATGTGATTGTTGCTGAGGTTCTCGATGAGGTAAAAATCATTAACCTATTACTAAAATCTTGTCCGTGTAGATCCTTTGTAGCCGGTGGTTATCCTAGTTATTTAGTAGGTCGAACCAAAATTTACGCAGATATTGACATGTTTATTGAACTTAGTCCTGTATATGAAGCGGTATGTTTATTGATTTTAAATATACTGATAGAGAAACTTAAGGAAAATGGTTATAGAAGTGTACAAAGTATAACAACTGTAAATAATTACTCAACAAAATTTTTCTTACGAAATATTGTCGTCAAAAAAGGTTTTTTTATTACAATTGATATTTTTGAAAGAAAACTCTAACCATTTAACTTTTGAAGAACTAATTATACATACGATAACTAATTTTGATTTAGATATATGTAAAACTGCTTTATTTAGGCAAAATAATTCATTACATACAATTCAAATGAATCAAATGAAGAAAATTGAAAATTGTATTCCAAGAAATCTTAATCGTCGTGATAAATATATAGAAAGACGCCTTGAAAATAGATTGAATGTAGACACCTTAGCAATGATATGTCTGAAAAAAATAACATGTCTAAAAGTAGGATAACGATTTGAATAAATACAATTTACATAATATTTTAGTTTTTTATTTCAATCTTCATTACAATTTCTACATTTAAATGTATTCCAATGATATAAATTAAATACGTTTTCCAAGGTACAATTTAATGTATTACTATCATGTTGCTGACAACGATACGACTTGAATATATTTTGTAATTCGGCCAAGGGTGGACATCCTCTTGTTTCCAAATCAATAACGGTGTAATTTGTTTTGAACAATAATCGGCTCAACCACTCCAATTTCTGATTTCTCTTTACTGCAATGATATTGTCTGTGTAGTCGTTATTCCAAGAGTCCACAGTGTCATATTCATTTTCTTTATTAATAAAATCTTTTATAAACTCAGTCAAATTTTCATATTCCAAATTTTCAAAAGCCTCGTTTGACCATTCCAAGCCATGTACGTTGTTGGTTAACCATTTCATGTGATTTCTAATTTGGTCTTTGCAAAAGTCGAATTCAAAAGGAAGTTTAACTGAAGAATGTTTATAATTTTTATTTGAGGTATTAAGAATTGCAATTTCCTTGCACAAAAAAGTTGAGCTGCCATATTGAAATCCTTGTATATCTATTACAAACATGACTCTTTTCAAAACGTTCACTATACTGCTGCTGCTGCTGCTGCTGAGACTACTCCACCTTTTACCGCGAACAATCGATGACTGACGTTTTACTTTTGACACTTTGAAATTTAATATATTTTAACTGTACTGGTTAAAGGATTGTATTTGACTAAACGATCGTGTAGAATCAAACAGAATGCTGAGGTATTGTTTGTTATTGTTTTAGTTGTTTCGAATTCAATGCGAATATCAACAGCTCCACCTTTTAGGATGTCTTCACCTTGACGTGAACAGTCAACAACAATTAATGCTGCTTTAGTCTTGTATGTTGTTGGGTCATAACACGGATCACTCTAATTTTTATAATAATAGGATTTTTGAAATTATGATACATTTCATACGCAAGCGCATATTTATTTGTTATCAAAGTCCAAATTTAGATTATCGTATGGAAACATATCAGAGTTCAAATACACCTTCAAATTTAATAATCTGCAATGCTGAAAATGACTCGCATTTTTCGCAATGTTATTTTTCACACCAGTTTGACTGATGATAAAACGAGGCTTCTCCAATTGATTTGATGATTTCACTGCCCATGTGTGGTTTTTGCTTTGCTGCAGTTGTGGGTATTCATGTAGTTCCCAACTTCTGAAAGCAATCGTTAATTCCCTGTTACTTTCAAATTGTTTAAGTAAACGTAATTTTTGAGTATCCCTAACGGTAACATGAGGCATTTTCCACAATATCTTACTCAGTGTAACTTTATAGGTTTCCTTTTTGTCATTTTTTTGAATGATTCCCTCTGTATCAGAATTGCTTCTAATTAATATTAATTCTTGACGAATATTCATGATTATCTTATGAAAATCCTCCGTAAAACCCATTAACATTTTTAGCGGAATACAAACATTAAAACTACCGTTACCATCCAAAATTTTTGGATTGTCTTCACAATCCCATCCAGCATTCTGAAGTGCAAAATATTCAGCTTTCGAAAATGATAGGTAACCTTTCATTGTTGTGGCTATGCCGGGATTTCGAACCCGATCGATAACCACTCCTCCTAGTTCTTAGCGAATTTCGTCAAACAAATGAACAATTCCGTTATTGATAAAAGTTACATTATCACTATAGGTATTATCGTTTTTAAGCAACTTTCCTTCAATGTATAAAAAGCTTTGACTCGGTAACGTGTATAAATCTTGTGTTTGTATTGGTATTCTAATTTCATCGTTATTGTTTAGAGTTGTTGAGGAATAAGGTTGATGTGTATGGTATTGATAATTTATGATTGAGTCATCATTTAGCACATTTTCTCCCACTTTTAACATGTTATAACTCATTGTCTTTGTGCTTATATCTACACTTGCAAACTAATATAATAAAAATTCTTTCCAAACTTGTAGTAATCCGTAATTTAAAACTACACCAAAATCTTTGTAATTTTCCAATTTTTAATTTTGATTTTTCTTTTTCTTCTTCTCCTCCTCCTGTAAACTGAATCCCAGTGAGAGTAATATACGTTTGTTTTTAGATGTTAACTCCTTAAACGTTCTGGTGGAACTAATAGTTGTCTGTTCATCTAATTGGGTTTTATGACAATTTTCAAACGAGTCCTTTAGTATATTTAAAGAATTATGATTATACAGAAAAACCATTTTAAAGAATTCGCTTCAAATGTAACCTTATCGTTACTAGCTCGTTTCTGAAATTGACTAATTTCTTATCCTGATCAGTTATTTTAAGGATTATCTCATCGATATATCGTGTGCTGATTGGTAGATAAATAACATTCGATGGCTTCTCGACTATTTTGAAACCTGGTGGCACTGTTGGATAAAACAAATGAATAATATGAACTAAATCTCCATTATTATAGGAATTTGTCACTAGATTACATTCTATACATATTGAATTCACTTTAAATATATTTACAGGATTATGGGAAATGTGTCTTTTATTGGGCTCGAGTTTCTTGCTACCGAATCCCAGTAAACTGCCAATTGAATTTTCTTTGCTGAAATCAATTTTACGGTTACATCTGATTTCACACTGTAAAGTGTTATGGTTCGCTTCCAAACGAAGTGTGATTGGATCCTTTTCTTTTGAAAGAAATCTCAGATACGTCGTCAAATATTTTTGAATATCGCTAATTTCGTAGGATCCTTCAGGTATAACAACGTGCTCATCTCCACAATGAAAATTGTTATTGCTACTATCAATGTTAGAAATTGAGTTGTAACTTTCAAAATTTATTAAACCCAAAACATAATTTTCGTTTTCATTCAAAACAATGGGTGGATAAGTTTTGGTTGAAAGTACAGACTCCGTTCCCGATAAGGTAAACGTATAAGACATGTTTAACTACTTTTCGGATCAAAGTATTTACATTAAATAAAACAAAAACTATAGTTATATTGGTATTTATTCTAAATCTACAGAATGATACAAAAATTTCAGACATAAGTGACCACATATAAACGAGTCATAAGGTTGGTAACAACGATGATTATAAAATATGTTACAAATACCATTAGAGTTAAAATATTTACGCACTTCCAGAGGAGGTTTTAAATTTCCAAAACTATCAAAATAATAAACATTATTTCTATGTTTCCAATAAGCAGTCCAATGAGTTCCCGGTCCAGAAAAATTGTCTAAATTGATAATACCAGATTCGTTTTGGTAAATTTTCTTCGGTAATCGATCCTTCATAAACACTTCTCGAAAATAGGGTATTTTGAGTAGTTTAGTATACTTTTCAATATCAAAGTTACTTAAGGCACGGTTAGGTAAGATTATCGGTATTTTTTTTTCCTGAGATGATTTCATAAAAAAAGGCCTAAACTTGTTTTGTATGGTTTTAAAAAGAAAGCTTTTCCCAATGCAATGGATTCCATCGTCTTGTTGTGGCGTTCGCTTTCTTGCAATTGTTGTTTGGCAGCACGAGCATCAGATACGGCCTTTGCGATGCCGGCAGCTCCTCCACTTAACGCACCTAATGTATTCAGTCCCGCAAAAATAGGGATCAAAGGAAGAAAACCTCCAGTTTTTGGAATTTTAATTATTCTTGGCCGTCTGATTTTGGTATTATTAACTGCTTTCATAGCTATCTTAACAGCATCGTAAATATTGGATAGTTTTTTATTTAAAATAGTACCTTTAATCTTTTTCATAACTGATTGAAAACTTTTTAATTTTGTACTGCTTCTTTTTTTCCCTCTAACTTTTGGTCTTTTTGCCTTTTTGCTTTTCTGCTTCCGAGGTTTACTTTTTTTAATTGCTACTATGTTTACTACTTTCTGTTGGAAATTTAATACACTAGACGTTGAAGCCAGATAAATGAAAATATATACTATTTTTTAACTTTTTTTTTCAACGGGCCACTAGCAAATTCCTCATGAAAATTATCATCGTCGTCATCGTTTAATTTCCGCTTATTGGACAAGTTTGCCGATTTTATTTCAAATTTTAATTTTTTCCCATCCATTATATCATCATCAGAGTTATCTATCTTTCGTTTGAGTGCCCTATTTTGATGTTGTTGTTGTTGCAAATCTTGTTGAATCTCGTTCTCTAAGTTCTTTCGTTTCTCATCATCATCATTTTCAATAAAATTAGAAGGGTATTTCATTTTTTCCTTTATTTTCTTCTCATGATAATTATCGTATTTTTGTTGTTTAATTTTTGTTCCCTTTTTGACTTGTTTTCGATTCACCTTTCCAGTTTAACCTTTTACTTATTCGAGTTTGTTTAGCAAAATCTCCATCTTTTTCACATAATCACGCATAGCCTTCACACTGTGTTCCATTATTGTTTTAAGATACTTGTTATCATGGATTCTATTGTATGACTGATTTAAATTGGGGTTATTACTCAAACTTATATCCCCACTGCTAGTACCCATACCTAGCTTTATTTTAGTTTGCATTGCAGCTGAAATACCTGCAGCGGCTAATTTTTCTTTCCAGGATGCATTCGATGAATTTATTCTGCTTAACGCGTGTTTAAGTAAAATTTTATCTGCCGCATTACGATCTGATATGTTTTGATATTGTGAATAGGCAATATCATGATTTTTACATGCTTCATCTAACGGGTTAATTCCTTTATCACCACGTCGTAAACGTTTCTCTAATTTAGTTCCTGGACCACAATAGTTATACCCTGGAAGATGTAATTCAAATGGAAGTTTGTTTATCATTGAGTTTAACAAACCTTCCCCATTAATCGTTCGTTGTTGTTGTCTATCAATCGAATAATACCTCATTTTAAAAGAAGTAAATAAAGACTGAATATAAATAACAGCGTATTATGGCTTTATAATTAGTTTTACATCGGATATTTAACATGGAGGAGAAAAAGAAGAAACATATCAATTGTGAAACAAAGAACATCTTTAACAGTAAATAATCATGATGTGAAAAAAACAAAAATATTAACACAGTATATTATTACCATCTATTGTACGATGCATCATATCGGGACCTTCAAACTGTGGAAAAACCAATATCATGCTAAGCCTTCTTGAACATCCCAATGGATTGAAATTTGAAAATGTCTACGTCTATTCAAAGTCTCTGTATCAACCTAAATATATGTATTTAGAGAAATTATTAAAACCAATAAAAGGAATCGGTTACTATGCATTCGATAATAGTGAACAAATATTATCTCCATCTGACGCTAAAGCAAATTCAATGTTCATATTTGATGACGTCGCGTGTGATAAACAGGATGTTATCAGAGAATATTTTAGTATGGGACGTCACAATAATATAGACTGTTTTTACTTGTGTCAAACATATGCAAAAATACCCAAACATTTGATAAGAGACAATGCTAACGTCTTAATATTATTTAAACAGGATGACTTAAATTTACATCATGTATACTCTGATCATATTGGTACTGATATGTTATTTGACAGCTTTAAAACCATATGTTTATTCTGTTGGAAAGAACCATTTGGTTTTCTATCTATATTTAAGGATAATAAAATTGATGAAGGTCGATATCGGATATGTTTTGATAAATATATATATCTGTAGTATCGCTTTTATAAATTATTACATAGTTGAACGTTGAAAGTTCATCATCATTATCATCATGGCTCCTGCTCGTACCACGAAAAATAAAAAGGAAAAAACTAAACATCAATCAGTTAAGAAAAAAATAATTTCAAAGAGAAAAGATATGAAGAATAAACTAGATATCTTAAAACATGGGCAAATAGCCCACGAGAATGTATTTCAGCCTATAACAAAACATTTGGAGGTGATTGAGAACAAATTGGATCGAAAGAAGCACACTCCTGAAAGTTTGATATCGGAACTTAAAAGAAGGGAACAATTTTCTGATGACGAACACTATGATGATGATGATGATAAAGATGACGAGGAGAAACTTTTTGGGGACCATAATAGTGAAGAGGAAAACGAGTCAGTGAAATCGGAACCTATACCCTCCACTTCTATCCCATTAGAGTTTAAGGATACTCCTACAGGAAACAAAATAACACATGCATATCAAACTGCACCAAAAATGAAAAGAAAATTATTTTCTTCCACAACAAAATCGTCGTCACGGAAACCATATAATCTTAGAAAATTAATAATAAAAAACGTGCAGGATGAAATCGAAGAAGAGGAAATTAGGAAACAAAGGGAATATGAAAAAGCACTAAATCAAACTATAAGAGAAAAATCATTTTCCGATTATTCTGATCAATATCATAGTTTACCTTTAAAGTACATCAAAAAGTTTGTAAAGGATCCAAATAGTAGTAGTTCTGATGGAAAATTCCAAGTAAAGTTTGACAAGGATATCGAACGGTTTTCTATCGGTAACAAAACGATAGATGGAGCTGATTTGATAATTGCAGGAAAAAACTATAAACGCACTAATGGATTATATGGCTTGTTATTTAATCAGAATGTTCCCATCATCTATACAAATGATGACGCAAAAAACTATACTCACCTATTATTTAAAACAAATGCTATCAAAAATGTGAAATCAAGTAAAAATAAGAAATTTAGAAAATTTATTGAACCAATAATAAATAAAACTGAGAGTAATTATACCAGTCCAACTGATGATGACGATGATGATGATGATGATGTTTTGAATAAGGGGGAGGGAATGTCTATGAAACTTTCAAACAATCCTATTGATTACGTTTTTTGGGATGATCCTAACTAGTTACGTCTCAGGCTGCTGGTAATACAAATCACGTTAACGAGATTAATGCCATTATTGAAGAATTACGAGAAGCCAATATAATAGAATAAAAATATGTCTAAATTTGTAACCAAAGTAAAAAAAAATATTGTTGAAGAACTCCATAAACCATCAAGAGTAAATTTTAAAAGAAGAAAGGTTATTATCAAATCTCTATTGGACTTAATGCAAGCTGATTTGGTTGATATGAAAGAATACGTACAAGAAAACAAAGGATAAAAATATATACTCGTCGTAATTAACTGTTTTTCTAAATACGTTTGGGCTTATCCGATGAAAATAAAAACTGCCAAAGAGGTATCTAAAGCGATGGAAAATGTATTCAAAGAACAGACACCTATGCATCTCTGTACAGACGCCGGTGGTGAATTTACTGGAAAAGAAATGATGATTTTAATGAAAAAATATAATGTCAAACATTATTTAGTTTACAGTGAGAAAAAAGCATCTATTGTTGAACGTGTAAATCGAACCCTTAAAGGAATGATGTGAAAAGAATTTAGTCTTCAAGGATCATACAAGTGGCTTGATATATTAAAACAAATCGTTTATTCCTATAATAATCGAGTACACACTACCACAGGTTTAAAACCGGCTGAAATTTCAAAAAAGCATGAAAAACTGCTATTAAACACAGTTTATAATCGAATTAAAATGACATCGAAACCAAAATTCGAGATAGGTGATCATGTAAGAATTTCCAAATTTAGAGGAGTTTTTGATAAACAATACCAACCAAATTGGTCAACAGAAATTTTTAGCGTAAAAAAAGTTCAACTTACAAATCCAGTGACATACCTACTTCAAGATGCAGAAAAACAAGACATCAAGGGAGGATTCTATGAACTTCAATTGCAAAAAGTTAAATATTCAGACATTTATTTAGTGGAAAAAGTGTTAAAACGTAAAAATAATAAAGTATTTGTAAAATGGTTAGGTTTCAGTGATAAGCATAATAGCTGGATAGATAAAAATAATGTAGAGTGACTTAATAAAATAATTTTTTCTCATGTACGTTTTATTTATTATATATTATTTACATGTTTTCTACAAATAATTTATTTATCTTCAAACAGAAAAACAGTATTTATAACTATATAACAACTTGGCGTTTGATAATGCACAATGCCAAGTAGTGCCATATGGATCCTTGTGAAAGTGACATTTGGGAACTTTCTTAAACTTGCTTAGCTTCGGTTCACTCTCCAGAGGTATTTTAAAAATTTTTTCCGCACTTATAAATTTTCTTAGAAAATTCACCTTTTTATCTCCTTTGACGTATATTTTTGGGGCATCATATCTTCTAAGACATTTGCTATTTCGTTCAAGTCTACTAAACCAGACTCCCATATTAGACCATGATATGAGTTTTCGAGATAAGATATCGTTTTTAAATCCTGGTCTTTTAACATGCTTTTGTTATATGGTGGTTTGAAAAGAAAATTTGAACAACGTGTTCCATCATACACAGCTAGTTCTTTTGGAATAAATCCAGAGGTACAATTAAATCCCTGGATATCAAGACACAAAATTGAATTTTCTCCTGCCATAGTTCGAGTTACGAGACACTACTGCCGCCTAGTTCAATCTACTTTCTTTTATAAATAAAACTCTACCACTTTTTTTTAATTATTGTTCTATTGGTGAGTAAAAATCACGTGAATTTACCTCACACCCACTAAGTAAAACTAAAAACAAATAAAATAAACCATAGTAGTTTTTTTACATTTTAATTTTAATATTTTTGTACTGTTCAATTTTGACACTAAAATCATAGACCTAATACTATTTACACCAAATGCATAATTCACTAAACAAGTATCACAAAATTTTAATAACTTTACTCTATGTTTTAAGTGTTTATTAGTATTTTTTTCAACTAAACAATTACCTATTTGACATAAAAATTGTATTCTTTCAAAATCCATTTTGTGTAACGTACAGGGTCTTATTATAATAAATATATAATTTGACATGTACTGTAAACAGTAGAATTTACACTAAAAATGTCTCCTAATTCTGTCTGACCAGTGCTGTGAACAGTGGAATGTGCACTAAAAATGTCTTTTAGTTTTACAGGCTTACATTCAAGATAAATATTTTTATTTCGAAAATATCTAGCAATATACCAGTTACAATATATATCTGCAGGTTCATTAATATTCACAGGAACATATGTTAAGTTTGATACACTGTCTTTTAAGTGAGGCACTAGAGCTATTTGCTGATTAGCCAAATTAAATATTTTATCGTTTGGCTTTACATTTTCATCAGGTTTTATTAAATCATAATGTATGTGAAACCATACATTATAACCAGGGTCTTGAAATGTTCTTAAACCAACATTTCTCAAAATATAATATCGTCTATTATTAATTAAAATAAAATTATAACTGCGCTCTTCTGGATAATATTTCTTTGTCGTCGTCGCCGTCGTTGGTTGACTATTAGTTAGGACACAATAATTGAAAAGAATACCAAAGAAAAGTAAAACAAATTTACTCTTTTTTTTTCAGCCTTCTCCTTCTTTCGTACTCTTCTTTTAAATAATTCAAAACGGTATATCTATTAATCCTCTTTTGTCCGTTAACCTCTTTGTGAATTTTTTCACAGCGGCAAAATGCACAGATGTTTGGAGATATTGAGTTCCCTTTACACTCTTGACACGTTCTGTCGACTGGAACAGGCATATATTACCACCAGTCTGGTTCGTGATCGACTGCTATTAAATCCTCTGTATTTTACATATATATTAATTACTTTAAGTGCTATACGTTTTTTATCACCTGGTATAAGCTATTATTCGAAACAAATATTATTTATTATAACAACATTATTATTGATCATCTCAATACTACACAAAGATCTCCTTATCTACATCCTCGACCTTTTCTGCGAACCTGACCTCTAGTCTTACGTCGAACATATTAATTTTAATTAACAGAAAAACAATTCTCGGTACTCGACCTTTTCTTATCTGCGAACCTGACCTCTAGTCTTACGTCCAACATAATAATTAACAGAAAAACAATTCTCGGAATTCGGCGAGGCGAGGCTCGGCTCTTGTGATAACGCGAGGCTCGGCGAAGCTCGCTTCTTGGAAGTTTTTTGAAAAGTAACACCTACCTGTGCAAACCAGGTGTCACGCTTAAGACAGGTGCATAAAAGTTGACAGGTAAACACTTCTTGCAGGCAGGTGAGCCGAAGAGCTCCTGGGATCGATCGGTGGTCAAGATGCCATCGAGGTGTCCCAGGACCGCCCCTACTATACTACTTCTAAGTCCCTTTTATAACTTTTTATCTGACAGCTAGTTTTGTTCAGGGTAATTTGACTTGTAACTTTATTTATTTGACGTTGTTTGCAAATTTGTACCATTTGGAATGTTTAGCATTTTGCAGTGTACCTTTCAGAATGGCCATTTCTCCGATGCTTGCATCGGCTAGTTCCTTACACTATTAAAAAAAGACTCAAGATTACAAAGACCTCGGAACTTTCTTTTGAAAATTTGTGTTAAATGATAACTTCTCAAAAAAAGGAGGGTCATTTTTCACCATTACCAATATTTTAGTTGGCCGCCATTTTATTCCGTTATCTTGAATTCTTAACACAATTTTACAAAAGACCTTCAATTGCCGGCGGATCATCACTTCACATCACTTTAGATTGAGCACGTATTTCAAATCTTATTTTCGATGTTTTAAGGTGTGATTTTATGGCTTTGATTTTTGTTTATAGATTTATTGATGGTTTTATCGGCGAACCTGAACAAACCTAATTTTAACTGGATAGATCCACTCACCAGTATAAATTTTGTTAAAAAAAAATTCTTGTTTTAATATAGACTCGGAATTCAATTGCCGCGCGCTTTCAATACAGCGGTTCTAACAAATCCTAACCTAACCTAATCCGCATTTTTATTAATTATAAGTTTTGTAAAAACAAGACTTAAAAAAAGACATCCTTCTGAACGGGTTTCGAACATATATGCGCACTATCCAAAACCAAGTATCTTACCATCGAGCTAGGAAGCCCATGCTGTATATTCAGCCAAACTTGTTCATACTGCACGGAAATAAATGACGAACCATTAAGAAGAACATTGAATAATCTTCGTTATGGTTGGTATGATCCGCCTGCAACTGAAGGTCATTTCAAATTTACCAGTTTATCTCTATATCATACTTAATTCTTGTATAAGATTTAAAATCAATCCAAAGGTGGGATGATTGACCAATATTCTCAAAAAAGATTCGAATGACGAATCTTCTCAACAAGGATTCGAATGACGAATCTTCTCAAAAAGGATTCGAATGACGAATTCGAATTCTGGTGTAAAGGATTTGATAACCATAATTTATTCGAAACCAGTGATTCTTTTCGAATGGCGAATCCGGATCCTCACGCAGGTATTTTTATTGATCAAACTCAGTTTTTTAACTTCGTTTTTATGTTGGTTTCAAATAAAGTGGAAATAATTTTTTGCGACATTAATTAAAAATATATCGTTAAAAATCGAGTTTAAGTTTAAACAAGTTTTAAATGTATATAAACAACATAGGGCATTAATACTATATAGCTAATATCTCCGTTTCAAATCGAAATAATGTTTTGTGATTTTCATTAATTAAAAGTATATTGTTAAAAATAAAGATATTTGAATAAATTATAAAATTATGTAAACAATACTAGGGCATTAATGCTATATAGCATATGTTTAGCTTATATATAAATCAAGCTGTTCTTTCCATATCAAACTTCAAGTTGCTCTTCGTTCATAAATTAAGGATACTTGAAGTGGTTAAACTAATAAAAAAAAAATATTTATTTGACATTTGGATGGATATGTAATATAAAGTACCTAACAAGCAAACGCATTTAAGGCGGAGTTTCAGCTTTCTTTTTCAATTGATATATCCATCGATAAAATATGTATCTATTAATTTTGAATTCATTCAAAAATGTAATAATATGCAGACTGAATCTGTTAGATATAAAAGCGAAGGAACAGAAAAATTCTTACGTTAAGAAGGAAATAGTTCGGCTACGCAGTAGTTCGATATAATCGTTAAAATTAAATAAATATAAGCCGAAAAAAAGTCATTTGTTTCATGTCGGCTATATTTAATTGTCGAGATATTTGATAAACTAATAAAAAAGGAATCTAATCCGAATCCCTTTGAAATCGTGTAGCGAATCCGAATCACGAATGTCCCATTAAAAAAGGATTCGAATCACGGGCCATAAAAATGATTCGAATCTATGATTCTAGTCCTAAAGAATTCGAATTTTTCCCAGCTCTGAATTAATCTAATAAGTAGTTTTTCAGGCTAATTTTTTAAATATTTTATTAAGTTGCCATTTGTTTCGCCATCTTTGATTTGTACCAAAATTTTACCAGATTATTCCTTTGTTCCTTTTTATTAGAAATAGTAAAGAGTGACCCAATTTAGTTCCGCACATAATTATTTAGTAACACATATTATATACTGTCTTTTCAAACAATTTTAATGGGCGCCTTTTTGTTTTACGTTGTTATCTACGCCGCACTTTTTTTTCACAATTTGTGTTTTTTAAAATGGCTTTTTAAGCATTTTATTTGTCCGCCATATTGAATTCGCACCATAATTTTACTAGTTTATCTGTATGTCATATTTAATGCTTGCACAAAATTTTAAATTAATGTTTTAAACATTTTATTAGGCGGCCATTTTGTTTTGCTATCTTGGACTCGTACCAGTTCATTCCTACGTAACACTTGATTTTTGTGCAAAATTTGAGGTAAATAGGATAATTAGTTTTTAGATATATTTTTTTAACATTTCAGCAGGCTATCGCTTTGTTCCGCCATATTGAATTTCTACCAAAATATTACCAGGTCATCCCCATATGATCCTTGATGTTTGACCAAAATTTGAAGTCATTCGGGTAATGAAACGTAAAGATCTGAAAAAATCTCGGAAGATGATTTTTTACACGGTTACAATACTTCCCTTTTACGAGAGAAGTAAAAATCTTTTAAAATGATACAATATAAAATTAATGTCTGACTAGTTTATTATTAACAAATAATGACATTATGTAAAAGTCAGTTAAATAAAATAAAAAATAACGCCGTATATACATATATATATATATATATATATATATATATATATATATATATATATATATATATATTATATATATATATATTGTTTACTCGGACATTAAACGTTGAAAGTACCGCGGGTATTATATGGAATAACGCTTTCGGTCCATCGTATTAAGTGTTATTAGCCGTACAATACCCTTGATACCTTAACAACTATAACTGCTTATCTCCAACATACTTTTTTAGCCGATTTGCCTTATAAAAATATGTGAAGTGTCTTTTTCAGTTAACAAAGACTTATGTTTGTCAGTGGTGAAACTGCGGTTCCGTAAATGCCACAAACAAGATAATTACTTAACTTATCTAAGAAAGTGAAAGTAGAATATCAGCGATTATTAAATGTACTTTTGGCATCAGATAAATTTGTACAGCTTCAATGCTTCATTCTAAATTATTCTTTCTCCACCTTCATCTATCTGAATTACCTTCTACATTTGTCGGTTCTAACCGGACAAGGTGTTCACGTATATTTTGATACCCACTTACGGAGTTTATTATTAAAGATAGAAGAAAATGTTAGATATAAAATTATTTGGGTTTACCTGAACCACGGCCGACTCCAAAACAGGCCATGAAGTAGTAAATGTAGTAACGGCGCTTATGGGTTGTAAAATGACGGTTCTCGTGATTCTTTACTTGTAAGCAGCAACGAATAAATTAAGAATGTAAATAAAACACTTTAAACTATTTTAGATTTTCACTTTTATTCACAACTTGCGACATATGTTTCGCTAATACTGTTGCTTTGCCAGACAAACGGTATTTAAACTTACAATTTGATAAGTGAGCTTAATTTTTATAAAACATATTTCTAGGTAAACACTTTTATGACCTACGAGAGTCCTAAATAACACCTGGACGGAAATTTCTAACAAAATAGGTTTAAAAGAGGTGAATTATTCATATCTAAATGGTCGTTTAAGAGGTACTAGGCCTTTTTATTTTTTACGATGATTAATTTCCATAGAAAAGTGACCATTTTTTACTTTTGTTTATTGTATGCAATATTTCAAACTTTTCATCGAAAGCATGGTTATTATCTAACAAATATTCAGCGTATGTTGAATCCGTTTTTTTTTTAATAATCTCTTTTATGCTCTTCTGGTCTCTGTTTAAAAGTTCTTCAAGTCTGGCCTACATACACATTTTTGGGCATGATCCACAGTTTAATTTGTAAACCCCGGATTTATTATTTTTATTTGTTTTTTCTTTGTTATTTTTTATAAATTTACTTAGATTATTATTTGTTTTAAATGCAATTTTAATGTTCTTTTTACGCAGTATAGAAGCCACCTTTTCTGTAGGTTTACCAATATAAGTAAGTATCTTATATTTATTTTTTTCTTTGGGTGGTACAGGGTAAATTTCTAAAGGTGTTTTTTTAATAGTTTTTTATTAAAAATTTTAAATCTTAAATTTTCAGTCACTATGTTCTTGTATTTAATGTGCAAAAAAGACAGGAATAATTAAAAAACATTTATATATTAATATTACTGCTGACGAAAATTATTAAACATATTTTTCTCTTAAAAAAAATATAAAAACATCGAGCCAAACCGACCCTAGACTCGCATAATCAAACCGCCGCGCTCTTGTCAGATTGTTCTGCATGTCCTAATATGGAGTGGGCCGTATCTGAACCATCAGAATATCTCAACAAAAAAGCAAAAAACAATTGGAAAGTAACAAATTGAGCATCTACTTTGTTATTTTAACACCCTGTATAATATTATTTTAATAAATTAGCATCTTCTTGCTGATTATAAAAATACTAGGTTTGATATCTTTATATTTAAAGACAACCTAGAAAATTATCAAAAACCCTTCCACAAGGAGCAATGTTTTCTTTTATAATGACGTTACTTGTGTGTATGTTACCTCTCAACACATTGCCCTTTATGGCAGAGTTTTTGTCAAATTCTTAAAATATAAAGATAGACGTATCAAACCTAGCATTTTTATCTTATCAGCAACAAGAAGCCCATTTATTGAAATATATACAGGGTGTTCCACTTAAAATGGCAAAGCCGATGCTCAATTTTTTATGAAGTATTTCCGCAAATACTACAATAATTACTTACAGTTTAAATGATATCACATTACAGTCATCATTTTCATTGTCACACCAACTCATAAACCCACCGATTTTATAGATATGTTTTCATGGGACTTTTTTTAAGGGAAGGCTTTGTAATAGAAGTTCTTACAACTCTTTTAAAATTTGAGGATCTTATTCTTTAAGTCTTTTCTCTAAACCACTTTTCAAAAGACGATTGGTGTACTTTGTTTTATTTTGTTACATTCTTCTGTGGTTAACTAGATATTTAAATTCTTGGTTACTTGTACAAATTCTTTAAGGCTGCAAGCCTCATTCTCTTCTCTGTATAAATTTTGATATTGTTTTCCAGTCACTTGTTTCTCTTTCACTAGCCAAATGTTTTGCGAAAGGTTCAATAAACCTCATTAAAACCAAAGCTGTACCAACTCTCTTCGGTAATATTTAAAAATTGTTCCAAATGTCATTTATATAATTGGTTTATAGTCTACTTTTGGCATTTTCCACAATGCACGTATGAACTGGTTACTGAAAGATCTCCAATGCATTAGGTCTTTAGAAGCTCAAACCAAACACATAATTATAAAAGAGTCCTGACTAAAAAAGGCACTAAATTTATGTAAAATCCTTGAAATTTGCTTTAAAATATCACGTACTCATACGGAAGTAAATATTGTTTGGCCTCAGACAGCTATATTGTCAGAAGTCAGCTGTTTTGAGGGGCGTCACTAAGGGGCAGTTGGCTAATTTGAGGTTGAGTTGGCTATTAGTTGGTAAGTTACGAGACATATTTACCGACAAGCAGAACCGGTATCTATGCCGAAATTACCTTATAACAAAAAGCATGACCTTTTTTTTGTATAGTTGTTTTTTTTTGTTTCGTGCCTCTTCCCCAACAACGAATGCCTAGGGACGCTCTTAGCTGTTTTGTTGGAATGCCGTATTCCGACTTAAAGAGGCTATATCTTAATTTTGTATTATCTCTATGATGGCATCAACTTCTTCCGATTTAAGCTGAAGTAAAAGTTCTTCTTGTTCTTAAAGAAAATCTGAAAAGTTCAATAGCATTCTAAGTGACACCGTAAGAAAGTCCATACACGCTAAAAATTCTTTTACCCTAGGTCGAACTGTCTAGATTTTACAGCCTCTCAAAGTCTGAAATTGTTAATTTTCAAATGTGAATTTTCCGCTAATAATTGAACTTAGTTATAGGACATACTCCACAAAATACTTTTAGTATTGAGGAGAATCAAATATCTAAAACTAAGAAATGGTGTTTCATTTAAAAAATAAAAGTTATTCCTTGTCGGCTTTTTTTTAGACACTCTGTATATTGAAAAATATTTCTAAAATTTAGAAAATAGTCAAAATAAATTGACAGCTCCTGCAGATTTTTGTTAACCTGGTTAATAGTAGAGATATTCTACAGTTGATCTGTAGGATATTTACCCATGCGTCATTCATATTCTTACGAAAAAATCAAAAGTTTGAGGTTTAAATAGGACTTTCGCTGGGATCACCGAGTTAAACACACGTGCCCTGATGTCGGGAAAGAAGTGTAGTTTATTGCGGTGCTTTAAGGAGCAGTCCAGCGACCGTTATGGAAACATCACTGGGGGAAGGTCCTAGATAACGGGACATTCACTGTGAGACGGAGAGTCCTAGGGGGTGTGGGAATGTGATTTCTTCTTCCGGACAGGCTTATCCAAAGGTTGTGCGGTGACCAGAAAGTTGTTCCACGAGAGTGCGCAAGTCCGGCATCGTTTTGAAAGAAAAGAATATACGTCCTAGGAGTTAACCCTTTGATAGCGGAAACAATGTGCCTTTTCAATGATAAAAAATAATATTACCATATATATATATATATATATATATATATATATATATATATATAAATATGTGCAAATCACAACAGGGTGTAAAAGTAAAATGTAATTTTTATTTATCAAACTTGCAAATTAAATATACATATATATATATATATATATATATATATATATATATATATATATATATATATATATATATATATATATATATATATATATATATATATATATATATATATATATATATAAATTACGGATTCACCGGAAATAACTTCAGTTTCGGTTTTTTAAATGGAACACTCTGTATATTTTTACATTTTTGGATTCCTGAGACAATTTTGAATCAGAATGTGACATTTTAAAAACTTTTTGCGCCTAATTGATTTTTTTATAGCCGTTTTTAAAATTACATCTAGGTGGCCATGACTGGACGCAAATTAATCTAAGGACCTAAAATGACGACAGAATAATACAATTGCTAAGTTTTAGTGATTAGTCTGATAGCTAGGAACAAGAGAAGTTGATAAAAATCAAATTTTTGTGTCTAACAATTTTTTTTTCAAATGGCGACCCTTTTTAGACAAGCACTTTTTGAAAAGAAGATTTATTGCGAATCTAACGGTACTCACTTTTTGCGATTGGATTAAAAATAAGCTCAAAAATTAAATATTACTAAGAAAAATACATGGATGCCATGGATAGCCATGCTGGATATTAAGTAGGATTTTTTGTTTTGACAGTGACACTTACCTATTCTTTCTGACTAGACATAAGATTTCCTTATTTTTCTTGATTTTCAGAACTACTTTTGTTTTCAAAAGTCAAAATAATGTATACTCAAAGTGAAAAAGTCGATATGTTATTAATATTTAGAGAATGTCATAAAAATTCAAGGGATTCTGCTGAGTTGTATGCTCAGAGATATCCCGACCAGCAGCATCCAGTCCATCAGTATTTTCCATATCTCGAGAATCGTTTTAGGCATCAAGAAGGAAATCAAGTGGCGGAAGGCAGATTTATTATAAATAAAGAAGTGGAGATTAACGTTCTTGCTATGGTTGAAGTTGATAAAACTGTTTCTTCAAGAAAAATTAATCATCACGAACTGTGTTTAAATCATGAATCAGCTAGAAAAATACTAAAGAAACACTGATATCGAGCTTTTAAGTACCAGTTACATCAACATTTGTATCCTGACGATGATGATAGACGGGTATTGTTTTGTAATTGGTTGCTCCAAAATTGTAGAATTGACCCAAATTTTATCAACTTTATTTTCTTTTGTGACGAATCCAGATTTTCTAGTAATGGTATATTTAACAAGCAAAACACTCGTTACTGGGCCCAACAAAATCAATATGAAATGAGAGTAGGAAATTTTCAAGAAAGGTTTGGTGTCATTGTCTGTGCTGGTGTCGTTGGTAACAGAATAATTGGTCCAATTTTATTTCAAGGCCAATTAACAGGGGTTACGTACTTAGGCTTTCTCCAAAATGAAATTGAGCAACATCTTAATGATCCACCTTTAGAAGTTTTATGCCGAATTTACTTCCAGCAAGATGGAGCACCGCCTCACAATACCAGACAAGTTCTTAATTATTGAACATTTTAATAATAAAGTTATTGCAACCAATGACCCAGTACGGCCCTTCACCGGATCTCACTGTTCTCGAGTCTTTTATTTGGGGATATGGTAAAGAAAGAGTCTCTGTAACAGCCCCAGCCACACTTGAAATCTTAGAAGAAAGGATTGTACGTGTATTTAGAAGTATTACGCCTCGAATGCTGCACAACGTGTTGAGAGAAGCAATTGAACGAGCGGAAATGTGTCGTGAACAAGAAGGAATGCATTTTGAGCAACTACAGTGAACTCGAATATTGTGCTTTTACATTTTACAGCGTTATTGAAGTTAGTTGAAGTTACATTTTTGTTTAATACTTATGATATCTGAACAGGGGCAAGTGTATAAAAAATCCTATTCCGAGCGTTAGGCGCATAGGCATGCATGCTTTTCATTAACAAAGATAGGCTGGGCAGACTTTACGTGGCATGACGCATAGATAGATCCAACCTAAGTAATCTTGATCAACCAACTGTCACAATTAAAAATCCTACTTAATATCCAGCATGGATATCCATAGCACACTTGCACTGCAATACTAGCGCATCAAAAAGTCACATATTTACTCGCGTGGGATACTTTGGACCTCATGCTATAAAATTAAGCGTTTTACATATTTAGACAATAATAATGTACTTCAAATGTTTTATTTTTGTTTTTACATATTTTATTTATATTTATAATGCAAACATTATTTAGTATTAGTACACTTAAAAATATGTATAAACCCAAAAATATATTTTTTATATATTAGTTTTTAATGTATGTAAAACAAAATACTCTAAATTAACAAACAAACAAAAAATAGTTAAATCATTAAAAAAAATCTAAAACTAAAGGTTGTTTTCTAACACCCAATTAAAAAAAAATAATCAAAATTTAGTCAGAATCACTTTCCGATTGATTTTTTTGCATAACCGCGCATGAATTACAAAGTATAATGAAGTGTTCTTTACATATCAAACATTTGCATTTAGAACAGGTCGTCCTGGTTTTTCGGTCTTTTTATCGATCACATAGAGCGCATCTTCCTTTTAGAGATGTTAGCTGCTCAGGCGGCTCTGCCTGTGGCTCGACTTCAGTTTCCATTAGGAAAGCTTCATCAATGTTTAGTAGTAGATAAGCTTTAGTCCTGATACCTCGTGGAACATTCTTGGCATATATTCTTTTTTTTATCTGCGACGTAGCCAAGTCTTAAAGGCGAAACAAAAATTATCTCCTCACCGTTTTTTCATAGTCTCTATTTGCGATATATAAATTTAAAGCATTGATGCTACGGCTACGTTCATAAGATGAAAAAAAATCGTCAGTGGCCAGCGCCTAGTGTTTCTACACACACTATACATAACACGCATTTTATCCACTATATCTACACCTGTTTTTATCTATTTCATCGTCGTGGTGCATAGTGGATACAGCCAATATATTTTTGTATTTCTTAGGGACAAAAGAAACAGCTGTTATATCTTTTTGATATACGAACATGCTGCTCTCTTCAGGGCGCGACCTAGTAGTCCATGGTTATATTTCTTTTTGTATTTTGTATAGGTTCAATCAATCTTTTGACGACATCGGAAGGCGAATTACTAATTTTATAGGGTCCTTCAGGTGGGACACCAGCATTAATTTCCATATTTATAGTATTCATTGTTTTTGGATCAACCATTGCGAACACTTTCAACTGCTCATCAATGCTCAGATAAGAACTGGGAACAAAGGCACTTTTGCTGTTATGTACTACCATATAAAAAAATCTCCCTTATAGCAGCTAGTTACGCCTAAGGTCGCCTACATTTATATTGTCAAATCTAGTATAGCGACATAAAAATCGAAATCTATTGTATCTCATTGTAAGATATAAAAACTCACAACAAGTGCCATCTGTATTCCATAAATCACGTATATTTTCTCTGCCAGATTTTTTAATTCCTGCCAAATACAAAATGCCTAAAAATCCTTTTATTTTGCAAACACCTGTGTTCTTTGTATCTCTGTCTCGAAGAAAATTTTACTTTACTTTTTCAATATAAATAATAGTGTACCGAACAATTAAATTTATAATGTCTTCATCAATATATATAAAAAAAAATCCAACACAGATTTTGCGTTTTTTGCTTCGCCAATAGGGCCCGGTAGTTTTGTGACTAAGTTGTGTTCTCTGGTTCTAGAATTGGGAGTTGAATTTTACTACATTTTGTTTCTTTATCCTTACCAGTAAAATACGGCACTTCTGAACTATTATCTACCATCTCTTCCATTATTGCATCGTCTTCTGCCTCGGCTTCCTACTCCGATCCTGTATCAAGTTCACTTCTTTCAACCATATCCTCTTCATGCACACTCTTTCGTCGCTAGCCAATCCATCTTTCTCCTTAGCCTCTATTTCCTTTAACCATGCCAATCACTGATTTGGATCTTTACTAGCCATTTTGTTCTAAAACCAAAATAAAACGCTCGAAAATATTATTTTTATTTGCATATAGTATTACTTACCAGTCAATATTTTTTAAAACAATTTCGGTCGCGCGGGGTCCAAAATACCCCAGACGGAATTCTTGGCAACACTGTCAGAGTAATACGAGAAAAAAAAAAGCTCCCGTCGCATCAGCGTAATTCAGCAGACTGCCGGCAAGGATTAGCACGCAGCTAGCGACGGCGCACTCCCCTCCACTAGGAAAAATTCGCAGCTAAATAAAGCGTGGAGTCCAAATTACTCCGCGAGAGTAGCGGAGTGTAAAAGTAAATAATTGATTATCGAGTATTTTTCTTAGCAATATTTATTATTTTTCAGCTTATTTTTAATCCAATCTCAAAAAAGTTAGTACCGTTATATTCGCAAAACAAATCCTCTTTTCAAAAAGTGCTTGTCTAAAAAGGGTCGCCGTTTGAAAAAAAATAGGTAGACACGTAAAAAGTTTTTAAAATGTCACATTCTGATTAAGAATTGACTTAGGAACCCAAAAATGTAAAAATATACAGAGTGTTCTATTTAAAAAATCGAAACTGAGTCATCTCCGATGAAACCGAAAGTGACCAGAAAGTGAAAAATATGCGAAAACTCTCCTCTTTATGTACCATACATACATACATACATATATATATATATATATATATATATATATATATATATATATATATATATATATATATATATATATATATATATATATATGTATATATATTTTAAAGAGATTTTTCTTATATGTAAGTTTTTTCTAAATGCGACATTTTTCTGCAAAGTCTATTGTTACAAAGCATACTTTTCCAATTCATTTGCTTATAAAGATTATCAAAAAATTGCAGTTTATTATACAAGACTACTAAGTACTTTAATTAAACAATGAAATAATAATACCAGCAAAAAAAGTGGTTTATCCATTTTTTTTCCATTTAGATTATTCTATAGGAAGGAGGCTTTCTATAAAAAAAGAGAACAACGGCAAATTTTAATATTGACCAGACCCAATAGTTTAAAATTCACCGTTAATAAAAATATATTTGTATAGAATTTCAAAGTATTGTTGTTTTACTAGATAAGTTCTACAAACAAATGTTTATCTCGAGGTCTATTTATCTATCCACTAAAAATTTGACGAACAATGAATAGTTATTTTCATTTAAAATATTACGAATAAAAACCTAAATCAATAACTTAATTTGCTAAAATGTTCTTCTATTTTATCAAGTCAACTGTTGAGGGCCGCTGAAATAAACAATTTTTTGAACCAGTTTCATTTTTCACTTCACTGCTACTTATCACACGTCTTTTTATCCTTCTTCGGTTTCTCCCAAGTTCTTTATCTGTCTCAACAGAGTTACGGTTACTCATAATTTCAGCTTCTTTTAGCTTATCTGTACTCTATCAAAATTATCTAAAAAGTAATTTAAACACACTATATAGTAAAAACTTAATATTATATTAGTGCTAAAAGCTCGAAGGGTCGAGTCGGTAAAAGAGACACACTATTTTCACATTATTTAAATTTTCTCTGGATAATATTTTACTCTAAGTGTATTTTGCAAAAAAGAAAAATGCTGAATATCCACTAGATTTGATAAAAAAAAAGGTCTCAATAAATGAAGGTTTATTTCTGACACTGTTACCAAATGTAAAAAAACTTATTATAGTAATCAAAACCAAACTAAGCCTAATCTAACCTATACTAATTTCAATAAATAAAAAAAAATCCTACCTAACCTACAGTTTCTCAAATAAACAAAATCCTTAAATCAAACCGAGCCTAACGTAACCTAACCCAAATTCACAAAAAGCATCTGCTTGTATTTGAAAACGTCCCCTAATGTTCTAGATTTTCTACTATACAATCGAAGAAAATCTATACGACTTAATGTAGGATAAATCTGGCCACGATGTATTTTATTTGACACATTCGATAAGACTGTCGTAAGTCGTTTGTATAATTTGGTTTTGGTAGCACAAATTTAATGTTATTTTATTATAATGTGACTTTCTGACAGTTTTAAATTTCTTTTAATCTATGCCTATAATGTTTAATAAATGTGTTTAGAAGAGATTTATTACCATAAATATAAATGAAAATGTTAAAATTGTGTACCTTTTTAACGCGATTGAACTAACATACACATTTCATAAAATGTTCGGCCAATATTCAATAAGTTTGTATCAGATGTTTGACCCCTTTTCAATAATTTGTTATGATGACCGTCTCTTTTGCAGACGTCTAGAATTCTAGCATTTTTCGAGCCAATCTTTGTGGATTGTTACTAGACCGTCCTCAGCTTCTTTGTCGAATTTCATTACACAAAATAAATGCGCTCTATATTTAAAGCAATGATGTTCACTTAAAATAATGATCAAACACTGTTATAGACCTTTAAACTAAAATATAATAAAGCCTACTACACGTTTGATATAGGTAGGCATATTAAGCTTGGGCTCAAATTTCACTTAAATGACCCAAGGATCTCAAAATCTGAGGGGATCTGAATATTATTTTTAGTTTTGTTTCTGGTTCCGCACTGTTGATTAATATATTGTGGAAATACGAACTTGTCGCACATATGTCTAAAGATCTTACATTAAATATTTCTTCTCTACTGACTATGACTATATAGAACCACACATACCTTATCAAGGAACCTACCAGTGCTCACAACCAAAAGATTCTGAGATAATATTTAACGCAGAAGATAAAATTTATGAACTTGTTTTCTTATTATATTATTTTTTATTTTTAAGGTATGATTTCCTCCTTTTCAGGTGTTTGTCAATTATGACTCCGAAATATTTTATTCCAGCAACTTCTTTTCTATAAATTTCAAAATTTTCTACCGATATACACTAGAGAAATCAGGACGATTCGCCCATGTTATGGAGAATGTTTGTTGGTATAATGTATGTTATTTAGATTTAGTGATAACTTGTGATAATCCAACCAATTTTTAATCTAACTTAGACCCGACTGCATCTGTTTTCTCATCTCTTCCAAAATTTTGCCCGAAAAAAACAAAACTATGTCATCTGCATACAATATTGTAATTTTATTTATGTCCATAGTAGTCGATGAATTATTTAGGTAGGCAATGAATAAGATTGGTCCAAGGACAGTTCATTGCGGAACTCCTATTTTAATATCTAGAACATTACTGCAAGATTCTCTAATTTTGGCTGTTTTCTATTAGTGAAGTATGACCTAAAGACATCCAACACTATGCCTCTCACCCCATAGTTTTCCAGAACACCAAAAAACTGATTGTGAGGCACAATGTCGAATGCCTTTACGAGAGCCAGGAAAACAGCAATACTATTCTTCCCTGTATTCAGACTTAAACGGGAGTAGCAAGACACACATACATTACTGTACGTTTTAAAAGTATAATAATGTATGTGTGTCCTGTTACTTCTATTTATGAATTTTATATATAAATTTTATAATGTTTGTGGATTGTCGCATGCATCGATAATTTCTGAGCACTGGAGACCTCCCTGGATACAAGTTTGCCTGATGAGGCTAAACGCTCAGAAGACTTTCGCAGGAGGGTATCCTAATCATATATAATCGAAAACAATTCTTCTCGTAGGCCGTTTTATATATATATATATATATATATATATATATATATATATATATATATATATATATATATATATATATATATATATATATATATATATATATATATATATATATATGTATATGTATATGTATATATATATATATATATATATATATATATATATATATATATAGTTTTGTTTTTTTCGGGCAAAATTTGGGAAGAGATGAGAAAACAGATGCAGTCGGGTCTGAGTTAGATTAAAAATTGGTTGGATTATCACAATATCTAAATAAAATACATTACACCAACAAACATTCTCCATAACATGGGCGAATCGTCCGGATTTCTCTAGTGTATATCGGTAGAAAATTTTGAAATTTATAGAAAAGAAGTCGCTGAAATAAAATATTTCAGAGTCATAATTGACAAACACCTGAAAATGAGGAAATCATACCTTAAAAATAAAAAATAATATAATAAAAAAACAAATTCATAAATTTTATCTTCTGCGTTAAATATTATCTCAGAATCTTTTGGTTGTGAGCACTGGTAGGTTCCTTGATAAGGTATGTGTGGTCCTACATAGTCATTGTACAGAGAAGAAATATTTAATGTAAGATCTTTAGACATATTTGCGAAAAGTTCGTATTTCCACAATATATTAATCAACAGTGCGGAACCAGAAACAAAACTAAAAATAATATTCAGATCCCCTCAGATTTTGAGGTCCGTTAGTTCGATCGCGTTAAAAAGGTACACAATTTTAACATTTTCATTTATATTTATGGTAATAAATCTCTTCTAAACACATTTACTAAACATTATAGGCATAGGTTAAAGAAATTTAAAACTGTCAGATAGTCACATTATTATAAAATAACATTAAATTTGTGCTACCAAAACCAAATTATACAAACGACTTACGACAGTCTTATCGAATGTGTCAAGTAAAATGCATCGTGCCCAGATTTATCCTACATTAAGTCGTTTAGATTTTCTTCGATTGTTTAGTAGAAAATCTAGAACATTAGGTGACTTTTTCAAATACAAATCAAATACAAGCAGATGCCTTTTGTGAATTTGGGTTAGGTTACGTTAGGCTTGGTTTGATTTAAGGATTTTGTTTATTTGAGAAACTGTAGGTTAGGTAGGATTTTTTTTTATTTATTGAAATTAGTATAAGTTAGATTAGGCTTAGTTTGGTTTTGATTACTATTATAATAAACCTTCATTTTATAAATATTGAGACCTTTTTTTTCATCAAATCTAGTGGATATTCAGCATTTTTCTTTTTTTGCAAAATACACTTAAAGTGAAATATTATCCAGAGAAAATTCAAATAATGTGAAAATAGTGTGTCTCTTTTACCGACTCGACACTTCGAGCTTTTAGCACTCTAATATTAAGTTTCTACTATATAGTGTGTTTAAATTACTTTTTAGATAATTTTGATAGAGTACAGATAAGCTAAAAGAAGCTGAAATTATGTTGAGACAGATAAAGAACTTGGGAGAAACCGAAGAAGGATAAAAAGACGTGTGATAAGTAGCAGTGAAGTGAAAAATGAAACTGGTTCAAAAAATTGTTTATTTCAGCGGCCCTCAACAGTTGACTTGATAAAATAGAAGAACATTTTAGCAAATTAAGTTATTGATTTAGGTTTTTATTCGTAATATTTTAAATGAAAATAACTATTTATTGTTCGTCAAATTTTTAGTGGATAGATAAATAGACCTCGAGATAAACATCTGTTTATAAATCTTATCTAGTAAAACAACAATACTTTGAAATTCTATATAAAGATATTTTTATTAACAGTGAATTTTAAACTATTGGGTCTGGTCAATATTAAAATTTGGCGTTGTTCTCTTTTTTTATAGAAAGCCTCCTTCCTATAGAATAATCTAAATGGAAAAAAAAATGGATAAACCACTTTTTTTTGCTGGTATTATTATTTCACTGTTTAATTAAAGTACTTAGTAGTCTTGTATAATAAACTGTAATTTTTTGATAATCTTTATGAGCAAATGAATTGGAAAAGTATGCTTTGTAACAATAGACTTTGCAGAAAAATGTCGCATATAGAAAAAACTTACATATAAGAAAAATCCCTTTAAAATGTACATCCCAGAAAGTTTCTAGGTTCTATTTGTTATAAAATGTAGGGCTTAGTTAGTATATTTTCTATGTATTATTTTTTAAAAACTGTAACAATTTATAGCTAGAATATTTGGCTTGTTAGTACTTTAATAAAGATTTTTTTTACGACTGTTATTTTAACATACTGCCTCTGAGCATCATTTATCAAAGGAAGGTTCCTTATGTTTATTCTTTTATTGTGTATTTCATAGTAATACATAAAGTTTTTCTATGAACTTGCAAATAGTTATATATATATATATATATATATATATATATATATATATATATATATATATATATATGTTGATTTTTAGTCCTTCACGGATGGAAAAATACAATGTGTTTTCATTCCGGGTAGAGACTCTCTATTCGGACTCGAGAAAGAAAGCTTCGAAAATGCCAAATGTGATTTTGGCGAAACGTCAGCAAAACTGTTCTTTTCGGAACGACAGTAGTGAACGGATGTACACCCGGAATGAAAAAACATTTATATATATATATATATATATGTATATATCTATATGAATATATATATATATATATATATATATATATATATATATATATATATATATATATATATATATATATATATATATATATATATATATATATATATATATATATATATATATATATATATATATATATATATATATATATATATATATATATATATATATATATATATATATATATATATATATATATATATATATATATATATATATATATATATATATATATATATATATATATATATATATATATATATATATATATATATATATATATATATATATATATATATATATATATATATATATATATATATATATATATATATATATATATATATATATATATATATATATATATATATATATATATATATATATATATATATATATATATATATATATATATATATATATATATATATATATATATATATATATATATATATATATATATATATATATATATATATATATATATATATATATATATATATATATATATATATATATATATATATATATATATATATATATATATATATATATATATATATATATATATATATATATATATATATATATATATAAATATATAAATATATATATATATATATATATATATTATATATATATATACATATATATATATATATATATATATATTTATATATATGTATATATATATATATATATATATATATATATATATATATATATATATATATATATATATATATATATATATATATATATATATATATATATATATATATATATTGGAAAAATATATTATTTTAAAAATAAAAAATAATATTATAAGAAAACGAATTTATACATTTTAACCTCTGCGTTAAATGTTATCTCAGAGACTTTTGGTTGTGAGCATGTGGGATGCTTGATAATCTATGGTATTGTGGTCTGGAACAAGCAACATAGAAAAGCAAGAGGCATGTTCTAGGTTAATCGCATTTGCTGGTAAGAATTTGCAATAATTATAAATTAAATTACTATTAACTAATGGCAGTACAACATTGTATTCTTAAAATAATCTACAACAGAGAAAAGAGTTGTCCTACATATTTATTGTACAGCAGCGAAGGAATATTTAATGTAAGATCTTTACACATATTTGCGACAAGTTCGTATTTCCACAAAGAGAATGAGGTTATACTAATCATCAGTACGGAACTAGAAACAAAATTAAAAATAATATTCAGATCCCTTCCGATGTTTTGACATCCTTGGGAAGTCATGTAATCGACACGTCATTTTTAAGTGAATTTTAAGCCCAATCCGAATATATCTACCTATATTACAGGTGTAGCGAAAAAGACTTTATATATTTTAGTCAGAAGGTTTTTAGCGGTATTTGGTTGTTATTGTATATAGTATAGTTTTATGTAACCTGTACTACACTATAAAAACAGCATCATATCTACTCACTCATAAAACATTTGAATAAATGCAAGCAAATACCAAGTCAACAGCAATTATTTAAATATGGAGCGCATTTGTCGAATCGTTTGGTCAGCTGATTACATATATATATATATATATATATATATATATTTATTTTTTTTTTCTCTCTGTTGTAGATTATTTTAAGAATACAATTTTGTCCTGCCATTAGTTAATAGTAATTTAATTTATAATTATTACAAAGTCTTACCACCAAATGCGATTAACCTAGAACATGCATCTTGCTTTTCTATGTTGCTTGTTCCAGACCACAATAACATAGATTATCAAAGATCCCACATGCTCACAACCAAAAGCCTCTGCGATATTTAACGCAGAAGATAAATTGTATGAATTCGTTTTCTTATTATATTATTTTTTATTTTTAAAATATGTTTTTCCAATTTCAGATGTTTGTCAATTATAATCCCTAAATATTTAATTTCAGCGACATCTTTTATGTGAATTTCAAAATTTTCTACCGATACACATTAGTGAAATCAAAATGAGTCGCCGATGTTATGGAGAATGTTTGTTGGTATAATATGATTTATTTAAATTTAGTGATAACTTTTGATAATTTAACCAATTTTCAAACTTCCTCAGACCATACTTCATCTGTTTTCCACCTCCTTCAAAAAAAAAAAATATATATATATATATATATATATATATATATATATATATATATATATATATATATATATATATATATATATATATATATATATATATATGTACGTATATATATATATATATATATAATTACTTCGAAAATATTTCTTGGGTCTAGGTTTATGCATTGAAACAATAGTGGTTATATTTCGCTCGACGTTTCGCTTTTGATTAAAAGCATTTTCAAGAGCATTTATTTTAGCTAAAAAGAGAAAAAAAAAAAAAAAAAAAACAATAGCTAAAATAAATGCTCTTGAAAATGCTTTTAATCAAAAGCGAAACGTCGAGCGAATTATAACCACTATTGTTTCAATGCATAAACCTAGACCCAAGAAATATTTTCGAAGTAATTATAAATAAAAGGTTTAAGAAACAAATTATATATATATATATATATATAATTCGTTTTTTTCTTTAACCTTATGAAATATTTTTGTCGGTATTTTCTTGGGTATAGGTTAATATAAAACCAGTTCTATAATTTTACATCGACGTTTCGCTCACCATATTGAGCTTTCTCAAGATGAAAATTTATTTCCTAAAAAGACACATATATATAGTTAAAAAACATAAAATTATCAAATTTAACCACATTTTTTTTAAAAAACATTACATCTAAGTTTTTCGGTACAAACAAACCAAGACTTTACAATATATAGAATACACTTAACAGAAAATTAAAATTTTTATTTGCTACGTACCTTGAAAATGACATGTTAATCCTAAACGGAATCGAGATTAACAGTGATTTCTATAGCATTGGAATGCTGTTGGTTTATAAGAAATGATACATTTTTTTCCTTTTTTTTAAATTTTATATATGATATATGTTTGGGTTTCTGCTATTTATATGTACAGGATGTTATGTGAGAATAGCTTTTTCTTTGGAATAAACTTACTTAGAAATTAAATTATGATAAATTTGGCTTAAGTTGTTGATATCTTTTTTATCATTTACAGCATTTTTCTCCTTTTTAATCTGAATCATTTCTTTGATTGTTAGTTTCCGGTAATTAGTTTCCTGATCCAGAATTTGTGTTTCTTTAAAATTGAACTCGTGTTTTTCTGAAAGTTCGTGTTTGTGGAGTGCAGTAGAGGCATTTTTTTTTTTTTTTTTTTTTTTTTAGCAAAACGGTCACAAATATACAAAAAATGCCTCTACTGCACTCCACAAACACGAACTTTCAGAAAAACACGAGTTCAATTTTAAAGAAACACAAATTCTGGATCAGGAAACTAATTACCGGAAACTAACAATCAAAGAAATGATTCAGATTAAAAAGGAGAAAAATGCTGTAAATGATAAAAAAGATATCAACAACTTAAGCCAAATTTATCATAATTTAATTTCTAAGTAAGTTTATTCCAAAGAAAAAGCTATTCTCACATAACATCCTGTACATATAAATAGCAGAAACCCAAACATATATCATATATAAAATTTAAAAAAAAGGAAAAAAATGTATCATTTCTTATAAACCAACAGCATTCCAATGCTATAGAAATCACTGTTAATCTCGATTCCGTTTAGGATTAACATGTCATTTTCAAGGTACGTAGCAAATAAAAATTTTAATTTTCTGTTAAGTGTATTCTATATATTGTAAAGTCTTGGTTTGTTTGTACCGAAAAACTTAGATGTAATGTTTTTTAAAAAAAATGTGGTTAAATTTGATAATTTTATGTTTTTTAACTATATATATGTGTCTTTTTAGGAAATAAATTTTCATCTTGAGAAAGCTCAATATGGTGAGCGAAACGTCGATGTAAAATTATAGAACTGGTTTTATATAAACATATACCCAAGAAAATACCGACAAAAATATATATATATATATATATATATATATATATATATATATATAATATATATATATATATATATATATATATATATATATATATATATATATATATATATATATATATATATATATATAATATATATATATATAATATATATATTTAATATATATATATATATATATATATATATATATATATATATATATATTATTTTTTTTTGTTACAAATTCTTAAGTACAGGTTTATTTTCTTAAAAGAATTATTTGGTTCCTTAAAAAAAGAGCGTTTTCAGAAGGATATTATTGGCCTCGGAAATAAAACAACTCATTGCATTATAGTAGCAATGATGTTTCAGTTGTGACTTGTGGAAATTAAATTTTTAATTTACCAGCAAATGCGATTAACCTAGAACATGCATCTTGAATTTGCTTGTTTCAGACCACAATACCATAGATTATCAAGGATCCCACAAGTTCACAATCAAAAGTCTCTGAGATAATATTTAACGCAGAAGATAAAATGTATAAATTTGTTTTCTTATTATATCATTTTTTATTTTTAAAATATGAGTAGTTATAATAGGGGAGCGCCTCCTCCTCCTCCTCTTCCTCTCTCTCATGTGCCTCATTCTTAACTTCCTCCCCTTTTATTCTCATTCGCATCATATTTTTAATTTTTTCTCTTTGTTCTCCCACATTTGATTTTGCATTCTTAAGTCTTATAAATAGGTGCATCATGATAATTTTAGTATGCCGAGGCACATTTACTAAGCTGTGCTCGAGTTGCGTAAAAAGTTATTTTTGAATTTTTCCACCAATTTTGTATAAAACAAAAAGAAAAAATGTTTAGAGTAATAAGTGAATTATGTGTAATCGCAAAAAATTAACTACAACTATCAGACAGTTAAAAGTTAAATATCTCAATTTCTTTGAAGTGATTTCGAAAGATGAATACACCAAGCTGTTTTATCCACTGAAACGAGATTATTTGGAAGCAATTGACTGTTGCGATGATTATTTAGAAGGAATTATAAGCCTTACTACGTTTTTCAATACATTTGGGAAATCATACTTTGTAGGAGAATTAAGCCACCTAATAGAATTTATAGGAGAAGATTGCCAATTTATACCTGCTATTATTGCAACCCAAAAGAGGTTTCAATTATTCGAAGATAAAAAACAGGTATTATCAAGGAAAGTTAATCCTATTCGCAAGAGACGTCCCCCTACATATTTAAAATATTATGTTAAATAAATGAAATGGCTGAGTTGCTGATTGCAGTTAAATTATTAGAGGAGAAATTTAGTAATCTTCCAAAAACCTATTTCTCATATTGTATGGCAAGTGGTCCGGAGTGGATAGACTTTTATTATAATCAATCTGCGGAATTCGTAAAGGCTGCCCTCTGTTGCAACAAATACATTGAAACATTAAATTTTTTTCAACTTATTCAAAATCTAAAAGATATTGGCTTTGGTTACTATTTAAAAGACTTGAAGCAATTTATTGACGAGGATACTATTCTTCAAGAAATTGAAAAGGAAGAATAAATTTAATAATATTTACAATGGAGCAAATGGTTACTGAAATGTATGAAGAGTTTATTATATCTGCTGCATACTTCCAATATTTATCAATTGTAGGCGAAGAAGACGCAGAAGCACAAGATTTGTCAGCATATGTTAATAATATAGATCGAATGGAACAATGTAAATTAGCCGCTAAATTTTGTAATGATTATTTAAAATATAAAAATGAGTATGAACTTTTAAATGAATTTAGAAAATTAGATTTAAGGTATCATATTAATTGTATTCAATCATGGTTGGTTAATGCAAAATAAAAAGGTAATTAAGTTTTTTTATATTTTTATTCATTCATAAAACAATTGTCATATAAAAATAACACATTTGTCAAAGCACACATACAAGGTGATTTTGAATGATAGAAGCATTTTGGTTCCATTAGCTTTAGCGCTGGTTGTTCATCTATTTCAATCACAGGCTTTTTAGAATATTTCTGTATAAAATCCTTTTTTTCGCTTCCTTTTACAAAAACAAAATCTGCTTTCTTCGTAAGTGTTTCAATTATTTTTGGGAAATGATGTAATGGAGTAAATCCATTATTCCAATGTATACAATGATAATTTTTCGTTAACCATACCGCCTGCTTGTGACAATCAGGTGAAAGAAACTCCATTGGAAAAAGCGTTTTAAAAATGTAATGAGTCATTTCATAACCATCAAAAGCTGCAAGCTCTTTCGGTATAAACTTATTTTTTTCATCCTTGAATCCTTGAATATCTATAACCAATCTCATATTTTCAAAGCAGCAAATTTTTTAATGAGACTTTTTTTACTTGAATAATTTGCAATTTCTTCTTTCAGTTGATTAATTTTAAAAATAAATTTTTCAATTTGTAGTTGTAGTTTTGATGTCATGACTAAAACTAAAAGCTTTTGAAAATTTCTTTAAATTAAATCGAAATATGAAAATAGTGGGGATAAAGTTTATAATTGTTTCACAATTTTAGTAAGAGGGTTGTAGCTAAATAATTTGTCATGTAAAATAAGACAATAAGCAGAAGTATCTTTTTTAATTGCATTGTGTGTCTCAAATTCAATTCTCATTACTACGGATCCCGTTTGAATTGTTTCTTTTTGATGGGAGCAATCAATATGTGTAATAGGACTAATGTTTTTGAATTGTTCAGGATTAAAAATGGGTTCATTTGGAACACCATAGTAAGACTGTCTAAAGTTGGCAAACATTTCGTATAAAGCAGAAAATTTGTTTTCTTCGAAATTTAAGTACAAATCGTGATAAGGATATCTTTCAGAATTTAAATATACTCTAATATTTGACAAGGTAATATTGTCAAATTTACTCATATCTTTAACAATTTTCCCTTTTCTGTTTTCTTGAAAGCCAATCACAACATGACGAGGAGCTTCTAGTTTACTAGTTGTTTTTACCGGCCATGTGTGACGGGTTGTTTCGGTTAGAGAAGAATATTCAACAAGTTCCCAACTCCTGAATCCTATCAATATATCTTTATTTGATTCTAATATTTTTGATAGAGCAAGTTGTTGTGGCATATCAACTAGAATGTGAGGAACTTTCCAATAAATTTTATCGAAAGTAACCAATGGAGTGTCAGGAGCAGTAACAAGGTGTGCCGGATCTTCTTTGAAAATAACACCATCTAAATCATCAGTTGATCTAATAAGAACCAATTCCTGTTTCATATTCATAATAATTTTTCTGTAATCTTCAAAAAATCCTAAAAGCATTTTTAGTGGTATGGATACGGAGAATTTTCCATCATTATCAACTAAAATTGTATCACCTTCTTTCCGATGTGGAAACCAACCTGCATTTTCAAGTTTTAAACTTTCGTTGGTATTGTGAGAAAGGTAGCTTTTCAAGGTTGATGCTAATCCAACATTTCTTATTGAATCTATAGTAATTCCGTTTAGTTCATAGCGGATTTCTCTGAACAAAAAGGCTATACCATTGTTAATAAATAGCAATTCTTTCTTATATTTACCTTCTGTATTAGTTAATTTTCCTTCGATATAAAGTAAACTATCTGATGGTAGAGTGTAAGCAACGAGTTCTTGAATTGGGATCCTTATTTCATCATTGTAATCGAATTTTGAAGAAATATATGGTTGATATGTGTGAAGCTCAGAACTGACGATGGAATTGTCTACATAAAGCTTTTCGTTTACGTTTAATATGTTCATTATTTTAAAACAGTGAAACCCAAAGATGTGAGAAATTTACGATTATCTCGTCTTAACTTGTTGGTGTTGGATTTGATACTGAACTGTTGTTTAGGCTTTTTCTTTTTATAAGTTTTTACTTTGTTGATAATGGTAGGGGCAAGTCTCATCCCAAGGGCTCTATTATATCTAACAACCATTTTATATTTCACTTGTTTGTAAATGTAACCTTACTGTTATAGTTTCTCCTCTAAAACTGATAAGTTCTCCGTCTTGATCAACTATTTTAACTGTTATATTGTTAATTGCTTTGACGCTAACTGGAAAATACAAAATGGGCAAAGGAGATTCAACTATTTTATACCCTGGAGCTACAGTTGGATAAAACTGGTGAATAATATGAACAGGTTTACCATTATTGTAAGAACCGACACAAATATTACAGTCAATACAAATAGCATTCACCTTAGTTATTTTTGCAACATTATCTGATTCTTCCTCTTTCATAGCTTCTAGTATCCTGCTATTAAAACCCAACATTTTTCCTATCGAATCTTCCTTGGTAAAATCAATTATTCTACTACACATTAAAAAAGTTTTTAGAGTATTAACATTTGCTTTTAAAAGAAAAAAAATTTTTTCACTCGCAAATAAATCTTCTATACTTTCTCTTATGTATGTTTCTATATCTGTAATGTCATAAATTCCGTCGGGAATAACAATTACTTTATTATCTATATAAAATTTATTATATCCTTCTTTTATATTGGGGATAGTCATAAACGTTTCAAAATCAGCTAAACCCAGGTAATATTGTTTTTCATCCTCTAAATATATGGGCGGATTAAAATCAGCAGTCAAAACAGAACTGTTTCCTGATATGGCAATTGTAGTAAACATTGCAGTTTATTTATGAATGAGATATTACAATAAATAATGAGTTTATATATTTTTTTGCAAAAATTTTAGGGATAGTTGACCACAGTTATATGAATTAAATTTTTGTTTATTTTCATAAGTATAAAATACATCCACTTTGCCATTCGAATTAAAATATTTAAGAAGTTCAAAAGGTGGTTTTAATTTCCATAACTATCAAAATATATTACATTTTTGTTATTTTTAATATAAGCTGTCCAATGAGATCCTTTATTTTGTTTTTTATGCAAATTTACAATACCACATTCTTTTAGATTAATTTTTTTTGGAAGTTCATCGAGCATAAAAACACCTCTAAAGCCAGTTATTTTTGACAGCTTTACATATTTAATAATATCATTGTTCGTAAGTGCTCTTTTTGGAAAACTTATTTTGAGTTTTTTTTTTGTCTGATTGCTTTCATTTTGACGGATCCTCCTTTATAAGGTCTAATAAATAGTCCCTTTCCTTTATATGGTCTAATATATAATCCTTTGCCTTCTTTAGAAGCATTTTCCATTGCAATATTATGTCTATGTATTTCTTCTAGTTGCTGTTTAGCTGCTTTAGCATCATTTACTGCCTTAGCAATTCCTGCCGCGCCTCCACCTAGTGCACCCAGGGCGCCAAGAATGGGAAACAAAAGAGGTAGAAATCCTCCAATTTTTTTGAGTGTTCGAATGATACGTTTTTTTCTCAATTTAAGTTTACCCCCTTTTGTATTTTTTAATCCCAAACCGAACTTTCTTTTACCCTTCATTATTCCTGCAACACTTAAAGCTGCAATTTTTTCACCATTTTCTAATATTTGGTCAGATATGTGTCTTTTTGATAAATCTTCAGTCTGAGAGTAAGATATATCATGTTCTTTGCAAGCGGAATCCAATGGATTTATACCAACGTCACCTCTAGTTAATCTTTTTTCCAAGTTGGTGCCGGGACCACAATAATTATATCCTGGTATATGAACTTCGAAAGGTAGTTTACTAATTAATGTATTTACTAAACCAAAGCCTTTTCTATTATGTGTTTTAATAGTTTTTTTCAACTTATGACGACCCACAGTCATTGAAGTTCTTTTTATACTAAAAGCACATTGACATTTTTCTGGTATAAATACTTTTACAGCTAAAAATATTTACTAGTGTGATTAAGAATGAGGATTGAAAAACAAAAATTCTCATTACCAGTAAATAATCATGACGAAAAAATTTTAAGTAAACAGTTGAGAAAGCATGGTGACTTATTTTGCGGTGGTTCAAAAAGAGGGCTTATAGTTGGTTGCAGTGGTGGCGGTAAAACCAACGTTATGCTTACACTGCTCGAGCATCCTAATGGAATTAGGTTTGAAAATGTCTATGTTTATTCAAAGTCATTAGATCAACCAAAATATGAATATTTAAGAAAGTTGTTAAAGCCTATGAAAGAAATTGGATACTTTGAATATGATAGCGATGAGAACATTATTTCACCTCATGAGATAAAGCCAAATTCCGTTATCATTTTTGATGATATTCCTTGTCATAATTAATCTATTATTAGGGACTATTTCACGCATGGAAGGCATAGAAACACCGATTGTTTTTTTATTTTTCAAGGATATTCCTCAATCCTTAAACGTCTAATTCGAGAAAATGCAAACTATTAATTTTATTTAAACAGGACTGTTTGAGTTTAAAACATATATATATAATGACCACTGTATATTGGATATGACATTTGATCAGTTTAAAAATATTTGTGCTAACTGTTGGATGGATCCATATGGCTTTCTTGTAATTGACAAAGATTGTGAAGTAAATCACGGCAGATATAGGAGTAAATTCGTTTCCTTTATATATTTATAAAAGTAAAAAATTTGCAGTTTTATTTCATTTAAAACTTGTACAGCATGGATAAACGTTTAGCTCGAGAATTAATAAGATCGAGACAATTTGTGAAGCAGAAATATCAAAGCTTGAAATTAGCTACTTCTACTGCTCAGTCCGAATTAGAACAAACTTATAGACCAATAACACAACCACTTAAACAGCTAATTTCAAGTATTGGTAAATCCGAACCATTCGATTTAAAAGAAGAAAGAGTTTCAAAGTATGAAGATTTCAAAACACCTACAAAGCTTTATAAAACATCAACTCCGACGAAAAATATTCAGAAAACAGGAAAAACTCCGTTACTCCCTACAGAACTACCAACATTTTTAAATGACAGTAGTATCACTTCTTCCTCTTCTGTAGTACAACCATTGTCATCAACTGTTATAGCAGAAACTTCAGATCCTTCTAGTGACACAACAACAAATTTAAACTTGTCAGACATATTGGAACAAACTAGAAAAACAATTCAAACCTATGTTGGTACACCATCATATAAAGATTACTTAGCAGATTACAACATAAATTTGACCATTATTATGGAATAGTTCATGACCTCGAAACGGATAAGTTTTCTTTTGGTTTAACACAGATACCGGTAGAAATTATTGGAAAAGACATTAAAGTGGGAGGAATAACGTACACAGGCACGCCAGGTTTATACGAATTGCTTTTCAAAAAAGAGCCGAAAGGTTATAAGAAGGAAGATTTAGATAATTACATGAACATTCTAGCTAAAACAAATGTATATCGTAGGAATTTTGATTCAAATGAACAAGTTCAAGGAAATACATCACACAAATATGTTACAATAATAGGACCATATTTACAAAGAAAGGGGATTACAAAGACAAAAACCTTGCCAAGATTAGTTACAGCATTTAACAAACCAAAACCTCCGTTTAGAACAACTAGAGCCAAATCTACAGGAAAGGGATTAATTTTGAAAACAAACAGATCAAATACAGACTATGTATACTGGAATAATGTAAACGAAATTGTTGATAGGCTACGTTTATTAATTTCATCAAGTGATGCGGGAAATAATGCTCATAGAAACGAGATTATCTCTATTATTGAAGAATTAAGAGAAGATAAAGTAATACTATAAATAACAGCTATCAAATATAATCATATTTATTGTTTAATGAAAGCTCAACATGACAGTTGATAAATTTGGACGACATATTTCAAAACAAAATCAAGAGCGAATAAGTGATATTAATAATTTAAAAAGGAGATTAGGTGAAAATGAAACAAATAATGAAATCTTTGCTAAAAAGCTTAAGGTTTTTGATGAAAATTTTTTAAAGTATGAAAATCAGATTAAAGGATGTTATACCTCAATTGAAAACGTTAATAAACAGTTGCTAACGCTAAATCAAATAAGTAAAGATTTGCAATTTTTAAATGAACATGTTAAAAAGGAAGACAAAAAATTAAGTGATGATATCAACAAAATTAATAAAATAATGGAAACAAATATAAGAGAAGTAATAATTGAAAAACACAAGGAAAAAATTAAACAATTAAGAACTTTTATAAAAAGGTTAGATGATGAAAAAAAAAGAAATCAAAATAGCATTCTTAACAGTAGAACAATTGACCAACTCACTTTGGAAGAAAATCAACAATATATTTCCTTGGAAAATATAATGTCCAGTGTAATTAAGAAATTAGAACAAGAATTAAATAAAACAGAGGAGGAATTCAAAAATAGTGATAGTAGATCAACTACTTTCTTAACTGGAGAGATAAAAAAATCCTTTAATGCGTTAGAAAAGGAGATTACTAAAATTAGTAAAGTTTTAAATGAAAAAAGTTATACAATACAAATTGATAAATTGAATGAATGGGAAAAAACATATAAAAGTTATATTTCGAATATTTACAAAAGAGAGAGTGAACTTCCTTAAAATTGAATAAACAAGTTTGTTGTCATGACAACCGTTAAACAACAAGTCGTTAATGAATTACATAAACCTGCTAGAAAAAACTACAAACGCAGAAGGGTGGTAGTGAAAGGGTTAAATGATCTTTTTCAAGCTGATTTGGTTGAAATTTTACCCTATGCCAAATTTAATAAGGGATTTAAATATATCTTGATTACCATAAATGTATTTTCTAATTATGTTTGTGCCGAACCGGTAAAATCTAAATCTGGAAAAGACGTAACAGCGGCCATGAAAAAAATATTAATCAGTGCAAAAACTCCACCAAAAAACTTGCAAACGGACAGAGGGAGAGAGTTTTTCAATGTAAATTTTTAAAATTTGATGCAACAATTTCGAATTAACCATTATAGCACGTTTTCCAATTTGAAAGCGGGTATAGTAGAAAGAGCGAACAGGACTTTAAAGAATAATATGTGGAAAATATTTAGCATTCAAGGAAATTACAAATGGTTTAATATATCAGCGGATATTGTAAAAGATTATAACAATACAAAACATTCTTCAATAGGAATGAAGTAAACAAGTAAATAAAACAAATGAAAATAGAATCTTGAAATCTGCATTTACTCATGCTAAAACGTTAGATATAAAATCTCCAAAGTTTAAAGTGGGTGATCACGTACGAATAAGCAAGCATCGAGAGGCATTTTCAAAAGGTTACACACCAAATTGGTCAAATGAGATATTCCACATTGAAGAAGTTAAGATGACAAACCCTTGGACATATTTAATTCAAGACGAAGATAATCAGGACATTCTGGGTGGTTTTTATGAGCAAGAATTACTAAAAGTAAAGCATACCGATGTGTATCTTATTGAGAAGATTTTGAGAAGGAAAGGAAACAAAGTTTATGTGAAATGGTTAGGACTTGATAAAAAATATAATACATGGATTGATAAAAAAAATATTGTTTAATTAAAATGAAATTAAATTTTAGTTAAATTTGTTTTATTTCTGTTCCTCACTTTATGCTTTAGCTGATACAAATTACAAAGTCTTAATGTGCTAATTAATTATTAATTATTATTAAGTAAAACATCAAATACAATTTTTATTAAAACGTGTCAAATATATTTTATTTCTATGTTCCTCAGATAATATCGAATCTAGAATAAGTTTACAATCATTTATTCTTTTTTCAAAACGGAGTCTATCTAAGTACCACATCTGAAAGTTACTCCTACGGGCTTGTCTGTAAGCAAAGCTCCACTTCACTAACACATGCACCTTATTGTTCTCTTCCAGAAAAGATATTGTTTTCTTCGTAATATTTTCTTTTTGATCCATTTTCATTGTTTTCTTCGTAATATTTTCGTTTTGTTCCATTTTGCTTCAATTTGTTTTCCATTTGTTCAGGATATAAAGCAAGTAATTCCATCATAGTTGAAACATTTTCACTGTTAGGATTTTCTGTTGGACTTATTATATTATAAACATGCGTACACAAGTCGAAACAATCAGCTGAAATATTATTTTGAAATATTTTGAAATATGTATTGAATTCTTGCCTTTTAAGTATAGATAATCTATAATCAATAATTTCCTTTAATCGCCACAAATTGTCCAAAGACTCTTGTCCTAAGTATATGAAGTGTGGGCCTTTTGTAATTTGTAGAACAGGTGTATCATTTATTTATAACTTGAGGAAAGTAGAAATTGTTTACAATAATTCCTTGATGAACACAAATGTCTTTCCAATTTTCTTCGGTTAGTGCGATTGAAAATCCAGTTTTTCCACCAATTACAATTTTTGGAGAAAAATCATTTAAACTAATGCCAACAAGAACAAATTTTGACAAAGAATTATTTAAAAAATAAATTTTTGAATTAAGAAGCGTTTCCAAAGGTTTATGAACCACGGCGTTGTTCATAATGACTAAACGAGACTGAAACATATTGTGTTATTCTTGTACTTAAATATTCTCATCCCCACTTTCTTTAAAGTTTCGATTAAAATGGATTAATGAAAAAATAGATTTCCAGTTTGAAATTTGTAATAAAGATAAATAATTAGAATGGTAATGTATAAAAATAATGCAAAGTTTAATGTAACACTAATGATGGAAAAGTAATAATTTTTGAATCCGTCATAATAATTGGTACAGTTGGGGGTTAAAATTTGTAACTGATTATTTTTAAACTCCAATCCAATTTGTATCGAAAATAGATCGATTTGGATAATGATACAAAATTTTAAAAAATTTACTTGCATTTTCATTTCCATTTATTTGTTCCATCCAACTAATTGTACTATTGTTAATTAATCCAATTTTCATAAATTTACAATATTTACTTAGAGTGACGTCTGTTTTATTAGAAAAACATATTTCACACTGTGTTACGCCAGGGGGATGATGAACATAAAAAACATTTTGGAAAATAAAATAAAGAAGAATAAATTGAGATCTACTGATAGTCATTAAAACAAATTAATAATTATATTCCAAATTTATTAACATTAAGCAGATACTTTCACCACGAAAGCAAAAGCAGTTGTAAAAAAATAACAATAAAACACTTAATTTAAATATATGTAAAAGTTCATAAATAAGGATATTAATAATACTATATAAAATGTGTAGCTTGAAGACTTATTTTGAATGGTTACAATTATTCGATTCCTATTTTTCCATAAACAGTTATTTAAATCACAATTCCTAGCAAATTTCTTATGCTCCACAATAGGATCATCATAACTTAACCAATCAAAAATTTCAATACCACAATAAAAACATTTACAAATATCATTGATTGAAGTATAGTAAAAGCCAGCACCAGCTAACACTTCTGGTTTCAATTTTCCTTTCCATTTTTTAAAAGTGGAAAGTCGTTTTTCATATGTTTTAAAATAACTGTTATCAATTTCTTTGTCAAAAGTTTCTAAGCACATTTTGTGAAAGACTTATGAAGACTAACTTTGGTTTCAAAAACAACAAATTTAAATACCTTATAATATCTACATAAATATATCTAAATCTTCATGTTCTGCATTCCATTGATACAAAGCAATATCTTGGTGTCCCCAAGCCAATGTATTAAAACTATAGGGAATTTTATACCGCTTATCATCTTCGGAACTCAAAGCCAATTTATTAATTAACTCTGTAAAAATTGTATGTTGTCTAGATCGAAAAACATACATTGAACAAAAGGTTTTAGAATGATTTTCAACAACATCTTTATAATGAATAAAATCCAACTGCTTTTTAATTGCACTTTTTTTAACACCTTTTGCTTTTTTTGTTAAACTGTTTTCCGTTTTAATACAATATGCTTTTGCTCCAGTACCAAAGAAAGCAGTAATGGGTTCACCAGCATATTCATCTTTGAATTTTCCTATAACTGACTTTGTAATAGGCATTTCATGAATATTATTAAATTCATAATTAGATGTGTCAAATTTGTGAATATTTTTTATCATGTCAGAATAAATATTTGGAGTTGTGACTTCTAAAATGAACGAATCGGTATCGGTGTATAAAAGTGAAATATTTTCCTGATAAAGAGGTTTTAAAAAATTATAAAAGAAATCATACATGACAGTTTTAGATATATCTAATATTGAGAAGCCTACATATATTGGTTTATTGTAAGTAACTTGAATCTTTTGTATTTGAATAGCTACCAAGTTTTCAGAAAATATTGTTAAGTCCTTGAAATATGGTTTTGCAATTAAATTCTCAGCACCACCTTTTCTTCTATTTTTTCCCACTCTGTAACAAGTCTTACGTCAATTCTCCTATCAACATTTTCCATAGTCTTGCCATAAATACTATTATTTGCCAACTTGTAAGTATTACGATCAAATTCATTCTTTGAATCATTTCTTAATCTTGAATTCAAGTCTATATATTTTTTCAACCAATCAGATTGAGAAAACTGTAAAACTCTATGAACTTTAGTTAACTTGAGTCCATGTTCCAAACATTGTTTTAATAATTGATAGTGAATAACATATTTTGATTTATCATTTAAATTGGGTATTAATTTTATGCATTTAGAATTTGGCGGTTTAAAGTTTTCTGGACAAAACGGAAAATCGTTATGATAGGAATGTAGACTTGTAGGATATTCTAAATCAACTTCTAAAACATATCCCTTATTAGATTTTTTAGAAATATTCATAATATTTAAATCATTGATTTCTTTATCTGTTAACCAAACAAAATCTCCCGTTGAAATATGCTGTGACATTGCATAACCATACAAATTTGTTGCATCATAATAAATTATGTATTTAGTTGGCTTTAAAGGATCAAAATTTAAAAGAAATGGGTTATTAGCTTCAGATTTTCTACAAATGCAAGAGCTCACACCACCGCGAACGCTTTTTTTGAAAAAGTGTATCATATCTGGATCAGTTAACAATTCTAACTCTATTCCAGTATAACGCAAACAGGCCTCCCAGTAAAAACCTGGAAAAGTGTAAAAATGAGCTGGATCGAGCTTATATGTGGATAAACAAGTGCTTCTAAAATTTTCAAAAATATCTGCCAAAAGTAAAGTATCAGAGAGTAAGTAAACGTCGGAGTATTGACCAAGAGATTCACATTTAAACAATTGCCAAACCTTTACAGCTCTTTGGTATTCTGCATCACTGATGTGCTCATCCGTTAAAGTATTATAAAATTGGTCTTTCTGAGATAAAGTTGTTTCTTCTAATTTTAAATAATCATCAATATAACTGTAAGCAAATACACCTTTTTGCCGAATAAGTTTAAATTTTTTTCATCATTGAAATTTTTTTTTATTTCCTTACATTGTTCATCTTTTAAGCTTTCAGAGAGTTTTGATAAAGAATGGGATAGAAATTGAAAAGAATCAATAAACCTTAATGATATATTTTTTTTCTTAGCCTTTTGTGTCTTTTTATCAAAATAGTTATCCACATGAATAAGCTTTTCAAATGAAATATATTTTTCCTTGTTTTGTGCGATAACTGTTAGTTGTTCTTTGTTTAAGCATAATTTTTTAAGAAATAGATGAGAATCATAATTACGCAAATTATGCAATATAACTGGAATAAAGTTAGGTATTCTGTAATTTATGTTGCAGAGTGAATGAGCTGGACCTCTATAAAGACCGGTTATATGACAATGATCTGCAACCCTGTCATTTAAAAGAGGTTTATTACAAATATGACAAACTTTTTCATAGTTATGATAAATTTTGTCCAGTTCGTTCAAAGGGATCATTTTTTTAGGAGCCTTTAAATATTTATTGTATATGTTATACACATCTCTTTCTAAAAAATTTATAAATAATGTATCACAATTTTGACCACTATATTTTTCAAATTTAGAATAATTATCGTCGAAGGAACATTTAATGTAATAGGCAAATGAATGTGGAATATGTTCATATTGTTTTAAGGTGTATGAAGTATTAGGATTTTTATCAACATTGTCATTATTTAAAGGCTTTAAAATGCATTCAAAATCTGCATACACCACGAAAGGAACTTTCATTTGTTTATGATAATTTACAAATTTCAAAATATTATCATATGAATAGTTTCCAAACTTATCTTTTATTAATTCTTTAGAAGGTAGGTTAATTCGTAAATGATCACAATCATAGCTATTGTGTTGTAATAAATTTTCTTCTGTAGGGAAATATTGTAAACAACCATCGCAAATATATTTTTTTCCGTGATGTTTAGAAATTTGTGCAGAAACTAGTTTTGATAAATCTTTAATATAGCAATAATGAAAAGTTTTTTCATCATCATCACTTATTAACAATAAATTGACATGTTGATTTTTTTTATTCGATGAATAATAAAGTGGACCAATTACTTCATACCCCTTTTTAGGATTTATAATTTCTAATCCATATACATTAATAGAAATGTTATTTTTTTCTTCAAAAATCTTAATGTTCTTTAGCAACATTGGAAATTCTATACCTGACATATCCAAAACAGAAGAGTAGTGTGGGTAGGATGAAGTTTCAAAATCTAATCCGCTTGGTTGGTGAAGAGCAGACACAACTGCCCAGGCGAAGCAAAAGTTGTCATCATTCCTAATGTTGATCACAGCTTGACGTCTCTTGATCTCTTGAGGAAGTTCGATAAAAGATGAGGCTCTCAGCGGATTGTGCTTGTTAACATTAATTTCCAAATGAAGTAAATTCTTCTTTACTTTTTTTGTTGCTGTTGTAAAATCAAAAATAAATTCTTTACCTGAATCTCTTTCTGCAAATTCGTCAGCTTTCTGGTCAATAATGGTGCAGATTTGCTCTAACAGTTCTTTTTTCTGATATCCCTGGCAAATGACTTGGAACGGCGCATTAAAAGATTTGACATCATAGCTGTCGCTGCTGGGGTTAAAATAGAAACCGAACAGTTCCATATTTAGCTTGATACATTTATGTTTCTGCAGTTCTTGATCTATTAGATGTGCAATTTTGTATTCCAAATGTTGAAAATATTCTTTCACATTTATGAAGTTTTGGTGTGAGGAATTCCTATAAGATATTATTCGTTCCCTGAATGCTGACTTGATAATTTCAACACCTTCCTCCAAGCCTATTTTGGAATTGTTCTTGTTCACACTAGATCGAAGATGTCCACCCCATAGACTTTGGTTTATATTTTTCTTGCATTCTTTACAATATTTTACAATATTTGTAGAATCTATAAATTAAGAAAAAAATATTTTACAAAATATAACATGAAAAATAAAATGTTCTTACCTTTAACAAGCTTTGGTTTTTTCAACCAACTGTTGAGTTTTGTGGAATTTCCCCGTTAACATGTTTTTTAATATGTCGCAATAAATTATCCTTTCTAGTGAAGACTTTATTACATGTTACACACTTATGTATTTCTGAAGTTTTCTGGATAATAATAATAATAAAATTAATATTGTGCAATTCTATTTAGTTATAGTCAAATTTTGAAAAAAGCAATTGCATTTTTGAAGTTCTTTGTATAATAATAAAATTAATATTGTTCATTTTTATTTAGTTATAGTCAAATTTTGAAAAAAGCAATAGAAATTAATTGACTTTATGAATCCATTTCTTCAAATGAGTCAACTAATTTGTCAAAGGCCTGTTTAACATAATTCACCGTACTTACGTCTCCCTTTTTAATTGTGATCAAATTAGTTAAATTTTGAATAGCTAAACCCAGACACTTAAGGTTTGCTATTTGTTTTTTATTTTTTTTATTAATTTTAAATTTTTTTTTAATGATAAATGATGGTTTCGAAATTGAATTTTGTTCAACTGGTGAATTATTAGGAGAAATATCCGAAGTTAAATTTGCTTAAATTTGTTTTTCTTGCGAATCAGAATTTACAATAGCATATGGTGAATTAATAGAAGATATAGCCGAACTTAAATTTTGATCAATTTGTTTTTCTTGCGAATCAGAATTTACAATATCATATGGTGAATTAATAGGACAAATAGCCAAACTTAAATTTTGATCAATTTGTTCTTCTTCCGAATCAGAATTTTCACTAAACAAAAAAGGAGAGCAAATTGGTCTCGGGGAATTAATTGGCGATTTTAATGTTAAATAATTTGGATTAGATTTTTGAAAACAAACAATATCCTCATAGCTAGAATTTTCGAATTGATTTTCGTCAATGTCATTCAGTTCTTCAAGAGTTTGTTTAGTTTTTGTTGTAATTAAGTCCGTTTTGTTGTCAATAATGTCATTAAGATCGTCAAGAGTTTGTTGTTGAGTAGCTGTAAATAAATATTTTTCGTTGTTGTGTTTGTTGGCATTATTCTGAACTTTGTTGTTGACTAGTTGTAAATACGTCTGTTTCATTGTTTTGTTGGTTTGCAAAATTCTGCATTTGAGTACATGTGTATAAGTCAAAGTCATTGTCAATTATTTTGCTACTCGATGCCAAAAAATTGTCCATTATGAAAAAAATCGTAATAACAAATAAAAATGCCACAAATGTACATAAAAATGTCACCAATATATATAAGAATTAAATCTTGCCAAATAAAAATGTTAGAAATAAAAATAAAAATTAAAAAATTACCAAATAGACACAATGTAAACACCAAAAAACTCGCGAGCTCTGCACAGTGTAAATGCAGAAATCAATTGCATTCGTCTCTTCGCTGAGGCGATTTTATATTCAAAAGTTAATCACATGTGTCCTACTTAAAGTTGAACGACAATCTCTAAAAACCACTTTCCCAAGCCAATCAACAACCTTACCCCCCTCCCCCCTTCCCCCTCCCCCTCCCCCCCCCCCGGACCCCTGAATTTCCGAGACTCAAATCCCGGCTCCCCAATTTCGGGCTACCCTCTTCAGGTTAAGTTAAGTTAGGTTAGGTTATGTTAGGTTAGGTTAGGTTAGGTTAGGTTAGGTTAGGTTAGGTTAGGTTAGGTTAGGTTAGATTAAAAAAGAAGAAAAGAAAAAAGGAGAAGGAAAGAAAAAGAAGAAGGAAGGAAAAAGGAGAAGGAAGGAAAAAGGAGAAAGAAGGAAAAAGGAGAAACATATAAAAAGAGAAAGAAGGAAGGGAGAGAAAGAAGATAAGGTGAGGGTGATGGGGGGTTAAGGGGGGTCTCCCCCCTTATGGGGGGTTGGCGGAGTGGGGAGAGGGGCGAAGCCCCCCTTGGCCCCCCCGAGGAAACTGACCGGGAAAGGGACAGCGAAAAAAAAAAAAAAAAAAAAAAAAAAACTTAAGTATTGCAGGTAGTAAAAGTGGTGGTCGATGGGATATATACTTAAGAACATCCACTCGACGATCATACAGTATCATTCGCTGTAATATCAGTTGTCGCTATTATTTATAACCTATAACCAAAATTGTTTTTTATCAAATATATCTATCTAAATCTAAAGCTCCTAACGATGGCAGAAAATATGATTGGAAACGCTGATCAAATTGAAGAAAATAATGTGGAGATCGCCGCTCAAATTGAAGAAAGAGAAGAGATTTTTAATAACTTGGAAGGCGATTCCATCACTTATAAACATTCATTTTTGGACAAATCATCTAGGCTTGTTAGAAGATCATTCTTGTTTAACATCGACATTAATTATATTGAGGAGGAAGAAGAAGAGATGGAGGAAGATGATCAGGAAATTGACGAAGGAGTGGACATGGATGGACAACTGCTAAATTTAGGAACCGATGCTGACGTAAAAGTAAGCAAGTTTAGGGCTAGTAAATTATTTAATAATTTTGAAGAAAAAGATGTATGTGTTATACAAAGCTACTCTAAAATTGAAAGTCGAAGACTAGGAACATTTGCTATTTGCCTTCCTTGTAGTGCAATTCACATGAGATATTTACGGAGAGGGGAGTCCGATCATGTGAGCTGCCACTACAAAAGAGCTTATGTTGTTAGTGCTTCTGATTTACATTGTGCTATTTGTAGGATACATCTTTTTCTACTAATTCCTGAACATGCTTGCTTTTACTGCAATAAAAATGAAAAAAAAAGAGATAGAAGATTATGTTGTTAAATATTAATAATAAACATAGTTTGTAAACGTGATGGGTAGATTAGTTTAACAATATTAATTTTAAATATAGGTTATAAACATAATGGGTAGATTATATCAAAAATATTAATTTTAAACATAAATTGTAAAGATAATAAGTAGAATACGTCAACAATCTTAATTTTAAAAAATGTCAACTGTTACTATAAGCGGTTATATATTTTCAGTGCTATATGCAAAATACTTCTTTTTATTCTAACATCTGACACTGTATTTGTAAATGAAATAGCTAATCATATGTAAAAAAAAAAAGTGTCGATTATGTCAACTGCCACTAGAAGCACTCATATATTAGCATAACATTTTGTTAACGCTTGTTTCTGTATTCAATTGAGTTTTCTCTTACTTGATGCAAATTATATTAATATTATTAGTATAATTAAAAAGTAGTAGATTAGGCTATGCCGGTCCGACAATCAAAACCGTCATTTTTACATGTAAATTCCCATAAGAAAATTTAAGCTTCGATTTGCAAAAGTGGTGCCATTTTAGGGCGTGGCACTTTTTGTGTAAACCCATAACAATTGTTTTGTTATGTAATGTGAAAATTAGTATGTATTAAAAAACTTGTTAGATCATTGTTGTCGTTTCAATATAGGAAAAGGAAAAAATGTGTGTCAATTATTATATATATATTTACATTTACTTTTTTTTACAAAATTATTTGTTACCAGAGTTTTCACAAACACAAATTATAAAAAAAATATTATCCTCTTTTTAAAATTACAACAAAATGATGTCAATTACATCTTTGAAGATTTGTACCAAATAGTAATATCTAGTGCGACATACAGGACAATTATAGAACAACAATTTTCATCATTCCATCTTAAAATACATTATAAACAAAAAATGTGGGATTATTTCAAAACAAATAGCATAAAACACTTTTTTCTCTTCACTCTCAGTTTTGTTCAAATTTTTTAAAACAATCCCATTATTTTCTTCTCGAACTAATGGTATATTTTCTTCTTGAACTCCTGGTATAATTTCTTCGAGGCTAATTGTCTGAAGCGGAATGGATCGATTTCTTTCTCCAACTGATTCACTCATTTTATTTTAATATTATTATTAATAGATTTATTCAACAGATTTTTTTCTTTTAACAGTCACTCGTACCTTAACATACTAAAATGATCTTGATGCACCTATTTATAAGACTTAAGAATGCAAAATCAAATGTGGGAGAACAAAGAGAAAAAATTAAAAATATGATGCGAATGAGAATAAAAGGGGAGGAAGTTAAGAATGAGGGACATGAGAGAGAGGAAGAGGAGGAGAAGGAGGCGCTCCCCTATTATAACTACTAATATGTTTTTTCAATTTCAGGTGTTTGTCAATTATGATCCCTAAATATTTAATTTCAGCGACTTCTTTTATGTCAATATCAAAATTTTCTACCGATACACACTAGAGAAATCAGAACGAGTCGCCGATGTTATGGAGAATGCTTGTTGGTATAATGTAATTTATTTAAATTTAGTGATAACTTTTGATAATTCAACCAATTTTCAATCTTACTCAGGCCATACTTCATCTGTTTTATCACCTCATTCCAAATTTTGCCCGAAAAGAACAAAACTATGTCATCTGCATACGATATTGTAGTTATATTTATGTCCATAGTAGTTAATGAAGTATTTATGTAGGCAATGAATAAGATTGGTCCAACGACAGTTCCTTGCGGAACTCCAATTTTAATATCTAGAGTACACTGCAAGATTCTCTAATGTTGACTACCTATTTTCTATTAGTCAGTTATGACCTAAAACATCCAACACTATGCCTCTCACCCCATAGTTTTCTAGAACACCAATAAGCTGATTATGAAGCACCGTGTCGAATGCCTTTGCAAGAGCCAGGAATACAGCAATACTCCTCTCCCAATGTTCAGACTTGTCGTTTCTCAGCCAACAATTTCAATAGCATCACTCGTACTAAGTCCTCCCACAAATGCAAATTGATTTTTTGAGAGAATATTGCTTTCTGAAAAGAATTTAATAAGTCTGTTCTTCGTGTGCGGCTAAACTAAAAAATATCTTGTTTATCACTTGCTTCATGAAATGGACCAACCACGATCGTTTTAAACTCAGATTGAACAATGCTAGTTCTAAAAATTAAATTTATAATATGAGTCAGTGGCCTGAGAATGTACATATGAAATATGAATTGCCTTTATGACCTTTGAGGGCATTCCATCAATTCCAGAAGCATTAGCCTTCCTTAATAAATGTATGTGATTAATGTCAGTAGACTCAGTCTGACTAACTAGGTAAATAAACATAGAAAAGTAAGATGCATGTTCTAGGTTAATCGCATTTGGTGGTAAGAATTTGCAATAATAATTATAATTAAGTATCTGGTAGCAACAAAAGGTACATCAAAAATAGCTCTCTAATAGGACTGATGTGAAGATTAAACATGATAATGACATCCAAATAAATTTTGGACTATATATATATATATATATATATATATATATATATATATATATATATATATATTCCTAAATGTCGAGTAAATGTTAAAGGGGATGATAATTCTTCGAAATAACGGGTGCTAAAGTTTAAAAATAAGTTATGATTTTTTTTAGTAATTCCGGAACACTAAAAGCTATTTTATTAAGATTTGTCACAACGGCATAGGTATCTAAAGGTCATATTTTGACACTATTCAACCGTTTTTATTTCAACCATGGGCATAGGTATGGGTAACAATTCCTGACTTTTTAACAAATAATGGCACGCCACTGTCTATTTAAAAAATTGCTAGTTTCGTCGTTTAGGAAATGTAAAGATATACAAAAAATACCTCAGTCTTTTGTGTCACGTCCAATCGTTTTCGAGAAAAAAAAACAAATTCTATTTTGATACAAGGCTCTAGCACCTCTGGTTAAGTTTTAGTTGGAGCCAGAATTGCTCAACACTCTTCAAACTTAAATTCAGATGGAACAATGCTAGTTCTAAAAATTAAATTTATAATATGAGTCAGTGGCCAGAGAATGTACATATGAAATATGAATTGCCTTTATGACCTTTGAGGGCATTCCATCAATTCCAGAAGCATTAGCCTTCCTTAACAAATGCATGTGATTAATGTCAATAGGCTCAGTCTGACTAACTAGGTAAATAAACATAGAAAAGTAAGATGCATGTTCTAGGTTAATCGCATTTGGTGGTAAGAATTTGCAATAATAATTATAATTAAGTATCTGTCAGAAACAAAAGGTACAACAAAAATAGCTCTCTAATAGGACTGATGTGAAGATTAAACATGATAATGACATCCAAATACATTTTGGACTATTTTATATATATATATATATATATATATATATATATATATATATATATATATATATATATTCCTAAATGTCGAGTAAATGTTAAAGGGGATGATAATTCTTCGAAATAACGACTCCTTAAAGAGTTTAAAAATAAGTTATGATTTTTTTTTTAAATTCCGGGACACTAAAAGCTATTTTATTAAGATTTGTCACAACGGCATAGGTATCTAAAGGTCATATTTTGACACTATTCAACCGTTTTTATTTCAACCATGGGCATAGGTATGGGTAACAATTCCTGACTTTTTAACGAATAATGGCACTCCACTGTCTACTTAAAAAATCGCTAGTTTCGTCGTTTAGGAAATGTAAAGATATACAAAAAATACCTCAGTCTTTTGTGTCACGACAAATCGTTTTCGAGAAAAAAAACAAATTCTATTTTGATACAAGCCTCTAGCACCTCTGGTCAAGTTTTAGTTGGAGCCAGAATTGCTCAATACTCTACCAAAGTGATTCCTTGAATCCTTTTAAGAAAAAAAGTTTTAATATATATATATATATATATATATATATATATATATATATGTCCGCACATTTATTTTGAGATACTGTGTACTCAAACTAAACTACCTGTATCACAAAATAATAAAAGGCATTTTTTTCCGTAAGTTTACTTGTCCTAAACAAGGAAACTAGTAATTTAAAAAAAACAGTGGCGTACTATTTTTTTACTAAGAAGGTCAGGATGATTAGCCATACCAACGCCCGTGGTTAAAATAAAACTGTAAAATAGTGTCAAAATACAGCCTTCTCATAGATTAATATATATATATATATATATATATATATATATATATATAATAAAATATTAAAAATCAAACTAACATAGTAACGTCTTAAAATACAGATTCTAATTAATTGTTTATGTTTTCATTAAGTCTATGACTGCTGATGCTCGTGAGATCGGCTCGTTGTGTTGGTCTCTATTGACTTACTGCCAATGCGGTGTTTCTGAGAATGTCGCAATCGCCGGTCGGGGTCGCTGACTCTTCTGGCGTTCGAAGGTCATGAGAAACCAATATAACAGCTACCCTTTTCATAAAAAAGTTGGTGCCTTGCAGCATTGGCACGTCTCTTAAGGGTCAGCTGCCTTAATTGGGCCTGGACTGATTTTCTTGGTTCTAGCTTTGGTGGCGATGGACGATCATTTCCACCTGTGAGGCTGAGTCTGGAAGGTCCTTTGCGCCGACGCTTGCAGAAAAGGTATAGGGTTGCAAAAGCGACAGTCAGTGTAATTGTAACAATGGTGAACCAATGGATGTGTTTGGATACGAAGGGCTCCTTCATTAGTCTGTCAAGTTCGTCCGAATACTGGTTTAGTCTGTGGTACGCCACATTTAGGGCTTCTGTATCTATTTTGCTAAGTTTTAACGGTTTTAATTGTGGAACATTGCGTCGTTCCGGAAGGTTTTTGCAACAGTTAAAGGGAATGATGACGGGATGCCTTCTATACGTGATGTTTTTGTATTCTTCGACAAAGTATTTGGAATGAATTCGGATGCAACAAACGCATTACAGTCTGGTTTCAGTTTGAGTAATGAACTGGCCTTAAGTATTTTCGTCACAAGTTCCATTTTTGCACATTTGACAGTAACTCGAAGAGGTTCTGAGACTGTGATGAGCCAATAGTTTTGGTCAAGCTCCTGAACATTATGTTCAGATGCCAAGCTTCTGTAAAATTTGTGAGTTCATCTTAATCCTCTCGAATGGAGTTTTCGGGGTCTCAGTAATTACAAGAGGTGTACTAAGGTTTTTTCGACAAATTTTTACTTTTTGACATATCTCACACTTTTTTATGAAATTCGTCTTTTGTTAAACCATGCCAGTTGTATTTTTCTTTTATTCGTTTAATGGTTTCATTTATTCCGCGGTGTAAGTTACTTTTTCCGGAATGATACTGATCTAGTATAATGGGAATCTGGTCTTCATCGGGGTTTTTTATGATATTTTGACATATTTTAAGTTTGACGTCTTTATCTGACAGGATAAATGAGAGAATTTTTAAAATTGGGAATTGTAAATTATTTTCGATACAATATGTCTGAGTCGGGTCAAATTTGTATTTGTATATTATAAAATATTTACGATCCTTTACACTTTTGCTAGAGACAATATTTATTTTGTTGGAGGCAAAATGATAGTTTTCATCAAAATTGTCTTCTATGATTCTGAAGTGTAGATCTAGTTTTGTCTATCTAAAGAAAGTCACAATATTTTTGTGGCATTTGTCTAAAAGTTGGGAATTTGAAGTTTCAATTTTAGAATAATCTATAATTGATTTTGTTTTGTATATGTGTACAAAACGATTACATCCTCTGCGATTTGTTCTGTGTCGGGTTCGTCTTGACTTTTGTCTTCCAATTGAGGTGTTTTTTTGTTAGTTGAAGGTCTGTTGTGTATGTCATCTTTATTAGAAGCAAGGATTTGCAGTTTTGACTGAAATTTCGCACATTCTTGGAAATGGTTGATTTTTATTCGAGACAGTGCGTCAGCATTTTTGTTAATTTTGGCGGGCTTGTACTCAATTTTGTAGTCGTATTCCTCAAGCTTCAGGTGCCAACGGGCTAAGCGACTTTCTGGATCTTTTATTGAAAAGAACCATAACAAGGGTGGATGGTCTGTAATGAGGACTAACTTTCGGCCGAATAGATAGGGTCTAAAATGCTTGACGGCCCATACTATAGCGAGTAATTCTCATTCTATAGTTGAGTATTTTGTCTCAGCATTACACAGAAGCATATGCTATATGTAGATCCTTTCCTATAGGGCCTTTAGAAAGAACTCCGATGGCAAATGCACTGGCATCGGTAGTGAAGATGAAAGTTTCTTCGAAGTTGGGGTATATTAAGATTGGGTCAGAAATCAGAGCTTTCTTTAAATAGTTGAAAGAAGTTAAACATTCTGAATCGAAGTTGAAAGAGACATCTTTTTGTAGAAGTTTTGTTAAAGGTTTTGAGGTCTTGGCAAAGTTAGGGATGAAATGTCGGTAATATCCCGCTAAACCTAAGAAGGATTTAATGTCTTTTGGAGTACTGGGTGTCGGGAACTTCTAAACCCTATGAACTTTGGAAGGATTTGCTTTTATTCCATCTTTAGTAATTAGATGGCCAAGGTAGGTCACTTCTTTTCTTAGGAATTTGCATTTGTCTGGCTGGATTTTTAGATTAGCTTTGCGAAGACGTTTAAAACTTCTGTTAACCTTGAAACGTGTTCATGGATTGTTGGTGAGTGAGTAGACGATCCATATAGACTAAACACCGTTCGTTCTAGATGCTTAAGAGAATGTTGTCCATAACCCTCTGAAAGGTGGACGGGGCATTTTTCAAACCGAACGAACAACTCATAGTGTTCATTCTCAACAAAAAAGGGCTGCTTTGGAGATATCTTTGGGGTCTATCTCGATTTGATGGAACCCTGAGGCTAAATCGAGAGTCGTAAAGTACTCACATTTTCCAAGCAGAGTTCTGAAATATTGAGTAGTGGATACTTATCATCAACACTGAGCTCATTGAGCTTACAGTAATTGATTACAATGCGCCGTTTTCCAGGCGCGTCGAGTTTTTTCGGAACTACCCAGACGGGGGAGGACCATGGAGAAGTCGAAGAACGTATGATGCCTTGGTCTAACATCTTATTTACCTATGTTTTTATTTCGTTCTTATGGATTTAGGGGTAACGATATGATTTTGTAAAAACGGGTCTGGCATCGTTAGTTTCGATAGAGTGTTTAATTTCATTTGTGAAAGTTAGATAGTCACCTTCGAGAAAAAATATGTCAGAAAAACTAAGGCATAACTCGATTATTAAATCTTTTTCTTCCTTATTTAAGTGATCTGTTCGTAGTTGGTTTGGTATTGCGGTACGTCTATCATAACTCATGTTTAGATCTGTTTCAGAGTTAAAGTTCAGAATCGTTGGATTACATATTTCTGGGTCAAAAAGCTCAATAATCATATTAGAAAAGTCTACAGTTTTAGGCATTGCATTTGCATTAATGATTGACGTAAGGAATTCGCCACGTTCATTTACTTTGACTAATGCGTTGGGTAACCTAACTTTTTTTTGTTCTTGCGTAAAGAGTACAGCGTCCGTAAAGTATAGGGTAAAGAACACATGGCACATTTAAGATACGAAAGAACAGAAAAGTCAAGCGTTGCCTAACATGCTTTGAAAAACAATCACCAAATAGGAATAAATAATCTTAAGTTGATTAAAAATGTATCTAATAATAGATTACTGGATGCATTTGAGAGTATAGAAATAGTTAAATGTGATAAGAAAGCACTAAACAAAGACAGAGTGCCTATTCCCTATAGTCCTCTGTATTGTTTACTTGACAACGGTGCAGTCGGGTGGAACAAAGTGTGACCACATTTACCTATAAATAGTCTCGGTTAGGATAAGTGACAATCAGTATTAAATGCACTTTTGTATGCATCTTCGGTATTTACGCAAATCAACAAAGAACGCATGTTCTTTGTTGATTTGCGTAGCGTTCTTTGTTGATTTGCGTAGTATTGTGGATTTTTCAGAAATGTTGCAGATCGAGGACTAAACTGGCTTTTATTGAGTACATTGTTGGTACCGGGCCTATTTTGATTTTAATAAAATGATTTATTTTGTGAAAAATTAGGCGACGAATGTAATGCGTTAGTGGTATTCTGAAATAAGAGGTTAGGTTTTTGAAAATTTGTGTTAGAGTATTGATGTGAAAAATTGGGCCGGTTCGAAATGTGTTGTTGTCTGCATTAATTTGCGGTGTGACCAAGGCGGCCACAAGTGAAGCATTTAGCTGGTTAAGGTAATGGTTTGTTATTTAAAGGTGTCACTTTTTTGTGGGGCTGGTCTATCTGTTTTTTGGTTTTCGAAATAAGAGAGTTGAAGCTCCCTTCAAATTCTAGACTGCGCCTCTAAGAGTGACGAAGGATTGCTAGCTCTAAGGCCGTGTTTTCACGGGCCACATTTTGAAGTTGATAGCGACGATAAAAAGTGGTTCGTATGTAGCTGTCCCGACCACTAAAGTGGTCCGACCCAGCCACATTTTGTAGTTATGCCAACGTCGAAATGTGGTCCATATTGGCCCGGAAATTTTCAATGTAGGCAATACTTCCCAGGTGGTAGACATGGTTTCCGATGAAGAAGCTTTATTGCTTTTGTTGCTTCAACGAAGATGTAAGCAAAAAAGAAAATCTCCGAGGTTTTGGATCCATCCCATTCTTAGGAGTCGGCTTCAGTTTGGACAATTTCATACGTTATACCAAACACTTCGTAGCCATCCAGATAAGTTTTTCCGGTTTTTGAGGATGTCAACGCGTTCCTTTGATGAGTTATTACATGAAGTTGGGCCAATAATATCGAAGACAGATACTGTAATGAGGAGGACAATATCAGCTGAAGAAAGACTAGTAATTTGTTTAAGGTAAGTTTATATTTAGTTTATTACATTTCTTATGCACCAAATTAAATTAATTAAAACAAGTCGGTAAGAACAGAGTCTTGAGAGTTTTCTTGACCTCCTGCAGAATAATGGTTCGACGAGCCAGGTGACGATACACTAGAATAACTAGGAGATAGTAACGGAGTGCTTACAGTTACAGGCAATTGGCTGGAAGAGCGAGGTTGGAGTTCGGACAAGAAGGGCGTAAAATTGTCATTTGGTTTTAACTGACGGGAACTATGAGGATTAATTGGCGTCGTATAAGTAGGACACTGCAATGGAAAATCTGCGTTAGTTTGCTGCGTCTGTGTCATTCGTGGCACAGGAGTATAAGTCTCCGTGTGGCTTGGCTGTAAAGGATACAAGTTAGAGTATTGAGGATATACAAAGCTATTTTGTTGTGTGTGCGTTGAGCTGTGTCCAGAGTGAGAAACGCTTAGTCTTTTATATTTGTTCAGTACTTGCAACACTTCACATTTTGCGTCATTTTTAAGATCATCCACTATTTTTCTCATGTCAGTTACTAGTGACAAACAAAATAGAGTGTCCTCGTTTTGTGACATATTTGAGGCTTCAACAGTTTGCTTCTTACTGGTTTTTTTTTAGAATTTGTATTAACTCATCGTCCTTATTAGCTTTGTTCTTTTTTGTTCCATTATTTTTGCGTGGTAGTAAAACCTCCTCGGCCGTTGTTCCGTTGACTATATCTGACAAATCTTCTCCATCACCTTTGTCATCTAGGGTTGAAGTTGTCTCTTTTTGCTGTGCCAGTGGCTCGAGAAATGAAAGTTGATCAAAATAAAGGTATTTTTTCTTCTTAGAAGCACCTTTTCCTGTTTCTACTTTCTTTAAACTTTTTAGCTCCCGGTTAAAGCAATCCCTTAAACTTTTCCATTTTCTTTGCAGATTGGTAGCTAAAACAAGAATAGTATGTTATGAATCTCTATGGAATATTTACTTTGTAAAAAAATTATATACACTGAGAAATCGGCGCCAGTAAAGTAAGACAGAAAGTAAACATTTTCTCAGTATACATTGTAATGATCTTGAGGTTGGTTCCTTGGAAAACATGTTGATAATATCTTTGCGTACAAAAAGCTAATTTGCTTTTTAATTGTCCAAATGCTATTCAGATAATAACATTCTCTACATGTTTTGGCTTATTAGGCTCTTTTTTAAGTGCAATACACAATGCATTCACTTTTTTTTCAGATACTTGGGGACTGGCTGTACATTTGTGGACCTACACTTCACATTCAGATGTGGAATAACAACAGCTACTAAGATAGTAAGAGAAACCTGCCAAGTCATATGGAGTAAACTCAAGAGCAGAATAATTCCTACACCCACCAAAGAAGCGTGGTTAAAAATTGCTGACGGTTTCCAACAGCGAACCCACTTCCCTAACTGCATCGGGGCTATCGATGGAAAGCACGTTAGAATAATTAAACCAACAGAGAGTGGATCATTATTTTTTAACTACAAAAAATTTTTTTCTTTAAGTATCTTAGCAGTTGCGGATTGCGGTATGGAAGATCGTCAGATTCTACAATTTTTTCTAACTGCTTATTGTATCACAAGATGCAAAATAATGAGTTAGATCTTCCAGACGTAAGATCTTTGATAAACACAGGAAATGCTCTTCCATTCGTTTTAATAGGAGATGAGGGATTCGCCCTATCAAATAATTTATTACGCCCCTATGCAAGAAAAAATTTAACTGAAAAGAAAAAAGTTTTTAACTATCGTCTGTCAAGTGCTAGAAGAACTGTAGAATGCGCATTTGGCATTCTGGCAAATAAATGGCGAGTATTTCACAGGCCATTAAATGTGTCAATTGATTTTGCAGAGGACATAGTCAAGGCCTGCTGTATTCTGCATAATTTCGTATGATGTCGAGATGGGTATAATTATGATAACATTCTTACTTGTGAAGGTTTATATGACATACAGGCCACGATAGAAGCGGTAGATCCGTTAACACTACGCGCGAAGAATTTGCTAATTTCTTTTTATTCCCAGAAGGGCAAATTCCCTGGCAATGGAAACGAATCTAAACAGGCCTTGTATATGTATGTAAATATAATACTATTCCAAACAATAAAATATTCTATAGTACTTACCTATATCGTTTTTTTCCTTACTACTTAATTCCTGAAAGTTTTCGTGAAATACTCCACATATTTTCTCCCAAGCTTTCGTCTTTTGAATTCTATTACTGTATACATCACTTTTATAGTCCCAAATTGCAGGTTCTGCCTGAATTTCGGCAATAAACGTGTCCGTGTCAAACGGTTCCATCTCGAATACTACGACTTGACGGCGACAAGAAAGTGGTCGCCATGCAAGTGGCCCGTGAAAAAAGGACCGCGCTGCAGTCGGCTTGTGGTTAGTGGACGGGCTCGACGACTCACGGCGGCAGAAGTTTAACTGTGGTCGACAAAACGCTCGTGTAAAAAGCACTAAACTTTTTCCACTGCCGTAAATGGAACTGCAAGCTGGCGACACTAGACCACTAACGAACCACTTTTTATCGTCGCTATCAACTTCAAAATGTGGCCCGTGGAAACACGGCCTAATAAGCTGTTCTAAACCAGGTTCTAGACCAGTTAACAAAGTGTTTAAAGCCATTGTTTCAACAAGTATAGCTTGGGCTTATTTTTCTTCTCTTGTTATTAAATTTGGGGATTTTTGAATACTAGCATGCATCTTGGCATTTAAAACTTGCAATCGGTTAAAGAATCTTAAGGGGGACTCACGTGGAAGTTGTTTAAGACGTTGAAGGTCTTGGATAAGGGATGTCAGATCTCTAGTGTCACCAACATGTAGGTTCAAAAGTTAATTAAAATTACCCAAAAATATTTGGTCACCCTTATATTCCGGCACTATTGAAAATATTTCCGAAAGCTTATAGGGTTCTACTTTAATTAATCAAGAAAATTAGTTATTTACAATAATATGTTCATTTGAGTTGCCGTGTTCTCGTTTCAGTTAAGGGATTAAGATCCGACGTCACGAATTGAAATACTTCTGTTCTCACGACGTTTAAAAATCCTACAGCGAAAAATTACAATTAAAATATAAAAAAAAACTCGTAAAAAGTCGGAGCATTTCACTCGAATTATACGAGATCCTTGAACCCTTGAAAAAAACGATATCATAGCAAGCCTAGATGTCAAATCGTTATATGCCAGTATTCCCATCGACGAAGCATTGGACAAGATTGCTATGAACAAGGATTTCCAGGCACATATAATACAACTCTCGGAGCATTCCCTCAAAAATACTTATTTTTCATTCAACGGGCAAATGTATAAACAAATGGATGGTGCTCCAATGGGGTCCTCGCTATCACCAGTAGTCGCGAATTTATTTATGATATACTTCGAGAAAGGAGCTCTTGAGAAAGCAAGTTTAAAGCCCAAATTATGGAGTCGTTATGTGGATGACATATTTATTATATGGCATGGTCATGCAGAGCTCGAAAAATTTCTGACTCACGTAATTCAATCCACCCCAGAATACAATTTTAGTCTACAGTTAGAGGAAAACAACAAACTACCATTTTTAGATGTTTTGGTCACAAAACTGTATAACGGACATTTCGAATACACCGTGTATAGAAAACCAACACATACAGACAGATATTTAAATGCAAAATCACATCATCACCCGGCACAAATTGAAGCTGTGGCAAACACCCTAATATCCAGATCCGTGCGATTAACTGAAACACAGACGAGACAAAACAAACTTAAGGTAATATCTAGTGCTTTAAAGAAAAATGGCTACACAAATCGCACCATAGAGAAAGCTATTAATGCACAGGTTTCCCGAACAACGAACAACAAAAATTATGAACCGGGAAAGCAACGAGTAGTCTTACCGTATGTAAAAGGCACAATAGACAGAATCGGAAACACAACATACAAACAATACATAAGCCACAAACAACTATAGGTAAACTACTTGGAAACCCAAAAGATAAAATCAAACTGGAAAACCACGGAGTATACAGTCTGGCAACTGAACGAACCTGGATAGAAAGAATGCGGACAAAAAACTTCCTTCCGTTTTTTTATATGTGGTCTGTTCAAAATATATATTACTTATTACTGCATCACGAATTCAAATGAAATAGTAAAAATATATTGATCGGTATCGGTAGTATATGGGCGAAGATTTCTCAAACTCCGGCCCGTTCAATAAGCAGTCATTGTTAGAGAGAGAAAGCCGTGGTCGGCGCGGATGGCGTGGAAAAGACGAAGATAAATATCGTTATTCGAGGCTTGGTTTGAATTATGAACGGGCCGGGGTCTGATGTCCGATTTTCTGATCAGTGGTGTCACCAAAATAAGAAAAACTAATTACTAATTAATATTTATAATACCGACTTAAGTTTAATTTGTGTATGTGGGTATTGCTTGTTTTTTTTTTGTTTTCTTGTGTGTGTAATTAGTAATAATTATGGCCATTTGGAGAACTTAGGAAAATACTTGCAATAATGTGGAACTTTTAGAACTTGTGGTTGAAGACTTTTGTCACAAAGATCTGGAAGAGCACACACAAAAGGTGATAAAAAAATTAAATATTTACGCCCATACCCAGAAATTGTTTGAAAGATTTTATGGGGGAGAAGTTTTTTCGCCGTTCCAATTGACGTTAAATAAAGAGAACTTCTTTTTAAACTCTGTTTTATTAATAAGGATTAATTAGTTGTTTTGTTAATTTTACTTGTTAGTTCATTATTTCCGATTGTTTAGTTATTTTATATTGAATGATAGATTCGACTCGCTTCTTGGTGCATTTCTTTAGTTTTAATTAATGAATAGAGTGAGTATATACATGCAAATTTCATACCTATTTTATCTTAATACGTATTTTTATTTGGTGACATATTCCTAGGTTTTAATTATTTCTTGAAGCTTATATATTTCTTACAATAATTAAATTTCTTTTTGGCCAGTCCAGAGAAATTATCGCCGATATGTATAGAGTTTGCGATGAGGAAGCGAGAAGTAATAATTTTAAATTACCTTTAAAAAGGAAAATCGAACGCGTCGCTCTATATACTGGGGTTTCTCAAGACACCGTGAGCAAAATTCACAAAGAAGATGAGGAGAGACAAAGGGAACATCCAGGTGACATGCTCTCATCACCACCCAACAAGAAAACCCGTTTGTCTCTCAAAAAGGATTTTGATAATTTTCCTATCATTAGGGAAACAATAAACAAGTTTTATTTAGAACTAAAAAATGTTCCTACACTCAGAAAGCTTCTCCTTAAATTGCAAGAAACAATGGATTTTCCTTATAGTCGCGAAACATTAAGGATGTTGTTGAAGACCAATGGCTTTTTTTTTCGTAAGTGTCAAAATAAACGAAAAATTCTGATGGAGAAACCCGAAGTTTTACATTGACGCTATAAATATACAAGGGCAATTCGAAATTATAGAGTGGAGGATCGTAACATAGTTTACATTGATGAGACATGGGTCGATAACGATTTAATTTTTGGGAAATGTTGCAATGACGTATTTGGAATGATAAGCAATATTAGGGCAAGTGGTGAGTGTTTGGAATTGATTATATTTAATTTATTTATGATGTGATAACGATCATAATAGTTTATTACTTGTGTTTATGTACTGTGTTCAATTAAAAATAGCTCTCGTCGATATCATGAAAAGTATTTTCCGTTTCTGTTATACCCCTAGCGGAAATTCTTTGAACTTGAAAATAGTTTCCAATGATTTCTCGTGGTCGCTTTCACCAAGAAAGTACAAAAAATTACCGCTACAGAACGTAACAGCAAAGGAAATAATTTCCTTTCTGTGATATCGCCGATAGCCATTATTGTTGGAACACCCTGTACAAAGTGGTAAAAGTTTTGTAACAAAATTTTTTATATATATTTTCAATCAAATTTTTACTTTCCGTTGTCAAAAAATATATATACGTGAGAACTCGAAAATATAAAAAAATAATTTATTTGAAATGGAATACCATGTATACTTTTCAATTTCAAAGACATCGCTTTCTCTTTCTTCTAAATATACCCGGTGAATCGACAAAAACCTTGTCATAAATATTAATGTGCTAGAGAGAAATTTGATTTTTACACTAATCAATAGAGCAATAGTCGTTTTTTGCCAAAAATACTAACCAGAAACCGAGTGCGCCATCACACACAAGATAGTCCATGGTAATATTCTTTTATGTTTCCCACTCGCGACTAGGTATCAACTAACAACAAAATCCAATTTTTTTCGTTTTTGGCTTTTAAAATCGAAACTAATAAAGTAACCTTGATGGTATAAGAACATGAATAGTAGAGAACGAAGTTACAAATAATATAATGTCATCGCCGACTTGATCGGATCGTTAAAACAAGAGAAAAAGCTGAAAAATCTGAAAAATTAGGCTTTTTTCAAAAATACATGTCTTTATTTTTTGAAGATGTGGTGGAAGCCTTTGATGAAATACTAGTCATTGTTAAGTACCTTATGCACACCAAAACCAGGCATTGTAGAACTAATAGTTTTTGATCAATTGCGCGTTGAATTTTTTTGCACTATCTTGCAGCGTGCCTGTATGCTCCGCGGATGGTACGATTTGAATTTTTTCCTAGACATATCGAACATAGAAGTATCTTACTACAAAATGTATATTCTCATTTTACACTAAAAGTCTGTGAAATACTCGAAAAATGTTTCCAAACATGACTAAAAATGACCTAGAACCCGCAAATGCTAGAAAACTAGGTATTTCTTTTACCTACAATAGCGGCAGCATAATATAAACTATTGCTGCTATTTTGAATTTGTACTACAATTTTATCAGTTCACCGCTATATTCCACTTTATGTCTGCACAAAATTAGGAAATAAAATATAAAATAGTTTTTCATGATGATTTTTTTTAATTCTTTAGGTCCCATATATATGTATATATGTATATATATATATATATATATATATATATATATATATATATATATATATATATATATATATATATATATATTTAAAACAATGATTAAATTTATACCATCGCTGTGACATCCATTTATCTTTAATATACATTTGCGCAAAAGCTACCTTGAAACATCCGCAAAAATTTCGAGTAAGTTGTGACATCCTTACGGCGTTGCCAAGCTTTTATAACAGCGTATGAACAAAACAGGATATTAACTCTGCGAATTAAAAAAAGAGACAAGATATTTACCAAGTGAAGTGTTTAATGAGGTCACCCCTTAGAATATTTGCACGGTCTCTCGACAGATCTAATGGAATATATATTTGCTGTGTGTGATATTAAAAAAATGTGTAATTTTGTTAATGTAAATCACCTCTTTAATCAATCAACAAACGATTTTTTCATAATCATTATCATTTATAAAAATAAAATATTTAAAAAATATTAATGAGAAAAATATAATTTTTTTCTTTGACAACCAACATAATTTTCTATTTGGCCGGACTTTTTGACGAACAGTATAGATTGATCACCCATAGATTACTTTTGCCTAAATACGATTTCATAATTACAGCAGGTCAAAGTAAATATCAACTCTAATTGCTAAGACGGAGTTAACACAAGTTGTGGAAAAACTAGGTGGACTGAAATAAAAAGTAAAATTAATATTACCGTTTCCAATGCTTGTACCTCGAACTTGTTACAAACTGCATGCATGCGCAACTTTCCGTTAATTTAACCGACTTTGTATCCCTAATATCTCCCACTAACAATCTTTACGTTTCAGGGCCCCTAGACGACGAAAAACATATTTTCTCGATTCCGACAGTCTGTCTGTAAAAAATTAAGAGTCATATGGAGATGACCTGGTAACATTTTGGTAAAAATCCAATATGGCAAAACAAAATGGCGGTCTGGTGAAATGTTAAAAAAATTATTACTGAAAAAATGCTTTTCCAATTTATCTCAAATTGTGCACGAAAATCAAGTATTATGTAGGAATCACTTGTAAAATGGCGAATCCAAGATAGCGGAACAAAATCGCGGCTTAAAAAAATATTTAGGATTCAGCCTGAAAAACTAGTTAATGGCGGAACCCTCTCAGGTTTCACATATCTTTGCGTTTTGGCGTCCCTAGGTACCAAAATTATGTTTTATTAAGTTCCTCGGTTCGTTTGTCGGTTTGTCTGTCTGTCATTTAGCAGCATAGCTTCAAAACTATTTATCAGATTGACTTCAAATTTTAGTCAAAAATTAAGGCTCATATGGGAATGACCATCCAATTTTTTTTAACTTTTGTACAAAAATCAAGTGTTATGTAGGAATCAATTGGTAAAATTTTGGTATGAATCCAAAACGGCGGAACAAAATGGTGGTTTAATAAAATATTTAAACATTCAGCCTGAAAAAAACTACTTAATAAAGTGATTTAAAATTGTGTGCCATGACTAATTGTACTATAGAGATGCACTAGTAAAACTGTAGTATTCATTAAAGATTAATAAATTACGCTAGCAAGTTTTACATATCTATGTTTTATCAATTCGGTGGGTCCACTTGTCGGTTTGTCTATGTGTTCGCGGCATAGCTTAAAAACTACTCATCAGATTGTAGCAGGGTTATCGAGCGGTTATTTATTATATTTAAAATTATTTATTTATTTATTTGAAGCTTAGCGGGCAACCCTGTCACAATACTTAAATTAACTAATATACGATAAGTAAAATCAAAGGTACTCTGTAGGCTTCTTCGTGAATTATAATTTATAGTATTACGAAATATAATTGTTAGTACAATAAACGGCCTTATAAACTCGAACAACAGCAAACTGCAACAACGATGGTATCTTCTTCTTAAATATATATTTATTTAACTATCAGGTGGTTTATTTAAATAAAAGATTTGGTTTTTAAAAACAACTTACAAAATCTATTAACAAAAGTAAAGTAAGTGATATGCTGTACAAAAATAATACTTAAACCTAATAACAAAAAAAAGTATTTAAATCTAGAAAATGAGGGAATCATCTTTAAATCCCAACTTTAGTACAAAAGAAAAGAAAACAAAAATTTTTAAATAAAACGTAAATTTAACTCTTGAAAACCCAGTTACTCCCCAGATAAAATATAGAATAAAAAAAATAAAATATCTTTGAAAATCCCTTAACTTTAATATCCCAATGTATACATAAAGTCCCATAAACCACCACAAAAGAAGAATTTAAGATCAACTATAAGAATCAAAACTCTGACACAGACTGACTTTTAGTCTTCCGGTAAAATACAAAGTTAGGTCAGCTATTACCAGATTTACCCCTTAGACCAATCCCCTCTTTGATGTTATTAGTCGGGACGAAACGAATAAAGCTGTGAATGGTGAAGCTTAAGTCCCTACTCTATACTTTAAGTTCAGAACTTCGTCTTAGAGACACGAGGTGTCACCCATGATAATAAAAAATGATTAAATCGATTAAAACAATATTTCCTTCAATTCTTAGTCCTAAGATTATGTATATAATTTAATATATATGCCTATACTAACTTAATGGGTCCGAAAAGTCATGGTGAAAAAAAGGCACGAAAAACCCTTTCAGTTTATCTTTTCTGCAGGGAAAATTATGCCCCAAAAACATGGCTTTTCGGTAATGTTCCTATTACAAAGTACTCTATTGTATTTTCAACATAGCAAATTGAGCATTTATTATCATTGCATCGAACCAAATAAAATGTTTCAATTAATATTTGCAACAAGTTAAATTAAACAGACCAAAGAAAGATTACCATGAAACAAGGAACATATGGGATCATAAACCCTCGAAAAGGAAGGCATAAATTGTAAACCTTTTAAGAAAGCTTATCCATAAATCTGTCTATACTCTAAAATATAGCATTTGATGTATATGATACTTCATTTAGGGTTTAAAATTCTCGAAACTAATATTACACAAATTTACTTATAATTCTTGTGAAATAATCAAGCCTTTTTAAGCGCGAACATGAGAACCAACAGTTTTAGTAAAATATTGCTTGAATTATATTTAGAATATATAAAAATATATACTCTATACCGTTGTTATAGTCTATTCTGTTACAAGATTGACTTCAAATTTTGGTCAAAAATTAAGGCTCATATGGGGATGACCTGGAGATATTTTGGTTAAAATCCAATGTCGGAACAAGTTGGCGGTCTAGTGAAACGTTAAAAAATTATCATTAAAAAAACGAATTTACCTCAAATTTTGTAAAAAAATCAAGTGTTACATGAACTGGTAATATTTTGGTATGAATATAAGATGGCAAAACAAAATGACGACCTAATAAAATATTTAAAAAATCAGTCTGAAAAACTACTTATTAGATTAATTTCAAATTTTGTGCAAGCATTAAATGTAATATAGAGATAAACTGGTAAAGTCGTGTAACGAATTCAAAATAGCGGAATAAAAAAAATAACGTAAAAAAATCTTCTTATTCAATTGACTGTAAATTTTGGAGAAAAATGAAATATGATATAAACTGGTACGAATTCAACATAACAAAATCGCGGTGTGGATCAATGTAAAAACTACTTATTGAATTAATTTTAAATTATGCCCAAAATCAAATGTGGCATAGGTAACAAAATCTCGCTGTGGGTTAATGTAAAAACTACTTATTGAATTAATTTTAAATTATGCCTAAAATCAAATGTGGCATAGGTACAAACTGGTAAAATATTGATAGGGATCCAATATACTGGAACAAAATGGCGTCCAATAAAAATGTTTGAAAATACAGTATATGTGTTCCTAAATAACTATTGAACTAAACTGATGTACACTTCATTATTCGTAATAAAAAGAAATATTCATAATGAGGGAAGTTCTGTCTAAAGGAAATTTAACGAGTTTTTTAATTTTGTGATCTGCAGTATTTTTGTTACCATACAGATGCTGTGGATTCGGCGTTATAGTAGGATAACTCTGAACAATTCTGCGCCTCACATATTGGGTGGTCTAACAGTGCGTTCAAGTCCAATAGCTCGACTATTGTTGGGATTAGAAAAAAAAATTATACGAAACTGGTAGAGACCGCTGAGAGCTACAATCTAAAATTATTTTCGATTATACAGGCAAGACAAAAGTATTGTAATTGTATTGTTTCAGGGTCCCTAGATGCCGAAAAACATCTTTTCTTAATTTCGTCGGTCTATCTGTCAGGCTGTCTGTAACTCTACAGCTAAAAACTACTTATCCGATTGACTTCAAATGTTGGTCAAATATTAAGAGTCACATGAGAATAATATGGTAACATTTTGGTAAAAATCTAGTATGGCAGAATAAAATGGCGGTCTATTAAAATAAAAAAAGAAAATGACTAAAAAACTGCTTATCCAATTTCCCAAATTTTGCAGAATGTGGGGTACGTATCCAAGAAGGCGAAATAAAATATCGACCTAATAAAATTTTAAGAAATTATTACTAAAAACTGCTGCTCCAATTTACCTTAACCATTGCACAAGAATCAAGTTTAATATAGGGATTAAATGGAAAATTTTTGGGGTGGAGCCTTGATAGTGAACAAAGATGACCGCCTAATTAAATGTATCAGTAACATAAAAAGTACGTATACAATGGAGTTGAAATTTTACACAAAAATAAAGTGTAAAACAGGGATGTGGTAAAATGAAATGTTTAAAAAAGACGGTAATATTCTATTTCCTTTTTTTAGAATAGAAGACAAAATCTTCTATTTATGGAGAAAAATATTAAAAGTTTTCGTTAATTTTTTTGTCGGCCATATACGAGTACATAAACTTAAAAGAAATGCAAAGTAATTAAAATTAAAAAATGTTGGCAACAAATAAAAACATAATTTAAAAAACTGTATGTGTATATGAAGAAACAGTAGAAAATATATTGAAAATGAATATGATGAAAAATAAATTTTAAAAAATCGTGTAATTCTGTTTTACCCGGGATATCCCTCGTAACAAATTCCACCACACATAGACAACAGTTTATATTGGCAATAATTTTATAGATATTGTATAATTACGTTAAGCATCGGCATATTGAGTAAAAACATAAAGTTGCATCGTCTGGCTGGGCTATACTTAAAAAGTCCAAACCCTTTTCACGTATTATGTATTACATAATCTGCCTAAATTAAAGACTTGCAGATTCATGAAGTGCCCAAGAAAAAGGGCATTTTGTGTTTAAATGATATACAGTGTGGTCCAACAGTGCGTTCAAATCCAATAGCTCGGTTATTGTAAGAATTAGAAAAAAGTTGTACGAAAGATACGTTTGCCACAAACCAAATTTACATTTTTTTTTTAATGGAACAAGCTGGATATTGTTTTATTTTCAGATTCCTCCCTTTTTGGCCATTCACGCAATATAGGGTTTGTGGGGACTAATACATAGTAATTCATAAGACGTATCTTTGACTGCTTGTATTTTTTTTAATGGATTAGCATAAATAATTTTAGCATGGTAAAAAGTTCCAAATGTGGTCTTCTTTTAATTGCGGTTCTTTAGCATTCTTTGATAATGGTATACAGGGTAAATAAAAATCCTAGATGCAAATTTTATCGATTAATTTAAATAGCACGCCCTGTAAATTATTATATTTTCAGATTCCTCTCTTATTAGCTATTGATTTAGTATAGGGTTTTTTAATTTATTACAGGAAAATATTGCAAAGTGTTCTTCTTTTAAGATACTTTTTTTTAAATTTATTCATACTAGCACGCATGGGTCGAAAAAGTTGAAAATTTCAAAAAATAAAAATTATCACCAATAAAAAAAGATTTTAACTAAAAATTTTACATAGTATTGTAATGATCTACTAATAAAAACTAGTGGATATTACGAAATGATCGAGATAAATTATGTGTTAGGAGCAAGTTAATGCAATTGCCTAACAAAAATCTTTTTTGGCATTTTCGCAACTGAAAAAAAATATCCAACTTTAAATTAGGTAAATGATCTCAACATGTAGATAGATTGCTTGTCAATCTAAACACAATGAATGCAATTGTTGAATATATCACGAAAAGTATCCGAGAAGCCCTTTTGAAAGATCATACAACGGTTTTATGAGACGGGAAATGTAGAATACACAAAAACTGATCGAGTTAAAACTGTTTTAAACTAGTTAGGACCTAGAATGGACAACTTAATAGCTAGTTAGAGCTAGAGCAACTAGAATGTAAAAATAAAAAAATAAAACAATAAAAAAACAATACTAAGTAATAAAGCGTGTCAACAGTAAAAACTACTTAATTAGATGTTCCAAATACCTACTGTTCTGTACGACACAAATATTTAAACGATTTTCAAAAGATAGGCTAACATTTCTTAATGTATTAAAATTAATTTCATCAAATACACTTCGGATTCTTACCTTCATATTTTCTTTTGTAGTCGAAGGTAACGTGCGGGACACGAAAGAAAACCGGGCGGAGTCAATTGGTTTAGGAAGGTCGGCCAAGAAATCTCTTTAAACCAGTGGTGTCCCGTCGTTCTTTAAATAATATGGCACTCCTTTTTGACTATACGCACTTCAGATAATTAAAAAATGTAACTATGCTTAATGAACCTTTATCTATATTTGTCTGTTTTCTTTCGTGTACCGCACTCTTATATCTCTTTTGTCTTGCAAAAACGGCGAACTTTCGAATTTTAAAATGAATTATTTTTGATTTTTCTTGATCGATTTACTTATAAATATATTTTTTCTTGAGTTCTGTCATTAACGGTTCCCGGGCTACTGCCTACGTCCACTATTATTGGACCACCCGGTATAGTGATACACGATTCACAAGTCCAGATTTTACAAGGACAGCCAGCATCAGATCCAGTGAACGAGATTTATCAAAATTTTAATTTATGCAGTTCGACTTTGGGCTACTCGGATATGCCAAATGTGGCCGTCTGTCTCCGTTTGTCGTATTACTTTATACAGGGGCGTCATTGTGAAGTACTATACAGGGCGTTTCCTAATTGCGTGCTGACGTTAAAAAGGGTGTTTTTATGTCCTAAAAGTCTTAACTTTTGAGATACGGGATGGTAAAGTCTAAAAAGAAAACACTTTTTTTCATCCCAATTCTGATGCTATTGTAGATAACTGCATGAAATTTGATACACGTCTACCATGCATTAAGGAGCATACGGATTTACTCATGTTTCAAAAATTGATTGTTAATAAAAATGCCCTGTTATTCATAAAAGACGTATATCAAATTTCACACAGTTATTTATCTATAATAGCATCAGAATTAGGATTTAAAAAAATGTTTTTTTAAAACCCTGTATCTCCAAGGTTAAGACTTTTAGGTTCATATTAAACTTTTTTCTTAAAAAAGTCCAAGAATCACCTCCCTTTAACATTAGCATGCAATTAGGAAACGCCCTGTATAGTACTTCACAATGACGCCCTCTGTACAAAGTAATGTGACAGACGGAGACAAACGGTCACTTCTGGCATAACCGAATAACCCAAAGTCGAACTGCATAAGTTAAAATTTTGATAAATCTTGTTCACTGGAATCAGTGCTGGCTCCCCTACTATAACTACATTGATGTGTTAATTTTGGAAAAATATGAGTTCTGTAGTTTTTCAAATATTAATTGCAATATAAGATATTTTTTGACACTCGGTATTGAAGAGAAAATTAATTATTTTGAAGCAGTTTATTGACAGCTACTTTATGAACAATTTTACAAAATATATGAAAAAAAACTAAGCCATTTTTGAGGTTGACGGCTGTGATTCTAATGGTTCGATTCCTTCTAAATCGTTCCTCTGAAAATGATGAGGTTTTGTCGTCACTACTTGAAGATCTCAGTGTGATAACTAAATCATCAATAATCGTTTCAATTTTGCCATCTACTTCCCAGTATTTATCTTCCATAGAACGGACATGTTTAACATACGATTTCCAATTTTCAGCCGATATTGAGTCAATCGTTTCTAATGTTATTTTATTCAAATCTTTAATTGAAAGTTCACCGGTGTTGCACTCTCGAGTATATTTTTTTACTCCTGCCCATGCAAGTTCAATAGGGTTGAGGTCGCACATGTATGGAGGCAGCCTTAACGGTGTATGACCGAGGTTACGTAAAAGACCGTCAATTTTATACTTTTTTTCTCTAGGCTTGTTGGCTGATATTACTTCATATGATAGATATTTTCTCTATGTTGGATCACATACAAGATTGTTCGATTTAAGCCACGATATCATATTAGATTTTGTAGAGTATTTAGTTGGCACTTTATGTTCTACTTGAGAATGATAAACGCATTATCCATTACCACGACTGATTTGGGAGGAATGTTAGGTAGAAGCTTCTCGAGCAACCACTTTTCAAAATTATCTCTATTCATCTGTCCATGATAGTCTCCAGTTGTTAGTCCCGAGCGAAAAACTAAAGCAGCACCTGGAACAAATCCGGCTTCTGAACCAGCATGAACTATAATAAAACGACTACTAGAGCGGATTCCCTGAACAACACCTGTAACACTTTCACTTTGCCAGCATTTGTTCACTGTCATATCATTATCTACCCAGGTTCTGTCTAGATACACAATATTGCGTCCTTCTTGCCTATATTCTTGTCTATATATTGGCTTACAGTTGATAGATATTTCACCCCCCAGTGAAAAATATTTGGTCTCTCAATAAGCAATTTTCGTTTATTTTGGCATTTGCGCCAAACAAAACCATTTGATCGTAAAAGCCGATTTAAGGTTTTATACCCGTACGGAAAACCTATTTTGTTTTTTGCAGCACGAAGTAGGGGTTTGCAGGTCGGAACCTTCTTCAAGTTATAAAAATCCTCTATTGTTCGTCGAATTACTTGAAAATCATCATCGTCAATTTTATCTTTGTATGATAATCGGGGTCTTTTTTTACCAGGAGATTTTAAAGGTGAATAAAACATGAGCGATCATTATGTTTTCTTTGAATTTCTCTTACACTACTTTCCGAAACACCAGTGTAAAATGCAGCGCGTTCTGTTCGATTTTGAATTGGAATAGTCAAACTATTACTTTCAGCTTCTCTAGTACAGGCCTCTATAACAGGAACATCCTAATTACAAGTGGACCAGTGCGAAATTTACTAAATCCTCGATTAATTTTCTGTACAGCTTAGCTGGCGCACTTTATAGGTGAAGCGGCAAACTATTACAACAAACAAAATAACATAAAATTTATTTGCGTACACAAATTTTACTTTTCCGCTTGCTTAAGACTATGAACCTTTATTTCAAGGACCGCCCGGTTTTCTTTCGTGTCCCGTTGATAAACCAAATTTTTAACAAAGCCCCAAAGGAAAAAGTCCATTTTTGTCTAGTAAGGGGATCTAGGCGGCAACGCAATCGGTCCTCCTCTTCATATACAGGGTTCTTGAAATTTTTCAATATGAAATGCATGAATGTCAGCTCTATGATGAACTGGGGAACCGTCATGCATAAACCATATTTGATCATGGACGCTGGGATAGGTATTTGGTATAATAGTGTTCTAAAGTTTTCCCTCAAAAACTAGATATATAGATGTGCAGTAAGCCTTTCTTCAAAAAAATGCGGACCGATGACAAAATTTCCAACGATTCCCCTCCAGACGTTAAAAAACCTCCTATTTTAACTAGTTGTGCGCATATAGTGAGGATTTTCAGTAGCGTCGTAATGAAAATACCGTCTATTGACATCCAATTTTGTAGAATGTTCCTTAGTCAGTAAAATAGCACAAAACTAGTAAATCTCGGCTCTCTCTAAATTTGTTGTTGTGCTCAGTGACAAAAATCTAGTCGCCTTTGATAATCATCCTCATACAATTCTTAAAGTATTTCAATGTAGTATGGGTGAAACTTGTTTTTTTTTAATTCGTAGATTCGTAGCATAGTGGTTTTACTTACATCTATTTCCCTTGCAATTCTTCTTTACCCAACATGTGGGTCTTCTATAACTTTTAAGTTTACTGCTAACTCGTTCTTCTCATTTAAAACAGGTTTGGCTCGATAAGTTTTCGTGTATTCTACATTTCCCGTCTCATCAAATCGTTGCATAAGCCTTTCAAAAGCGCTTCTGTGTGGTGGTCTTGTATCAGGATCTTTTTGTCACTAACAAACAATTCTTTCCACTTCCTCCTAACACATAAATCATATCTTTCATTTCTTGTCTATTAAAATTCATGTTTTCGTCTTACAATAAAAACTTTACTTAGTTTATGATACAAATCTCAGACACCAGCATGGCGACTCAAATTTATATTTTTGACAGTTTAATTTCATTTGTAAAAATAAGGCCCACTAAATTTTTGTCGCTGGGCACAACAACAAATTCAAAGAGATTTGCTGACTTTTTTGTGTTATTTACAGACGAAGCAACAATTCCACACAAACAGAAATGTCAATAGACATAATTTTCGTTATAACGCTACTGAAAAACCTCATTTTACTCGCACAACTAGTGAAAATAGGGGGCTCTTAACATCAAATGTGCCTCTAATATTTTCGAAGTGTGGCCATACATCTTGAACGACTCTATAGATCCCATAAACCCTGTATTAGGTAAATGGCCAAAAAGAGAAGCATCTGAAAATATAATAATATACAGGGCGTTCCATTTAAATTAATCGAGAAAATTTGCATCCAGGATTTTTATTTACTCTGTATACCGTTATTAAAGAATACTAAAGAAAAATACCGCAGTTGAAAGAAGACCACATTTGGAAGTTTTTACCATGCTAAAATGATTTATCTTGAAGCATTAAAAAATATAAGCCGTCAAATGTACCTCTGCTAATATCGAAAAGTGGCCATAAATCTTGAATTACTCTGTATAGTCCCCACAAACCCTATATTGACTTGAACGATAAAATTTTCCATTTTATCACTATATCAAACTTGATTCTTGTGCAATCGTTAAGGTAAATTGTAGCAGCAGTTTTTAGCAATAATTTCTTAAAATTTTATTAGGCAGATATTTTATTTCGCCTTCTTGGATATGTACCCCACATAGTTTTTTAGTAATTATCTTTTTACCTTTTAATGGGCGGCCATTTTATTCTGCCATACTGGATTTTTACCAATATGAAAGCGCACTATGAGTAAAATACTCGTACTTTTCAAGAACGTACACACCCACATGTACCTTTTCTTTGTCGTATCATAAGCAGAAGTTTTTTACATAAAGAAACTGAAGCTCAGTTCCACAATAACAATTTAAGTAGGTGACTAACTTTTACTTAATAATCCTGTACACATGCTTACACAGGAACATCTACTATGGCTATTAATGTTGACTTTATAAAAAATTACCAATAATTAACCAACAAAAGCTAATTTTTTTTGTTAATCTGCATTTTTATGGGTATAAATTACCCATTTTTGAAAGTTCAAATTTTGATATTTTTCATTTCATTTCACCGATCAGTTTACAGTTATGTTGAGCATGATTATTTCTTAAGAAACAAATTTATTTTTTATTATCATTTATTATGTTCTCATCAGTTGTAAAGAACATAATGACAATTTACTTTTACCAATGCATCTTGGTAAGCAAATGATAAAATTAATAAAGCAGGATTATTAAAGGTCTGCACAACTTAATACAAACAACGAAGAGCACAACAGATATATTTTAATATTGGGATTACCTATAAATACAAATTGAGACAAATATTTCTCAAGCCACGGGATGTCGCAAGAACCTTTGGCGCAAAACTAAGTAAACGCAATATGGACTCGGATGTATGCAAACGTAAAAATTAAATTATTCTAAAAAATTCGTCGGCTCTTTCTAGGAAGCGACTGCTGCAGTGTTGTCAATTTCTGGATGTCACAACTAATTTTTAATCAAATTAATATCTAAAATTTCTATTGTATATAAAATATACAGAAATTACCAGATGTATATGTATATTTTTATATATAAAATTTTTACAACACATACCTTATGACATCCATTAACAATAGGTACCCCTGTACCCACCACGACCCGATTAGACCAAAAAGTCGAAAGAACGTTGTGACATTCAAATTTGGATGTCGGAACAGCGATGGACAGATAAATCTATATATATATATATAAATATATATATATATATATATATATATATATATATATATATATATATATATATATATATATATATATATATATATATATATATATAGATTCATCAACACACTTTCTCAAACTCTCCCAGCCATAATTTCAGCGATATTGTTGATAATACATGTGCAGATATTTTCCCATTCTTCTAAAATTTAGTTTTTAAGCTATTCCAAAGTATCTTTTGTATTAATTTCAATGTCTAACATCCTAAGAATTCATGTCCATATTAAAGTGTTCTATGTAAAACCGTATCCAACTATTGTTCTAAGTAAAATACTTTATGGTGTTTAAGTACCATAAATACCTCCCCCTGACGAAACTTCCGTAGATTGGAAAGGGATTTTAGGCGCTAGTAGAAGGAATATAGGCATTAACCTCCTTCCGTCCCCCGGGGGATATCTCGATATCTCTGACGTCAGCCATTTTTCGTTTACGTGGGCTATGGCATTACTTAGGTTTGCGCCAGTGCTAGACGCCCACGTGACATATGTCATCTGTCAACATCAGCCGTCAAAGTGAAATGTCCCGGTCCGATGTCAAAACTGTCATTTTTTAGGTGAATCCAGTATAGATTGACGTTACAAGTATTTAAAAGAAGGTTTCGCGATAGTCGGTCGCACGGTTCCTGAGATATAGTTTTTTGCCGTTGCGGCCTTAACGAAATGTAAGATGACGAGACAGGAAGGAAAGAAACCAAAATTCGGAGATATCAGTGCTCGAGTAGATAGTTTTTAGCCTGATTTAGCAAAAAGACATATACAATTATAATTGAAATCAAATGTTATCAGTTATTTAACGAAAAGAGGGATCAAGAAAGATGAGCTTCTTAAACGGTTTACTGAAAAACACCAATATTAATCATCTGCGCAAGTGTCAAAAAGGTATTAGTGGATTTTATTTATTTATATGATTTAACTAAAGACATGCAATTTTAATTTCAATTTTGTTTTAAAATAAAAACGATATCAATGAAGGAATTGGTCGTTTTGATAGTGTTTTTTGTTATTAGATTAAAAACACATTTTATCTAAACGAAAAATGGTGCCAGTTAGTTTATAAAAATGTCTCTATGAATTTGACATTTGACCTTAAAAAGATAAGAACTATTTGATAGCAAGTAGATTGAATATATATTTACGCAATATTGCAACGTATACATACGTGTTTCGATAGTCTTTAAAAGTGGACTTTTGCCTAGAATCTTCAGTGTTTAAGCGACAGTTACAATATAACTTGTGAATACTTCCTGTGTAACAAGATAATTAATTAACTGGTAAGTACTGTGCTATTTTCTTAGGTCATTGTAATTTTAGATAGTGATAGCAGAATAAATATGAAAACGTGGGTTTTTTATACACAATAGTATAAATATATTCAGTGAGTTTTTTTTTAATATGTTTAAAGGGTATTAAAGTTTTTTCTTTTATAATAATAAGGATGCAATAAATATGCACAGTGTATATTTTTTAAATGTTTGAAAAGTATTACTATTTTTTCTTTTATAGCAATAAGGTTATGTATGTACTTTGACGATAAATATATGCAGAATATGTTTTAAAATGTTTAAATAGAGCAAATGTTATTTCACTTACTAATTAGCATGTATGTTATTTTGAATTCTAAGGTTTTTTAACTTCACCAGAAAAAAGTTTACCTCTGAGCATTGTTCCCGTTCCTTTTCCAGAAAGGATCACTTGAAGCATCATGGAGACTGCCGCACCACTGTTAAGATCTGCGACAAGTGTGAAATGATCTTCAAATCAGAGGGGCTCTTCAACGTCATTCAAGAGAAACACTCAGCCCCCAAAAGGCATCAGAGGAGGTTCCTATACCCTCCATGGCTAAAAAAACTAGACTAAACCAAAACAAACGTTAGTATATTTTTATCTTTTCTTTTCATTTTTCCGTTTCATAAAAATTTGTTACAGAAATTTCTACCTCATCGACGAGACATTGCTCATCCTGTTCGCTGAAGATTTCTTTAAACCGATGGGTTGGACATCTGAGGAGTCTCCAACATATCACTAACAGCTGTTTGGAGCAGGAGGGAGATATACAACTCATCAACACGTCATTCCGCAACCGATTAACTACTTATCGAATTTCCTTCAACCAGCACCGCACCAGTGTCAGTGGTTTTTTACATAATCTGAAGGAGAAATGCATTAAGCTGGTGGGGAACAGTACTACGGAATTTTTCGCGGTTATCCTGGAGCAAAAGTCATCGGAATTCCAGAAATAAGAAAGTGGTAGATATATATTTTTAAAATCTAAAACCCGCTTGTAAGTAATTTTCGATAACTTCTAATATTTACGTACTGTTTAATATTTAAATTTGTCACGGGACTATATATTCGTTTTAACTCGGTTTATTCATTTTTTTTTCTCCTACAGGTTAGGCTCTGCAGCAACTCCTCCACCTAGATGTTAGTGTAAATAGGTACAATCCTATGAAGGCATCATTATTCCACTACCAAAGGAGATCGACGCAAAGAAAGCTGTACTGAATCTTCAAAATACAAATGAAAAATGCATATGTTCATGGGACTTGTTATCGATGTAAACAAGTTTAAGCAACGCAATGATATTTCTATCAGTATATACGGTCAAGAATAGTAAATCACACTGGATAGTTACATCGGCAATGTATTTCCGTCAGTTAAACGCGAGCGAGAGTTGCTGCAGTGGCCTCGCCGGATCCACTCGAAACAAATTTCATGCGCTATTTCTATAGGAGGATAATCCGGTTTAGACTTTTGATGCTGTTATTTTGTTTTTTAAGGCAATAAATTTCGACAAATTTTATATCAAACTAATAGAGCAACATTACCATCTGAATTTCGGTAAATAAGGAATGGTCAATTGTTCATCAAATTATATTTGGACATGAAAATAAATTATTAAGAAATAATTTAAACGTTATGTCAAGAAAAAATATATTATAAAATTTTGTTACATTATATTCTTTTATGACAGGATGCCTCAAATCGTTAAATAGAAATAAGCACTTTTCCGTAATTTAGATATCAAAATGTATTTATTTAAAAAGCCAATAGGTAAAGTGATTCTTAAATAGGAAAATAAAAAACATAGTATTACGATTTTTTAATAATTGTTATTATTGACATACAATTTTTTCTCAAAGTTAGAAATAATGTTTCCTAGAGATTACAAAAAAATTCCTAAATATAACCACTTTTACATCAGAAACGGAAACATAATTACAGAGGCTTCTGATACCTAAGTATAAATAACTTTTAGATTAATTAACAAAGTTGAGATTTGCATTAACACTAAATAAGCAGCAATCCAAAGCAAAAATTAAAATTGAAAGTACCTGTTGTATGTTAAAAGAAAAATAGCTTGCCTGGAATGTGAGAAAAAGGCCAATATTATGTGTTGTGTGAATAGTATAGAACGTGCATTATAATGTATTGTATTTTTTACACCGATGTGGACACTAAGTGGGAAAAATCTGCTTAATTAATATTTTTATCGGCTTACGGGTATTTTTTCGAATTGCATCCCGGCTTTACCTTTCTTAATGTCTTGAGCATGATAGTTTTTGGCTAATTACGTTTCACTATGCACGAACAACAATTGAAAAAACAATGCTTAAAACCGAATTTCTATTACAGAGCAATGCAACTAATACTAAATTTTTAGCCTGAGAGAGCCGCAGTACGTCACGCACCTGGTCATTAACCTTTGTGGTCGGCGAGAACCTAGCGAATGTCTTGCGAGAAGTAATTATCCTGTGTGGCTTACGATTCTTGGTACACGGTCTCGAAAGAGTATTCAAAAATGGTCAAAATAACATTGAGGTTTTTGGCCCTCTATATTTTACCAAATCTAGATACGTTAATTTGTTATTAATCAGAGATGATTTTGCTAATACTCAGTACTGCTTGATAAGAAATATGTCTCGACTGACCTCAAGGCAGTTAAATAACGCTCATGCCGCAAAGTATTTATGTCATGGTTGCTTAATCTGTTCTCATAATGAGGAAAAACAAAAAGCCCATTAAGAACATGATTGTAATCACGTGTCGGTTAAATTACCAACTACAAACTTGCGTCAGGATAAAGATGGTAAAGACATACCCGAGAATAAACTAAAATTTGAAAAGCAATTAAAGGTACATTTTGTGGTTTATGCAGATTTTGAAACCGTTGTAGAACCTATTCAAGCAAAGAAAACCGTGGTAAACCCCGAGTTTGATATAGTTAGCATTTGTCATATCTGTGAAAAACCGTTTAATGTAGGAGAAGAAAAAGTAAGGGATCACTGTCATCTCACCATCATGTTTCGAGGTGCGACTCACTCTGTTTGTAGTCTAAACTTAAAGGTTCCAAAATTTATCCCTATCTTTTTTCACAATATGTCCGGCTTCGATAGTCGCATGCTGATTAAGTAGTTAGCTACCGAAAGGAAATATTGGATGTTACTGCCCAAAATAAAGAACGACACATTTCGTTTACTAAACATGTTTTTGGTCGATACCTTCCAAAAGGAAACTGAGAGGGAACAAAATGTATTTTTAAAGCTGCGATTTTCAAATACTTTCCGTTTTATGGCTAGCAGCTTAGATAAATTAAGTTCAGATTTAAAACCAAAACAGTGTCGGGAAGTTACAAAATATTTTACCGAAGAAAACAAATTAGCTCATTCGACAAAAGGGCGTTTTTCCATATTTATACGTGGATTCATTTTGAAAATTAGGTGATGTCACCCTTCCACCGCATAAAAACTTTTATAACGATCTTAAAAAAGAAAATATTTTTAAAGATGATTACAAGCGTGCATGAAAAATATGGAATTTGTTTGAATGTGCAACTTTAGGTCATTATTCAGACATTTATTTAAAATCCGACGTTTTGTTGCTCGCAGATGTATTTGAGAATTTTAGAGAGGTGTGTCTAACGACTTACGATGTTTTCTTTTGACGCTTATAAAGCTAGAGTTCTTCACAGATCTAGAAATGGTCCACTTTTTTAAGCACGAGATTCGCGGTGGTGCCGTTCAGTGTAGTGTTAGGAAAGCTCACGCGAATTACAAATTTATACCTTATTATAACGCTTCCAAACATACCTCCTACAGCATGTACTTATATAAATGGTCAGATGCCGAAAATTCGAAAATTTGGTCTAAACCTAGCCAAAGACGTAAATACTGGCTATATTTTAGAAGTTGATCTTGAATATCCTCAAGAGTTGCATTATTTACATAACGAACTACATTTTGTCCTCAGTCCATGAAGCCTGAGGACTTAAAGGCCAATATTTCAAAATTAATTCCAAATTTATAGAAATAAGAAAAGTATATCATAAATTATTAAAATTTTCGTCAATGTTTAGACCATGGGCTAAAGCTCACCGAAATTCATCGCGTTCTTTCGTTTGACCCGTCTGCTTCTTAAGAAATATATCGATATGAACACACCATTAAGAAATATAGCACAAAATAAGTTTGAAAAAGACAAAAGGGTTGATATTAAACTCGTTTCCCATTGTGAAAATGTTGGTAGGAGACTCGGGGCAGACGCGTTAATCGCAAAACTTCATTTTAAGAACAGTACCATTTTCACCGAAAATCTGGTTCCAATTCAAATGCAGAAACAAAACGTAACATAATAAACCTATTTATGTATGACTTTCTGTACAGGTTACTTTACCGCACACTGATACTGACTTTCTCATTTTGCACATTAAAACTGAAAATTTCGACAATAATATGAAAGAAAATTTAAGCAGATTTGACATTTCAACTACTCACAGGATAACCCACATGGTGTTCCTGTAAATGCATCTTTTGGGTCAAACGAAAGATAAATATGCAGGAAAAATTATTTGGGAGTTCTATGGAACAAGGGCGAAAGTGTATTGCGTAAAGAAGTAAACAAAATCATAGATAGAATGTCTATTGACTAATATTAAATCTATATGATTTTCATTCCAAGTAAAAGTTAAAAAATTCCATAGGTCATAGGTAAATTTTATAGTGGTATTATTATATTTTTATATCAAAATATTTTCAACAGCATTATATTTTATTTTAATATTATTAATATCGTAAACTAGTATAGCAGTAATTCTTTGATTGGAACTAGACTGATTTGTGAATCTTGATATGGAAGTAAATACTTTAGCCTATCGAGGATACATGCTAAGATTTGCCAAGTTAGTAACTAATAACTTTTTTCTTCGTAAAGCATTAATTCTTTTTCAAAACTGATTATTTTTAAAAATGAAAATAAGTTTCGTGTGCAGTCTCTCCACAATCTCAAGAGAAAAATGTGTTTTTTAAAAAATAATAGAATTATATTAGAAATAAAAAACAATGTTTGGTGATGAACAAAGATTAATATTATGTTGGATGTATTCGTGACCACTACGTTCTAATTTAGGTATAGAACCCAAAAAAAATCCATACTAATAATACGAGGAGCTTCTAGCATCATATCAGAGTAGGTTTTAAACAAAAAATCTCTTTATATATCCTTTAACAAAAATGGTATCGACTTCTCTTAGACCTTGGATGAGGGACTGATACAGCTGATTATTATCTGTAGGGCCAGTTTCATAATGAATCCCATGAAGATTATAAAAAACGTAATTCGCACATCTCTTTTGCGAATCAGTCAAATCACTATATGGTAATTTGGACTTGAAAATCCATTTTTTATCCCTTTTCCATCGTATATAGCTAATTTCTTAACTTGAAAGTCACCAGTGTGATAACCTTGGACGTCATCTTACAAGAGACAGGGAGCAAGTGATTACATCAAGCTTCTAACATTCCCTGATAAAGGTAAATATTCCAAAATACGATCATGTATGACGATGAAATATGCACGAGTGGCAGTTGAAAAAATCTCAGAACTTTGAAACTTTAGTTTTACATCAACTGTACTATTCTTGAGAGCTTCATTTTGTTTAGAGCTGTCGATTACAACTACACATCGACTTAAAAACGCTAAAAGTTTAGTAGGGTAAGTCTGGGATAGATGCCCCATCTTTTTTAATGTCCCATTTTGTGTTCTTAATTTTTACATATAAACCAACAGTTGTTCTTGGTGACAAACAAATATGTATTTTTTACAATCTTCGTTTTTTTCGTTTTATACGCTTCACCACACCCAGTACATTCATTATCCGCTTCCTCACTGATTGTGTTGTTTTCTTCTTCATAAGGCACACTTTAATCGGTGTCTGTGTCCGAATCCTGTTCCAGATTACTGTTCTTAAGTTTCTTACTTTTGCCCTTTATTTTGTTCCTTCGGTTTTATTTCAGTTTTTTTATGTAGCTTATTTTCCTTTTCGGTTAAAAATTCTGGACTTGTCATCACTGCAGAGGCTTGACGTGCACGTTTTCTTACTTCCTGTACCCCAACAGATGGAATAGGATTTATTTGTTCTAACATTTTACCAGGATTTAGATCATCATTCGTTTTAGTGTTGTGGTGGCCTACTTTTCTTACAGTATATTCACTATCGTAGGATCCCACACGTGACCTGTTACAACCAAAATCTTACCATGCGACCCATTACTTACTGTTGATAAGGCCCTGGTATTGCACCTCCCACATATTACGCCAAAAGAGTCCATCATATCAGGTGTTACCTATCTCCTTATCTTCTCTCTCTTGACTTAAATCTACACTTCTTAATTACTTTTTAATTCTAATCTTAATTTTCTTGGGTCATATTGTACGATACATTAATAATGACTGGATATCATTAATCTACTATAAAGTAAGGGAGCTAATTTTCCTTTTAAATAATATCTTTTAATCATTTTTATTTGTTATCAATTAAATTTCATTTTTTTCAAGCCGGCTCTATTGGATAGTTAAAACTACGAAACGATTACGTATCCCACCAGAAAGTTTATTGCCCTTCGGGTTTATTATCTAAAATAAGGTGCTCACTATACCCCAGATTATTGCACTTTATCTACATCGTGCTAAGTAGGTCAGAGCGTGACCTATATAAATGTTTATGCATATCTAGCTACGTGAATAAAGACAATAACACATTAAAATTTTTAGTTTATATCTATTTAATGTTCACTTGATAGTAAAAACACATATTCTCAGAGTACATGAGAAAATTTAGCAATACTTTGAGAAAGATTTCACTATCACTAATTCAAGAACACAGTTATTAACTTAGAACTACACGCTACCTGGACCAACGGTTTCTGAACACATTGGAAATCCTAACCAAAATTATAACTTTCACTAACTGGTTTTTCTCACTTTTCTTGAAGAAAATACAGACTTCGGACAACGTATATATCACTTAAGACTTGCACCGAATTCGAAATAAATTTGGACAACGTAACATCCTATACTTAGGATTTTTAAAAAGTTCTGGAGGTAACGGAGCAGGGATTTCTGCGGCATACGCCCAGAGTCCACAAGACTGACGAACTCTCGTCTCGACTTGCTTTTATAGCCAAAAAAGTCATAAATTTCCACCGTTTTTCTCTACATTACGTGGTTTCGTGACCTACTTAGGAAAGTACACTGATTTTCCTATTCCTTGAGTACCTGCCCTTTTCCCCAGACTGCCTGTTTTTCTTAGTAACTCGACCCTAGTACTAGAGTGTCGCGGTTTTGGCCACGCCTGCGCCTCTTTGTGTTTCTCTGGGAGCATAATCTTAGTCAGAACGTCGTGGCGAAATTTATATAGTTCTTTATGGACTTAACACATCTTATGTTATGTTAAACTAAAATAACGAGCTGCATTAATTCTTCAGAGTTCATAATAATTTTTGTTTTCTTTTTTCATGTAGGGATTTTTTCTTTTATAACGTGAATAGTTGAATCGCGGTTCCTTTTTATAATATTTAATGGTATTTTCTCTCTGGCGACTGGATCGCCACATCTCTCCCACCTTACGGAAAAGAGAAAAGGATTACCTTCTTTCTCTTTTTTTTTACTTGATTCTTTACGTCAGACTACTCGCATGGCATATATTTTGTTTTAAACAATTAAACTGTCGATAGTAGTTAAAATAGTGGAGCGCCTCCCCCTCCTCCTCTTCCTCTCTCTCATGTCCCTCATTCTTATCTTCCTCCCCTTTTATTGTCATTCGCATCATATTTTTAATTTTTTCTCTTTGTCCTCCCACATTTGATTTTGCATTCTTAAGTCTTATAAATAGGTGCATCAAGATCATTTTAGTATGCTAAGGTACGAGTGACTGTTAAAAGAAAGAAAATCTGTTGAATAAATCTAATAATAATATTAAAATTAAAATGAGTGAATCAGTTGGAGAAAGAAATCGATCCATTCCGCTTCAGATAATTAGCCTCGAACAAATTATACCAGGAGTTCGAGAAGAAACTATACCATTAGTTCGAGAAGAAGAAAATGGGATTGTTTTAAAAAATTTGAACAAAACTGAGACTGAAGAGAAAAAAGTGTTTTGTACTATTTGTTTTGAAATAACCGAATATTATGATTCATGTAGACCAAATACATGTTCCCACATTTTTTGTTTAAAATGTATTTTAAGATGGAATGATGAAAATTGTTCTATAATGGTAAACAATTGTCCTGTATGTCGCAGTAGATATTACTATTTGGTACAAATCTTCAAAGATGTAATTAGACATCATTTTATTGTAGTTTTAAAAAGAGGATAATATTTTTCATAATTTGTGTTTGTGAAAATTCTGGTCAAATAAATTTGTAAAAAGTAAATGTAAATATATATATATATATATATATATATATATATATATATATATATATATATATATATATATAATAATTGAAACACTTTTTCCTTTTCCTTTTCCTATATTGAAACGACAATATTCTTTAAGTGTTTTAATACATACTAATTTGTTATGGTTTGACATTTTAAAATAAACAGAGGAAATTAAAAGTTATTATTTTTTAATTATACTAATAATAATATATTAATATATTTTTTTTCCTTTTCCTATATTAAAACAACAATGTTCTAAGAAGTTTTTTAAAACATACTAATTTTCACATACATAACAAAACAATTGTTATGGTTTAACATTTTTAAAATAAACAGTGGAAATTAAAATGTATTATTTTTTAATTATACTAATAATATTAATATAATTTGCATCAAGTAAGAGAAAACTCAATTGAATAGAGAGAAACAAGCGTTAACAAAATTTTATGCTAATATATGAGCGCTTATAGTGGCAGTTTACATCATCTACACGTTATTTTTACATATGATTAGCTATTTCATTTTTCGTTCTTGTTGCAATAAAAAAAATACAGGGTCAGATGTTAGAATAAAAAGAAGTATTTGGCATATAGCACTGAAAATATATAACCGCTTATAGTAACAGTTGACATTATTTAAAATTAATATTGTTGACGTATTCTACTTATTATCTTTACAATTTATGTTTAAAATTAATATTTTTGACATTATCTACCCATTACATTTATAACCTATATTTAAAATTAATATTGTTGAAATAATCTACACATCACCTTTACAAACTATGTTTAATATTAATATTTAACGACATAATCTTCTATCTCTTTTTTTCATTTTTATTGCAGTAAAAGCAAGCATGTTCAGGAATTAGTAGAAAAAGATGTATCCTACAAATAGCACAATGTAAATCAGAAGCACTAACAACATAAGCTCTTTTGTAGTGGCAGCTCACATGATCGGACTCCCCTCTCCGTAAATATCTCATGTGAATTGCACTACAAGTAAGGCAAATAGCAAATGTTCCGAGTCTTCGACTTTCAATTTTAGTGTAGCTTTGTATAACACATACATCTTTTTCTTCAAAATTATTAAATAATTCACTAGCCCTAAACTTGCTTACTTTTACGTCAGCCTCGGTTCCTAAATTTAACAGTTGTCCATCCATGTCCACTCCTTCGTCAATTTCCTGATCATCTTCCTCCTCCTCCTCCTCTTCTTCCTCCTCCTCTCTTCCTCCTCAATATAATTAATGTCGATGTTAAACAAGAATGATCTTCTAACAAGCCTAGATGATTTGTCCAAAAATGAATGTTTATAACTGATGGAATCGCCTTCCAAGTTAATAAAAATTTCTTCTCTTTCTTCAATTTGAGCGGCGATCTCCATATTATTTTCTTCAATTTGGGCAGCGTTTCCAATCATATTTTCTGCCATCGTTAGGAGCTTTAGATTTAGATAGATATATTTGATAAAAAAAAAATTTTGGTTATAAGTTATAAATAATAGCGACAACGGATATTACAGCGAATGATACTGTATGATCACCGAGTGGTTGTTCTGAAGTATATATCCCATCGACCACCACTTTTACTAACTGCGTGATATCATTCTCAGATCCAACAGAGTTGTTTTTTTTTTCCACTGTCTCTTTCCCTGTCACTTTATCTCGGGGGGGGGGGGGGGGGCTTCGCTTTTCTTCTTTTTTAACCTAACCTAACCTAAGATCCCCTTCTCTCCCTTCCTTCTTTCTCCTTTTTTTCCCTCCCTTCCTTCTTTCTCCTTTTTTCTTTTTCTCTCCCTTCCTTCTTTCTCCTTTTTTCTTTTTCTTCTTTTTCATTCCTTCTCCTTTTTCCTTTCTTCTCCTTTTTCCCTCCTCCTTTTTTTCCTTTCTTCTTTTTTAACCTAACCTAACCTAACCTAACTTAACCTAACCTAACTTAAACTAACTTAACCTGAAAAGGGTAGCCTGTAATTGGGGCGCCGGGATTTGAGTCTCGGGAATTCAGGGATCCGGGGGAGAGGAGGGGAATGGGGAGGGGAGGGAATGGGGGTGAGGGGAAGGGGAGGGGAAGAGAGGGGGTAAGGTCGTTGCTCGGCTTGGGAAAATGGTTGTGGTTCAACTTTAAGTAGGACATATGTGATCAACTTTTTCATATAAAATCGCCTCAGCGAAGAGACGAATGCAATTGGTTTCTGCATTCACACTGTGCAGGGCTCGCGAGTTTTCTGGTGTTTTCATTGTGTCTATTTGGTACATACAACATTTTTAGTTGGCAAAATTTAATTCTTATTTATATTGGTGACATTTTTATTTATATTTGGGACACTTTTATTTGGTATTTTATTTGTTATTACGATTTTTTTCATAATGGACAATTTTTTTGACATCGAGTAGCAAAATAATTGACAATGACTTTGACTTATACACATGTACTCAAATGCAAAATTTTGCGAACCAACAAAACAATGAAACAGACGTATTTACAACTAGTCAACAACAAACTCTTCAGGACTTGAATGAAATTATTTACAATAGCCAAGTTCAGAATAATGCCAACAAACACAACAACGAAAAATATTTATTTACAGCTACTCTACAATAAACTCTTGACGATCTTAATGACATTATTGACAACAAAACGGACTTAATTACAACAAAAACTAAACAAACTCCTGAAAAACTGAATGACATTGACGAAAATCAATTCGAAAATTCTAGCTATGAGGATATTGTTTGTTTTCAAAAATCTAATCCAAATTATTTAACATTAAAATCGCCAATTAATTCTGCGAGACCAATTTGCTCTCCCTTTTTGTTTAGTGAAAATTCTGATTCGGAAGAAGAACAAATTGATCAAAATTTAAGTTCGGCTATATCTCCTATTAATTCACCGTATGATATTGTAAATTCTGATTCGCAAGAAAAACAAATTGAAGCAAATTTAACTTCGGATATTTCTCTTAATAATTCACCAGTTGAGCAAAATTCAATTTCGAAACCATCATTTATTATTAAAAAAAAATTAAAATTAATAAAAAAAAATACAAAACAAGTAGCAAACCTTAAGTGTCTGGGTTTCGCTATTCAAAATTTAACTGATTTGATCACAATTAAACAGGGAGACGCAAGTACGGTGAATTATGTTAAACAGGCCTTTGACACATTAGTTGACTCATTTGAAGAAATGGATTCATAAAGTCAATTAATTTCTATTGCTTTTTTTAAAATTTGACTATAACTAAATAAAAATGCACAATATTAATTTTATTATTATTATCCAGAAAACTTCAAAAATGCAATTGCTTTTTTCAAAATTTGACTATAACCAAATAGAAATGCACAATATTAATTTCATTATTATTATCTAGAAAACTTCAAAAATGCATAAGTGTGTAACATGTAATAAAGTCTTCACTAGGAAGGATAATTTATTGCGACATATTAAAAAACATGTTTACGGAAATTCCACAACACTCACTAGTTGGTTGAAACAACCAAAGCTTATTAAAGGTAAGAACATTTTATTTTTCATGTTTTATTTTGTAAAATATTTTTTCTTAATTTATAGATTATACAAATATTGTAAAATATTGTAAAGAATGCAAGAAAAATATAAACCAAAGTCTATGGGGTGGACATCTGCGATTTAGTGTGCACAAGAACAATTCCAAAATAGGCTTGGAGTAAGGTGTTGAAATTATCAAGTCGGCATTCAGGGAACGAATAATATCTCATAGGATTTCCTCACCCTAAAACTTCATAAATGTGAAAGAATATTTTCAACATTTGGAATACAAAATTGTACATCTAATAGATCAAGAACTGCAGAAAGATAAATGTATCAAGCTAAATATGGAACGGTTCGGTTTCTATTTTAACCCCAGCAGCGACAGCTATGATGTCAAATCTTTTAATGCGCCGTTCCAAGTCATTTGCCAGGGAGATCAGACAAAAGAACTTTTAGAGCAAATCTGCACCATTATTGACCAGAAAGCTGACGAATTTGCAGAAAGAGATTCGGGTAAAGAATTTACTTTCTATTTTACAACAGCAACAAAAAAGTAATTTTTTAATTTTTACGTTGCAGGATGGGCTTTGATGAATTTACTTCATTTGGAAATTAACAAGCACAATCCGCTGAGAGCCTCATCTTTTATCGAACTTCCTCAAGAGATCAAGAGACGTCAAGCTGTGATCAACATTAGGAATGATGACAACTTTTGCTTCGCCTGGGCAGTTGTGTCTGCTCTTCACCAACCAGGCGGATTAGATTTTGAAACTTCATCCTACCCACACCACTCTTCTGTTTTGGATATGTCAGATATAGAATTTCCAATGTTGCTAAAGAACATTTTTGAAGAAAAAAATAACATTTCTATTAATGTATATGGATTAGAAATTATAAATCCTAAAAAGGGGTATGAAGTAATTGGTCCACTTTATTATTCATCGAATAAAAAAAATCAACATGTCAATTTATTGTTAATAAGTGATGACAATGAAAAAACTTTTCATTATTGCTATATTAAAGATTTATCAAAATTAGTTTCTACACAAATGTCTAAACATCACGGAAAAAAATATAATTGCGACGGTTGTTTACAATATTTCCCTACAGAAAAAAATTTATTACAACACAATAGCTATAATTGTGATCATTTACGAATTAACCTACCTTCTAAAGAATTAATAAAAGATAAGTTTAGAAACTATTCATATGATAATATTTTGAAATTTGTAAATTATCATAAACAAATGAAAGTTCCTTTCGTGGTGTATGCAGATTTTGAATGCATTTTAAAGCCTTTAAATAATGACAATGTTGACAAAAATCCTAATACTTCATACACCTTAAAACAATATGAACATATTCCACATTCATTTGCCTATTACATTAAATGTTCCTTCGACGATAATTATTCTAAATTTGAAAGATATAGAGGTCAAAATTGTGATACATTATTTATAAATTGAGAGAGTGTGTAACATATACAATAAATTTTTAAAGGTTCCTAAAAAGATGATTCTTTTGAACGAACTTGACAAAATTTATCATAACTATGAAATAGTTTGTCATATTTCTAATAAACCTCTTTTAAATGACAGGGTTGCAGATCATTGTCATATAACTGGTCTTTATAGAGGTCCAGATATTCATGTGGATAACTATTTTGATAAAAAGACACAAAAGGCTAAGAAAAAAAATATACCGTTAAGGTTCATTTATTCTTTTCAATTTCTATCCAATTCTTTATCAAAACTCTCTGAAAACTTAAAAGATGAACAATGTAAAGAAATAAAAAAAAATTTCAATGAAGAAGAAAAATTTAAACTTATTCGCCAAAAAGGTGTATTTCCTTACAATTATATTGATGATTATTTAAAATTAGAAGAAACAACTTTACCTCAGAAAGACCAATTTTATAATACTTTAACGGATGAGCATATCAGTGATGCAGAATATCAAAGAGCTGTAAAGGTTTGGCAATTGTTTAAATGTGAATCTCTTGGTCAATACTCCGACCTTTACTTACTCTCTGATACTTTACTTTTGGCAGATATTTTTGAAAATTTTAGAAGCACTTGTTTATCCACATATAAGCTCGATCCAGCTCATTTTTACACTTTTCCAGGTTTATACTGGGAAGCGTGATTGCGTTATACTGGAATAGAGTTAGAATTGTTAACAGATCCAGATATGATACACTTTTTCAAAAAAAGCGTTCGCGGTGGTGTGAGCTCTTGCATTTCTAGAAAATCTGAAGCTAATAATCCATTTCTTTTAAATTTTGATCCTTTAAAGCCAACTAAATACTTAATTTATTATGATGCAACAAATTTGTATGGTTATGCAATGTCACAGCATATTCCAACGGGAGATTTTGTTTGGTTAACAGATAAAGAAATCAACGATTTAAATATTATGGATATTTCTAAAAAATCTAATAAGGGATATGTTTTAGAAGTTGATTTAGAATATCCTACAAGTCTACATTCCTATCATAACGATTTTCCGTTTTGTCCTGAAAACTTTAAACCGCCAAATTCTAAATGCATAAAATTAATACCCAATTTAAATGATAAATCAAAATATGTTATTCACTATCAGTTATTAAAACAATGTTTGGAACATGGACTCAAGTTGACTAAAGTTCATAGAGTTTTACAGTTTTCTCAATCTGATTGGTTGAAAAAATATATAGACTTGAATTCAAGATTAAGAAATGATTCAAAGAATGAATTTGATCGTAATACTTACAAGTTGGCAAATAATAGTATTTATGGCAAGACTATGGAAAATGTTGATAGGAGAATTGACGTAAGACTTGTTACAGAGTGGGAAAAAAATAGAAGAAAAGATGGTGCTGAGAATTTAATTGCAAAATCATATTTCAAGGACTTAACAATATTTTCTGAAAACTTGGTAGCTATTCAAATGCAAAAGATTCAAGTTACTTACAATAAACCAATATATGTAGGCTTCTCAATATTAGATATATCTAAAACTGTCATGTACGATTTCTTTTATAATTTTTTAAAACCTCTTTATCAGGAAAATATTTCACTTTTATACACCGATACCGATTCGTTCATTTTAGAAGTCACAACTCCAAATATTTATTCTGACATGATAAAAAATATTCACAAATTTGATACATCTAATTATGAATTTGGTAATATTCATGAAATGCCTATTACAAAGTCAGTTATAGGAAAATTCAAAGATGAATATGCTGGTGAACCTATTACTGCTTTCTTTGGTACTGGAGCAAAAGCATATTGTATTAAAACGGAAAATACTTTAACAAAAAAAGCAAAAGGTGTTAAGAAAAGTGCCATTAAAAAGCAGTTGGATTTTATTCATTATAAAGATGTTGTTGAAAATCATTCTAAAACCTTTTGTTCAATGTATATTTTTCGATCTAGACAACACACAATTTTTACCGAATTAGTTAATAAATTGGTTTTGAGTTCTGAAGATGATAAACGGTATAAAATTCCCTATAGTTTTAATACATTAGCTTGGGGACACCAAGTTATTGCTTTGTATCAATGGAATGCAGAACATGAAGATTTAGATATATTTATGTAGATATTATAAGGTATTTAAATTTGTTGTTTTTGAAACCAAAGTAATAAGCCTTTCACAAAATGTGCTTAGAAACTTTTGATTTTTGAATTGAAATTGATAACAGTTATTTTAAAACATATGAAAAACGACTTTCCACTTTTAAGAAATGGAAAGGAAAATTGAGGCCAGAAGTGTTGGCTGGAGCTGGCTTTTACTATATTTCAATCAATGATATTTGTAAATGTTTTTATTGTGGTATTGAAATTTTTGATTGGTTAAGTTATGATGATCCTATTGTGGAGCATGAGAAATTTGCTAGGAATTGTGATTTAAATAACTGTTTATGGAAAAATAGGAATCGAATAATTGTAACCATTCAAAATAAGTCTTCAAGCTACACATTTTATATAGTATTATTAATATCCTTATTTATGAACTTTTACATATCTTTAAATTAAGTATTTTATTGTTATTTTTTTACAACTGCTTTTGCTTTCGTGGTGAAAGTATCTGCTTAATGTTAATAAATTTGGAATATAATTATTAATTTGTTTCAATGACTATCAGTAGATCGCAATTCATTCTTCTTTATTTTATTTTCCAAAATGTTTTTTATGTTCATCATCCCTCTGGCGTAACACAGTGTGAAATATGTTTTTCTAATAAAACAGACGTCACTCTAAGTAAATATTGTAAATTTATGAAAATTGGATTAATTAACAATAGTACAATTAGTTGGATGGAACGAATAAATGGAGATGAAAATGCAAGTAAATTTTTTAATATTTTGTATCATTATCCAAATCGATCTATTTTTGATACAAATTGGATCGAAAGGTTAGAGTTTAAAAATAATCAGTTACAAATTATAACCCTCAACCATGCCAATTATTATGACGGATTCAAAAATTATTACTTTTCCATCATTAGTGTTACATTAAACTTTACATTATTTTTATACATTAACATTTTAATTATTTATCTTTATTACAAATTTCAAACTGGAAATCTATTTTTTCATTAATCCATTTTAATCGAAATTTAAAAAAAAGTGGGGATGAGAATATTTAAGTACAAGAATAACGCAATATGTTTCAGTCTCGTTTAGTCATTATGAACAGCGCCGTGGTTCATAAGCCTTTAGAAACGCTTCTTAATTCAAAAATTTATTTTTTAAATAATTCTTTGTCAAAATTTGTTTTTGTTGGCACTAGTTTAAATGATTTTTCTCCAAAAATTGTAATTGGTGGAAAAACTGGATTTTTAATCGCACTAACCGAAGAAAATTGGAAAGACATTTGTGTTCGTCAAGGAATTATTGTAAACAATTTCTACTTTCCTCAAGTTGATCAAACCAGTCTGAAGATAAACAACATTCATCTGCAGGTCCAGAAAATAAATGGTATCCCTGTTCTGCAAATTACAAAAGGCCCACACTTCATATACTTAGGACAAGAGTCTTTGGACAATTTGTGGCGATTGAAGGAAATTATTGATTATAGATTATCTATAATTAAAAGGCAAGAATTCAATACATATTTCAAAATAATATTTCAGCTGATTGTGTACGCATGTTTATAATATAATAAGTCCAACACAAAATCCTAACAGTGAAAATGTTTCAACTATGATGGAATTATTCATTCCTACTGAAGAATGTTTTGTATTGTTATATTCTTTTACAATATCCGCTAATATATTAAACCATTTGTAATTTCCTTGAATGCTAAATATTTTCCACATATTATTCTTTAAAGTCCTGTTCACTCTTTCTACTATACTCGCTTTCAAATTGGAAAACGTGCTATAATGGTTAATTCGAAATTGTTGCATCAAATTTTGAAAATTTACATTGAAAAACTCTCTCCCTCTGTCCGTTTGCAAATTTTTGGTGGAGTTTTTGCACTGACTAATATTTTTTTCCATTGCCGCTGTTACGTCTTTTCCAGATTTAGATTTTACCGGTTCGGCCCAAACATACTTAGAAAATACATTTATGGTAATCAAGATATATTTAAATCCCTTATTAAATTTGGCATAAGGTAACATTTCAACCAAATCAGCTTGAAAAAGATCATTTAAAACTTTCACCACCACCCTTCTGCGTTTGTAGTTTTTTCTAGCAGGTTTATGTAATTCATTAACGACTTGTTTAACGGTTGACATGTCAACAAACTTGTTTATTCAATTTAAAGGAAGTTCAATTTCTATGTTTTGTAATAATTCGAAATATAACTTTTATATGTTTTTTCCCATTCATTCAATTTATCAGTTTGTATTGTATAACCTTTTTCATTTAAAACTTTACTAATTTTAGTAATCTCCCTTTCTAAAGCATTAAAGGAGTTTTTTATCTCCCCAGTTAAGAAAGTAGTTGATCTACTATCACTATTTTTGAATTCCTCCTCTGTTTTAATTAATTCTTGTTCTAATTTCTTAATTACACTAGACATTATCTTTCCAAAGGAAATATATTGTTGTTTTTCTTCCAAAGAGAGTTGGTCAATTGTTCTACTGTTAAGAATACTGATTTCTTTTTTTTTCATCATCTAACCTTTTTATAAAAGTTCTTAATTGTTTAATCTTCCTTGTGTTTTTCGATTATTACTTCTCTTATATTTGTTTCCATTATTTTATTAATTTTGTTGATATCATCACTTAATTTTTTGTCTTCCTTTTTAACATGTTTATTTAAAAATTCCAAATCGTTACTTATTTGATTTAGCGTTAGCAACTGTTTATTAACGTTTTCAATTGAGGTATAACATCCTTTAATTTGGTTTTCATACTTTAAAAAATTTTCATCAAAAACCTTAAGCTTTTTAGCAAAGATTTCATTATTTGTTTCATTTTCACCTAATCTTCTTTTTAAATTATTAATGTCACTTATTCCCTCTTGATTTTGTTTAGTAAAATCTAACTTAAAATTGTTGAAAATTTTACTTTCAATATTTGAATAAATTGTATTTTCCAAAGAAGCAGAATTTATTAATTGACGTTTTGAAATATGGTGTCCAAATTTATCAACTGTCATGTTGAGCTTTCATTAAACAATAAATATGATTATATTTAATAGCTGTTTTTATAGTATAACTTTATCTTCTCTTAATTCTTCAATAATAGAGATAATTCGTTACTATGAGCATTATTTCCCGCATCACTCGATGAAATTAATAAACGTAGCCTATCAACAATTTCGTTTACATTATTCCAGTATACATAGTCTGTATTTGATCTGTTTGTTTTCAAAATTAATCCCTTTCTTGTTGTTTTGGCTCTAGTTGTTCTAAACGGAGGTTTTGGTTTGTTAAATGCTGTAACTAATCTTTGCAAGGTTTTTGTCTTTCTAATCCCCTTTCTTTGTAAATATGGTCCTATTATTGTAACATATTTGTGTGATGTATTTCCTTGAACTTGTTCATTTGAATCAAAATTCCTACGATATACATTTGTTTTAGCTAGAATGTTCATGTAATAATCTAAATCTTCCTTCTTATAACCTTTCGGTTCTTTTTTTGAAAAGCAATTCGTATAAACCTGGCGTGCCTGTATACGTTATTCCTCCCACTTTAATGTCTTTTCCAATATTTTCTACCCGTATCTGTGTTAAACCAAAAGAAAACTTATCCGTTTCGAGGTCATGAACTATTCCATAATAATGGTCAAATTTATGTTGTGTATCTTTCACACCCTCACAAATATATGATCTGGGTAATTCATGAAAATCTGCTAAGTAATCTTTATATGACGGTGTACCAACATAGGTTTGAATTGTTTTTCTAGTTTGTTCCAATATGTCTGACAAGTTTAAATTTGTTGTTGTGTCACTAGAAGGATCTGAAGTTTCCGCTATAACAGTTGATGTCAATGGTTGTACTACAGAAGAGGAAGAAGTGATACTACTGTCATCTAAAAATGTTGGTAGTTCTGTGGGGAGTAACGGAGTTTTTCCTGTTTTCTGAATACTTTTCGTCGGAGTTGATGTTTTATAAAGCTTTGTAGGTGTTTTGAATTCTTCATACTTTAAAACTCTTTCTTCTTTTAAATCGAATGGTTCGGATTTACCAATATTTGAAATTAGCTGTTTAAGAGGTTGTGTTATTGGTCTATAAGTTTGTTCTAATTCAGACTGAGCGGTAGAAGTAACTAATTTCAAGCTTCGATATTTCCGCTTCACGGCTTGTTTCGATTTTATTAATTCTCTAGCTAAACGTTTATCCATGCTGTACAAGTTTTAAATGAAATAAAACTGCAAATTTTTCACTTTTATAAATATATAAAGGAATCGAATTTACTCCTGTATCTGCCGTGATTTACTTCACAATATTTGTCAATTACAAGAAAGCCATATGGATCCATCCAACAGTTAGCACAAATATTTTTAAACTGATCAAATGTCATATCCAATAACAGTATATACGTTATATATATATATATATATATGTTTTAAACTCAAACAGTCCTGTTTAAATAAAATCAATAAGTTGGAATTTTCTCGAATTAGACGTTTAAGGATTGAGGAATATCCTTGAAAAATAAAAAAACAATCAGTGTTTCCATGCTTTCCATGCGTGAAATAGTCCCTAATAATAGATTGATTATGACAAGGAATATCGTCAAAAATGATAACGGAATTTGGCTTTATCTCATGAGGTGGAAATAATGTTCTCATCGCTATCGTATTCAAAGTATCCAATTTATTTCATAGGCTTTAACAACTTTCTTAAATATTCATATTTTGGTTGATCTAATGACTTTGAATAAACATAGACATTTTCAAACCTAATTCCATTAGGATGCTCGAGCAGTGTAAGCATAACGTTGGTTTTACCGCTACCACTGCAACCAACTATGAGTCCTCTTTTTGAACCACCGCAAAATAAGTCACTATGCTTTCTCAACTGTCTACTTAAAATTTTTTCGTCATGATTATTTACTGGTAAAGAGAATTTTTGTTTTTCAATCCTCATTCTTAATCACACTAGTAAATATTTTTAGCTGTAAAAGTATTTATACCAGAAAAATGTCAATGTGTTTTTAGTATAAAAAGAACTTCAATGACTGTGGGTCGACATAAGTTGAAAAAAACTATCAAAAAACGTAATAGAAAAGGCTCTGGTTTAGTAAATAAATTAATTAATAAACTACCCTTCGAAGTTCATATACCAGGATATAATTATTGTGGTCCAGGCACCAACTTGGAGAAAAGATTAACTAGAGGTGACGTTGGTATAAATCCATTGGATTCCGCTTGTAAAGAACACGATATATTATACTCTCAGACTGAAGATTTATCAAGAAGACACATATCTGACCAAATATTAGACAAAAAGCCTGGGATAGGGTAAAAGCTAAGGATTCTTCTATTGGTGAAAAAATTGCAGCTGTAAGTGTTGCAGGAATAATGAAGGGTAAAAGAAAGTTCGGTTTGGGATTTAAAGATAAAAAAGGGGGTAAACTTAAATCGAGAAAAAAACGTATCATTCGAACATCCAAAAAAGTTGGAGGATTTCTACCTCTTTTGTTTTCCATTCTTGGCGCCCTGGGTGCACTAGGTGGAGGCGCGGCAGGAATTGCTAAGGCAGTAAATGATGCTAAAGCAGCTAAACAGCAACTAGAAAAAATACATAGGCATAATATTGCAATGGAAAATGCTTCTAAAGAAAGGAAAGGATTATATATTAAACCATATAAAGGAAAATGACTATTTATTAGACCTTATAAAGGAGGATCAGTCAAAATGAAAGCAATCAGACAAAAAAAACTCAAAATAAGTGTTCCAAAAAGAACACTTAAGAACAATGATATTATTAAATATGTAAATCTGTTAAAAATAACTGGCTTTAGAGGTGTTTTTATGCTCGATGAACTTCCAAAAAAAATTAATCTGAAAGAGTGTGGTATTGTAAATTTGGGTAAAAAACAAAATAAAGGATCTCATTGGACTGCTTATATTAAAAATAACAAAAATGTAATATATTTTGATAGTTATGGAAATTTAAAACCACCTTTTGAACTTCTCAAATATTTTAATTCGAATGGCAAAGTGGATGTATTTTATACTTATAAAAACAAACAAAAATTTAATTCATATAACTGTGGTCAACTATCCCTAAAATTTTTGCAAAAAAATATATAAACTCATTATTTGTTGTAATATCTCATTCATAAATAAACTGCAATGTCCACCACAATTGCCATATCAGGAAATAGTTCTGTTTTGTCTGCTGATTTTAATCCGCCCATATATTTGGAGGATGGAAAACAATATTACCTGGGTTTAGCTGATTTTGAAACGTTTATGATTATTCCCAATATAAAAGAAGGATAATAAACAATCAGATAATGTTGCAAAAATAACTAACGTGAATGCTATTTGTATTGATTGTAATATTTGTGTCGGTTCTTACAGTAATGGCAAACCTGTTCATATTATTCACCAGTTTTATCCAACTGTAGCTCCAGGCTATAAAATAGTGGAATCTCCTTTGCTTATTTTGTATTTTCTAGTTAGCGTGTAGCATTTTAAATTTAAAATCCTACTATTTATTTATATTTTGTTAACTCTGGTAAGAATTTAAACAATTATTTTAGTTTGCACTCGCTTTGAACATGTAAATCTATTTTACGCAACCCTGGGGTACAATCGTTACCAACCGAAACACCTTTCTGTCAACAAGTCAGCTGTCTTTGAAATGTCTCTACAACGTTGCCAGTTCTCAAATGTGAATCTCATGAAATCTTATTTCTCCTTCAAGGTGATTTCCTTAAAATTCATATTTTTGATGTAGTGTGGCTTCTCCTTGTTCAATCAGCTGTTGATTGAAGTGGGAAGGTGAAGGGCCATTTTGATATAGGTCACTTTTTGGTCTGGCATCCTGGATGTCTAAAGACGACATGTAATGTGAAAGTCTTGAGTTCGTTTTCTTTTGCCTAGTGCGGCATTTTTGCACTAAATTAGTTAGTTAGGAAAACTTCTGTTTCCTTTACCTTTTTTTATATTATGTGATGAAACCCTTAAGTTAATAAGGTAAGCGATTTTATTATTACTTCATCTTCAAGGCCACGTTTGTTACTGTAATATTTTTTACAGGGTTTTTACCTTGGGATTTAACCCCTTTTTTCTACTCCTCCCTCTGGCTATATAGAAAAGCCCTGGGCATTCTTTGAAGGGATTTTCAAAGAAATCGATACTTAACTTGGTTTATGGTTTTTATTGGGTCCACATGGTTTGACCACGTGCTGATATCCACTTGTTGCTAGTGTAGCTGAGTAGCTGTTCCTCTAGTTCCGCAGCCAAGTACCTACAGTTTTGGATAAAAGGCCAGTTCATTCCAGTTTAATTATTTTTTTGTAGATTATATATATATATTTTTTATGATTAACCTAATAGAATTTTCAGCCCTTCAGGCATGTTCTATTAATTAACTTTTTGTTCTATTTTATTTATTAACCATTTTATTTAATAATATGTTGGTATCTGATTAGTTATGTAAAACCTAATCTGATATTAAGGTTTGAAATAGTATACTTACTAATTATTGATTATACGGTATTTATATAGCAGATATTCTTATATACGTCAGTTCTTGATCAAGAAAGTGGTATATGGATAGTTATTCGAGTTTCTTTATTAAAGTTTGCGTGTCAATTAAATTATCAGAGTTGGTTCTAAAACATCATTTTCATTTTATATCTAAATTCATCTTTATTGCCAAAATCATTGTCAAATATTAATAAGGCATTACAATTGTTTAAAAAAAAAAGACAAAAAAAAAAGAAAGGTAAAGTAAACGAATTGGAACTTATTTCAAGTGTTTCTTTTGAACAGTTTTTTTTTAGAGCGGAATTTCTCAGTTAAGAGCTCTACGAACAATTGAATATTCAAACTGAGTGGCGCCCAAAATAAGGTGTAAGTATTCCTTGCTCATTCCCACTTTGCCACCTGACGAAGAGCTGCCGTTCGCATGACAAAACCTATTTTAAGGAAATTTATTTTCCTTACAATAGAGTAGGTTATAATAAATAGCGCCCATAGGCGTGGGGCTCTGAATGCTTACACTTTCAGTTTTTCTTTTCTTCCATTTGAAATAAGTTTCATAATTCTGTCGTTTTAAATACCAACATTTTCTCTCAAGTTTTATTATATTGGCCTTATACTTTTTCTTATGTAGGTATTTAAAATTACAACTCTGATTTTTCATAATTCTTTATCTGATATTTCTATCTTATATTTTTACATATATACATGTCTTACCTACTGCAGTGTATCTTCTCATGGTTCTTAATATTTGATTTGGTATGATAATGGTGTGTCACTATTAGTAGTTTTTATATCAGTGAAATAATTCAAGAAATTAAGTTCTATTTGTGTTCAAGTAAATACTTTTTAACTCTTAACACTTAAAAAACCTGTTCGATTACTTTTATTTGTAAAATAGTACCTTTCGTATAGTAAATTTGTAAACCGTACCCAGTTATCGAGTAGTTAAAATTGGACTTTTCAGTTATCGAACACTAAACATTTTGATTCCTTATATTATTAGAGCTTGGCCTATAACATTTTAGAATATTATACAGGTTTCAACAAAAGTTGAGTGCTATATCTTGTAATCATAAATTTCTAATCTCAAAAAATCATACTTTTACTTTTATGCTTTTCTTATTAAAATAAATCTTAATATAAGATACTATACTGGTTGTCTCATAAAATCTTACTAGATTAGCTAGATTTTTATTCAAATACACATTTATACTCTTTAACGTTAACAAAATGGCTTCTTTCTGTGACAAGTTCCAAGTTAATCATCTATTAGATTATGAGCTTAACTATGAATTAAATATTCGTTCAGTCTATACTGACCATACAGTAGATGAGAAAAGGAAAATTTTAAATAGACTTTTAAAGAAAGAGACTAACAAACCAGGTGGTCAAATCTGTATGGAATCTTATATGCATAAATTTGATTATGAAAAACTAGAAATAACAAAAAGTATTACTTCTATTGAAAATTTATTTCTGACTTTGAAGGAACTTCTACGGATAGCACTTATCTTAGAGTAAGGTCTAGGTTGGCTCATTTATGTGGTCGAACACATAGAATGGTCATTCCTAAAGAAGATGATGGTACTATTAAACAGTTTTCTAATGAATCTTATACAACTTGTCTAAAATTAGAGTCTGACCTAGAGGATAAAATTGTTGAAGATCCTAATGTTTCAAATATTAATTTAATTAACCCAACACCAGCTCCTATTGTAAATGTAAATCCTGTTGTTACTTGCTTAGCTAGTAAACAACCCATATCAACTTGGGGAATTAAGTTTAATGGTGACCCTAAAGATGTATTTTACTTTCTGGAAAGAGTTTCTGACCTTGCTCAGGCTCGCAATGTTTCTGGACTGGAACTTTTTACTTCTGCAGTGGAATTTTTTATTGGAGATGCATTTATATGGTACCGTAGTGTTAAATCTATTGTTTCTGATTGGCCTTCTTTAGTATCTAAACTTAAGAAAGACTTTTTACCTCCTTATGCAGATGATGATGTCTGGGAACAAATTAGACAGAGGAAACAGAAAAGAAATGAGTCTGTTACCATATTCATTGCGCATTTAGAAAATTTATTCTCTCGCTTGTCAACTACCCCAGCAGAGGTTACTAAGGTAAAATATGCCCGTAAGAATATACTCCCTGAATATATTACTCAGTTAGCTTTGCAGAATATAGATACCCTGAATGATTTATCTGTTTGTTGTAGAAAATTAGAGGAAGCCTCAAAGATGGTTTCTAAGAAACCACCTCAAATATCATTTTTGGGTAATTCTGATCAAACTAACTCTAGACCAAGTCATTCGAAACATTTTTCTAAGAATTCTAAAAGGTCATTTTCTTATAATAGTCATCAAGAATCAAATCACTCTGAGAAAAAGCCTGAGAGTCATAATGTTGAACCTTCTACCTCTCATAACCAATCCAAAAATAAAATTGTTTGTTTTAACTGTCAATTACCTAATCATACTTATCATCATTGCAAAGATAGAAGAAAGTTATTTTGTTTTCGCTGTGGAGAACCAAATGTAAAAATTAATTCATGTCCTAAGTGTTCAAAAAACTAAATAGGTTGTCAAGTGCTGCCTGTGGTCAGGACTTTGGCAAGACTTTAACCACAAATAAGTATTTTAATAAAACAGAATGGAACAATTGGCTTAAACAAGTTTCTGAATTTTACAAAACAAGTTTTAAGACTAATGAAATTTTACCAGTGTTTGTTCAGAAGAGTCAAGATAATAGACCTTATATCTCCGTCAAACTTTTTGATCAAAACATAATAATTTTATTAGACTCTGGAGCCAATTCTTCTATTGTTGGTTCTGAAGGCATGAAAATTTTAAAGAAATTAAAAATTAAAATTTATCCACTTAAAAATTACAATATTTGTACTGCTGATGGTACTCAGCAAAAAGTTTTTGGTGTCTCAGATTTACCTATTTTTGTTAATGACTCTTGTCAGATAATTAAAGTTCTGGTTGTACCTTCTGTAACACATGCATTTATTTTTGGAATGGATTTTGCTAAAAGTTTTAAATTAGTTATGGATTTTAAAAATAATAATTGGTATATTCATCAAAATAATAATAAAGTCAGTACTGTGCCAGAGTTGCCTAAAAATTTTTTCTTTTCAAAACTGTGTTCGTTAGATGATTTGTCTTCTCAACAGAAAGTTATATCTCAAAAAGTTATTGATTCTTTTAAAGAAATAGATAGTACTGATAGACTAGGTAGGACTAATAAAATTAAATTAACTATAGATACTGGTGATCACAAACCTTTTAAAAGAAAACCCTATTTACTTTCTCCCTATATGCAAGAAATTTTAAATAAAGAGTTAGATTCTATGATTAAATTAGGTGTTGTCGAAGAATCACAAAGTCCTTGGTCTTCCCCTACCTTACTTGTTAAAAAATCAAATGGAGAGTATAGATTTTGCTACGATGGACGTTTTTTGAATGAAATAACTAAACATGACAGCTTTCCATTAGCCCATATTGATCGTATTTTAAATAATTTGAGGAATGCTAAATTTATAACTTCTATTGATCTTAGAAAAGCTTTTTGGCAGATACCGTTAGATGATGCTTCTAAGGAGAAAACAGCTTTTTCTGTTATTGGTCGTGGTCAATTTCAATTTACAGTGGTCCCTTTTGGTCTGTGCAATGCAGCACAAACACAACAAAGACTTGTTGATTCTATTTTTGGTCCAAAGTATGAGCCTCACATATTTTCTTATTTAGATGACATTTTACTATGTTCCCCTACTTTTGAGCATCATATTGAATTGCTTAACACTGCAAGAAATCTTCTCAAGGATGCTGGTTTAACTGTTAATTTAGAAAAATGTCAATTTTTTAAAACATCTCTAAAATACCTTGGCTATATTATTGGAAATAATTCTCTTGCTACTGATCCATCCAAAATTGAATCAATGACAAACTATCCTCGACCTCGTACCTCTACAGAAGTAAAACGGTTCATAGGAATGTGTTCTTGGTACCGTAGATTCATCAAAGATTTTTCTTCCCTTGTCAGCCCTATCAATGCTCTTCTTAAAGGTAAAAAGAAAAGGGAACCAATTAGTTGGAATGATGAAACAGAAGCTGCATTCTTGTCTATTAAGCAAAGCTTAGTTAGTGCACCTGTGTTAGCCCAGCCAGATTTTACTCAAAAGTTTTTGGTTCAATCTGATGCCTCAGATGTTGGACTTGGTGGCATGCTGACTCAGTTTATCGATGGTGAAGAGAGGGTAATTGCTTATGCCAGTCGTGCATTATCTAGAGCTGAGAAAAATTATTCAGTGACTGAACGTGAATGTTTGGCAGTTATATTCTGCATTGAAAAATTTAGACCTTGGATTGAAGGTACTCGTTTTACGGTCATCACTGATCATTACAGTCTTCTTTGGCTCAACAACTTAAAAACTCCCTCTGGTAAACTTAGTCGTTGGTTGCTTAGGCTTAGACAGCACACTTTTGATTTGCAGCATAGAAAAGGTTCAATGCACTTAGTCCCTGATGCCTTAAGTCGTATTCCTTATTCTAATATTATTGATGAGAATATGCCTAATACTTCAAATTCTCAAACTATAACTCCTGAAGTTTCTGTAATATCTATTGATCCAGATTCTCTTGATCCTTGGTATGTTTCCCACCGTGATAACATTATAAGAAATCCAGACAAATATCCTCAATGGCGTGTTCAGAATGGATCTGTTCAAAAGTTTATTCCTAGTAACAGCTCCTATACTTTTAACACTCAGGAATGGAAAACGGTAGTGCCTAAACCTCAAAGGAATAAAATTATTGACTCCTGTCATACACCTCCAACTAGTGGTCATTTTGGATTTCGAAAGACATTGTTTCGAATACAGGAAAGATTCTACTGGCCTCGTATGCGTATAGAAATTTTAAAATTTATTCGTAAATGTTTAGTATGTGGTGCACAGAAACATTCTAATTTACCCAAAATTGGCACCATGGGAAAAGAAAAAATTGTCAATTCACCTGGACAAATTCTTTCTTTAGATTTTGTTGGTCCACTCCCACGTTCAAAGAAAGGAAATAAATGGCTTCTTGTAGTATCTGATTGGTTTTCGAAATATACATTTATCTTTCCTTTAAAACATTCCAAGTCATCTTTAATTGTAGATCGTTTAGAGAATGATGTTTTTCTTGTCTTTGGAGTTCCACAAATCATTATTTGTGATAATGCTACAAATTTTTCTGGTCATAACCTTCGAGAGTTGTGTGAAAAATACAAAGTCAAACAGTGGTTCACCCCTTATTATTCACCACAGTGTAATTTTGTAGAAAGAAGTAATAAAACCATTACTACTGCAATTCGGTGTTATATTGATAAACATGAGGATTGGGACTTACATGTTCCTGAAATTAGACAAGCCATTAATACCGCGGTTCATGAAGTAACTGGTTTTCCACCTTCTTATTTAATGTTTGGTCGACACATTCCTTTATCTGGTGAATATTACAATCACACTCTCACAGATCAATCCATTGAAATATTACCTGGAGATAGAACATCTTATGCTGAAAATTTGTTAGAATTTCGTAAACTGTTTGTTGAAATTCGTCAGAAATTACATTCTGCCTATGAAAGGAATTCAAAATCTTATAATCTTCGTAAAAGAGATGTCACATTTAATGTAGGTGATAAAGTATGGCGTCCAAATAAGTCTTTGTCTGTTGCAGCAGATAAATTTGCGGCTAAACTCAGTCCTAAACATATCCTTTCTGTAGTATCTAAAAAATTGTCTCCTTTGGTTTGTGAGCTTAGAAATATTGATAGTTCCAAAGCTGGAAAATGGCATGTAAAAGATCATTTACCTTTTTCTGCAGATTCTGATGAAGATCAGGAGTCAGTTTCTTCTTAAATTTGATTTTGATATTACCTATCTCAATGACAGTGTCACTTAACAGTTATTATCTTTATTGTGTTTGTTATTTTCCACAGTGACACTAGCCAAACTGTTTTCATATTATCTCTCTTACAATTATGTAGGTTACCTTGAAGAAATTCTAATACTGGACTTCTTTTATCTCTTTATATTATATATTTAACATTTATTGTGTCAAAATGACTTGTGTTTAAATTATCTTTTCAATTTACCAAATCAGTTTATCTTTTGCTTACCTTACCTTGCTGATTGTAAATTACCTCTCTTATTTTATGTTAACTAACATTTGCATGGTTCATTTATTAGTTGAACATGTACCTTACCTTATGGATTCTGCAAAGTACCTCTCTTATGTTAGATTTTATTTGCATATCCATATGTTAGTTTTAACAGTTACCTTACCTTTTCCAAAGTGGAATTCGATTTTGGGATTTACCTTGTTCTCTGCCTTGTTCAGGTTGATTGAGATATCTTGTTCCAATTTGGACAAACTTACCTTTTGATTTGTATCCTTGGTGATAAACCAAATCAAGTATTAAAAGATAATTCATTTTATCTTCATTACCTTTTTGTATATATTGTTTCTTAGGATTCAACCTCTTTACGAAGGTTTACTTCTGTGACTTAGTCACTAAATTTCTGTTCATCGTAACAGACTGTGCTAAAGCATACTAAGTATTGCTTATAGTGCCTCATCATATAAATAATATTTATATTATTTTTTTCACATCTAAGGATTGTGTCCTAGTGATGTTGAAGCTGTTATACCATTATATGATGTCCTATTTGAAAACTATGCTTCACATCTCATTTCTGATTCATGAAAACTATGATTAGTAGTTTTAGTTCCTTTATACTCTTCTAAATATCACTAGATTGAAGTGATATATGTACAGTTTTTTCTTTTATTAGATGTAGCTTTATTTAGATATTATTCAGATAATTCTGAGATGGTTTTGCCCTGTTCTTGGTGTTTTTTTTAAGTACTATGGTTTTGTCAATTTTAGTAGACATACCCAACTATGACCCCCCAATTTGAAACCTTGATCCATATTGTGACCTACCTATAGTGACTTCCTCTGAGGAAGAATGATACACGTCAGATATCAAAACTAAAATCATTGACAAAACTAAAAACTGCCTTTCCCTTTAAAATTACTATTAATGTAAATTTTGTTAGGATTCAGAATATAAACTAGAGAAAATGATTTATTTTGTTTTGACCCTTTAATACACATAAAAATGTAAAGTCTAATATGTTGCCTTTAATTTTTTTTCTTTTGGAGAGGGGCAATGTAGCATTTTAAATTTAAAATCCTACTATTTATTTATATTTTGTTAACTCTGGTAAGAATTTAAACAATTATTTTAGTTTGCACTCGCTTTGAACATGTAAATCTATTTTACGCAACCCTGGGGTACAATTGTTACCAACCGAAACACCTTTCTGTCAACAAGTCAGCTGTCTTTGAAATGTCTCTACAACGTTGCCAGTTCTCAAATGTGAATCTCATGAAATCTTATTTCTCCTTCAAGGTGATTTCCTTAAAATTCATATTTTTGATGTAGTGTGGCTTCTCCTTGTTCAGTCAGCTGTTGATTGAAGTGGGAAGGTGAAGGGCCATTTTGATATAGGTCACTTTTTGGTCTGGCATCCTGGATGTCTAAAGACGACATGTAATGTGAAAGTCTTGAGTTCATTTTCTTTTGCCTAGTGCGGCATTTTTGCACTAAATTAGTTAGTTAGGAAAACTTCTGTTTCCTTTACCTTTTTTTATATTATGTGATGAAACCCTTAAGCTAATAAGGTAAGCGATTTTATTATTACTTCATCTTCAAGGCCACGTTTTTTACTGTAATATTTTTTACAGGGTTTTTACCTTGGGATTTAACCCCTTTTTTCTACTCCTCCCTCTGGCTATATAGAAAAGCCCTGGGCATTCTTTGAAGGGATTTTCAAAGAAATCGATACTTAACTTGGTTTATGGTTTTTATTGGGTTCACATGGTTTGACCACGTGCTGATATCCACTTGTTGCTAGTGTAGCTGAGTAGCTGTTCCTCTAGTTCCGCAGCCAAGTACCTACAGTTTTGGATTAAAGGCCAGTTCATTCCAGTTTAATTATTTTTTTGTAGATTATATATATATATTTTTTATGATTAACCTAATAGAATTTTCAGCCCTTCAGGCATGTTCTATTAATTAACTTTTTGTTCTATTTTATTTATTAACCATTTTATTTAATAATATGTTGGTATCTGATTAGTTATGTAAAACCTAATCTGATATTAAGGTTTGAAATAGTATACTTACTAATTATTGATTATACGGTATTTATATAGCAGATATTCTTATATACGTCAGTTCTTGATCAAGAAAGTGGTATATGGATAGTTATTCGAGTTTCTTTATTAAAGTTTGCGTGTCAATTAAATTATCAGAGTTGGTTCTAAAACATCATTTTCATTTTATATCTAAATTCATCTTTATTGCCAAAATCATTGTCAAATATTAATAAGGCATTACAATTGTTTAAAAAAAAAAAAGACAAAAAAAAAAAAAAAGGTAAAGTAAACGAATTGGAACTTATTTCAAGTGTTTCTTTTGAACAGTTTTTTTTTAGAGCGGAATTTCTCAGTTAAGAGCTCTACGAACAATTGAATATTCAAACTGAGTGGCGCCCAGAATAAGGTGTAAGTATTCCTTGCTCATTCCCACTTTGCCACCTGACGAAGAGCTGCCGTTCGCATGACAAAACCTATTTTAAGGAAATTTATTTTCCTTACAATAGAGTAGGTTATAAGCGTCAAAGCAATTAACAATATAAACGTTAAAATAGTTGATCAAGACGGAGAACTTATCAGTTTTAGATGAGAAACTATAACAATAAGGTTACATTTACAAGCTAGTGACGAATAAAATGGTTGTTAAATATAATAGAGCCCTTGGAATGAGACTTGCACCTACCACTATCAACAAAGTAAAAACTTATAAAAAGAAAAGACTAAACAACAGTTCAGTATCAAATCCAACACCAAAAAGTTAAGACGAGATAATCGTAAATTTCTCACATCTTTGGGTTTCACTGTTTTAAAATAATGAACATATTAAACGTAAACGAAAAGCTTTATGTAGACAATTCCATCGTTTGTTCAGAGCTTCACACATATCAACCATATATTTCTTCAAAATTCAATTCTAATGATGAAATAAGGATCCCAATTCAAGAACTCGATGCTTACACTCTACCATCAGATAGTTTACTTTATATCGAAGGAAAATTAACTAATACAGAAGATAAATATAAGAAAGAATTGCTATTTATTAACAATGGTATAGCCTTTTTGTTCAGAGAAATCCGCTATGAACTAAACGGAATTACTATAGATTCAATAAGAAATGTTGGATTAGCATCAACCTTAAAAAGCTACGTTTCCCACAATACCAAGGAAAGTTTAAAACTGGAAAATGCAGGTTGGTTTCCACATCGAAAAGAAGGTGATAAAATTTTAGTTGATAATGATAGAAAATTCTCCGTATCCATACCACTAAAAATGCTTTTAGGATTTTTTGAAGATTACAGAAAAATTATTATGAATATGAAACAGGAATTAGTTCTTATTAGATCAACTGATGATTTAGATGGTGTTATCTTCAAAGAAGATCCGGCACACCCTGTTAGTGCTCCTGGTACTCCATTGGTTACTTTCGATAAAATTTATCGGAAAGTTCCTCACATTCTAGTTGATATGCCACAACAACTTGCTCTATCAAAAATATTAGAATCAAATAAAGATATATTGATAGGATTCAGGAGTTGGGAACTTGTTGAATATTCTTCTCTAACCAAAACAACCCGTCACACATGGCCGGTAAAAACAACTAGTAAACTAGAAGCTCCCCGTCATGTTGTGATTGGCTTTCAAGAAAACAGAAAAGGGAAAATTGCTAAAGATATGAGTAAATTTGACAATATTACCTTGTCAAATATTAGAGTATATTTAAATTCTGAAAGATATCCTTATCACGATTTGTACTTAAATTTCGAAGAAAACAAATTTTCTGCTTTATACGAAATGTTTGCCAACTTTAGACAGTCTTACTATGGTGTTCCAAATGAACTCATTTTTAATCCTGAACAATTCAAAAACATTAATCCTGTTACACATATTGATTGCTCCCATCAAAAAGAAACAATTCAAACGGGATCCGTAGTAATGAGAATTGAATTTGAGACACACAATGCAATTAAAAAAGATTCCGCTTATTGTCTTATTTTACATGACAAATTATTTAGCTACAACCCTCTTACTAAAATTGTGAAACAATTATAAACTTTATCCCCACTCTTTTCATACTTCGATTTAATTTAAAGGCATTTTCAAAAGCTTTTAGTTTTAGTCATGACATCAAAACTACAACAACAAATTGAAAAATTTATTTTTAAAATTAATCAACTGAAATAAGAAATTGCAAATTATTCAAGTAAAAAAATTCCCATTAAAAAATTTGCTGCTTTGAAAATATGAGATTGGTTATGGATATTCACGGATTCAAGGATGAAAAAAATAAATTTATACCAAAAGAGCTTGCAACTTTTGATGGTTATGAAATGACTCATTACATTTTTAAAAAGCCTTTTCCAATGGAGTTTCTTTCACCTGATTGTCACAAGCAGGCGGTATGGCTAATGAAAAATCATCATTGTATACATTGGAATAATGGATTTACTCCATTACATCATTTCCCAAAAATAATTGAAACACTTACGAAGAAAGCAGATTTTGTTTTTGTAAAAGGAACCGAAAAAAAGGATTTTATAGAGAAATATTCTAAAAAGCCTGTGATTGAAATAGATGTACAACCAGCGCTAAAGCTAATGGAACCAAAATGCTTCTATCATTCAAAATCACCTTGTATGTGTGCTTTGACAAATGTGTTATTTTTATATGACAATTGTTTTATGAATGAATAAAAATATAAAAAAACTTAATTACATTTTTATTTTGCATTAACTAAACATGATTTAATACAATTAATATGATACCTTAAATCTAATTTTTAAATTCATTTAAAAGTTCATACTCATTTTTATATTTTAAATAATCATTAAAAAATTTAGCAGCTAATTTTCATTGTTCCATTCGATCTATATTCTTAACGTATGCTGACAAATCTTGTGCCTCTGCGTCTTCTTCGCCTACAATTGATAAATATTGGAAGTATGCAGCAAATATAATAAACTCTTCCTACATTTCAGTAACCACTTGCTCCATTGTGAATATTATTAAATTTATTCTTCCTTCTCAATTTCTTGAAGAATAGTATCCTCGTCAATAAATTGCTTCAAGTCTTTTAAATAGTAACCAAAGCCAATATCTTTTAGATCTCGAATAAGTTGAAAAACATTTAATGTTTCAAAGTATTTGTTGCAACAGAGGGCAGCCTTTACGAATTCCTCAGCTTGATTATAATAAAGGCCTATCCACTCCGGACCACTTGCCATAGAATATAAGAAATAGGTTTTTGAAAGATTACTAAATTTGTCCCCTAATAATTTAACTGCAATCAGCAAGTCAGCCATTTAATTTATTTAACATAATATCTTAAATATGTGGGGGGGGACGTCTCTTGCGAATAGGATTAACTTTTCTTGATGATACCTGTTTTTTATCTTCGTATAATTGAAACCTCTTTTGGGTTGCAATAATAGCAGGTATAAATTGGCAATCTTCTCCTATAAATTCTAATAGGTGGCTTAATTCTCCTACAAAGTATGATTTCCCAAATGTATTGAAAAACGTAGTAAGGCTTATAATTCCTTCTAAATAATCATCACAACAGTCAATTGCTTCCAAATAATCTCGTTTCAGTGGATAAAACAGCTTGGTGTATTCATCTTTCGAAATCACTTCAAAGAAATTGAAATATTTAACTTTTAACTGTCTGATAGATGTAGCTAATTTTTCGCGATTACACATAATTCACTTATTACTTGACACATTTTTTCTTTTTGTTTTATACACAATTGGTGGAAAAATTCAAAAATAACTTTTTACGCAACTCGAACACAGCTTAGTAAATGTGCCTCAGCATACTAAAATGATCTTGATGCACCTATTTATAAGACTTAAGAATGCAAAATCAAATGTGGGAGGACAAAGAGAAAAAATTAAAAATGTGATGCGAATGAGAATAAAAGGGGAGGAAGATAAGAATGAGGGACATGAGAGAGAGGAAGAGGAGGAGGCGCTCCCCTATTTTAACTACTGTCGATCCAGTAAACTCTTATAACTTAATGATAACAACTATTTTTCTTAATAATAATAAAATCTTTTTTAATTTTCATACTTTCTTCGACCCATTTATGGGTACCGTATTATATTATCACTTAATGTCGAACCCTACGTACATTGCCCTTACCTATTACTTCCACTTAAAGTTCTGATACTTTTGTATCTCATGGCATTAACCTTTCTCAAGCTCCCTGCGGGAGGTATAAATCCTAGTTAATGGTTTAGGGATAGTAAGGTAATAAACAGCGTTATAGTTTGTTTTGCTGCGGTTATGAGATTTCCTTAAGATAGAATTTAAGTCGTTAATGACATACTTAGAATGACCCCTTTTTTTCTTTAATTTAACTACAGCAATAGTATTTAATTAGTTCGGCAATATTAAATGTGCCGATATGTTTTATTTTTAAATATAGAGACTTACATTTTTTTTTCTGGCAGAATTTAATGATTTATATATATATACGGTGATATTTATGTGACGGTTCGTTATGTTATCTGCCAGATGGACCGTTTTATATAAGAAATATTTTTCCTTTTGTTTGTAATACTCTATCCATCTCCTTGGTATTTTATGTTTGTTGGTCCGAAACTTTTCGGTCAAATTGCAACACATATTGCCTAATATTTAATTAAATATCTACCTCTTATCCTTAAATGACGTTAATTATTTTTTACATCTGGTTTACCTCCTAAACCATCCTTTTACCATCTAGAACCTACAAACTGAAACTATTCGGTTAACTTATCTCTCCCTTTTTTTTATATATATTTATTTCATTATATTTTTTTTCGAATTACTTCCACTAAATTACTTTTTCTCTTTTCTGTTTCTGTTATTGATCTTAGGATTACTGTCCCCTATTCTATGGTTAGTTTTATATACTTATACCAATTCCTACCAATATTATTATAAAATGTCTAATTGTTATGATAAAATATTATATTCTACATTTACTGAGCATATTGCTAAATTTTACTTTCTATAATATACTTATTTCCTATAGTTATGAATTAACGTGCTTATTAATTCGATACTTACCCACTATATTACTTATCTTATAAATTTCCTAATTCTACATCTTAACCTATCATACCTATTTAAAGTTTTTTTCTTCTTCTTGTTCAATCACGGAGTCCTCTTCTTCCACTGTTACAAGGGTCGCGTCGGGGGGAGAACTCCTTCTGAAGATGGCCTTTAGTCCCACGGCCTCAACGGCGTAGAATACCGGTTGTTGTTGAGGTGGCAAAATCAACGCTGCGATTGCTGGTCCTAGCTGTTTTTGGGGTCGCAAAATCCGTGAGGGAATGATTGGTTCTGGTTTTTGGGTCTTTTCGGGGGTGTTTGATGGTGGTTCCCTAGACATGCCGGGGTGGGTCGCGTCGGTGGGCTGGGGAGCAGGAAGGATAACCCACATTGGCTTTAATGTTGGAACCTGTATCCGGGTTCGTCCTTCTACTGGTGGTGCAACAGGAATTGGGCCTAATAGATGCGAACGGCCCCGAACTGATCTGCCCTTGCTGGCAAGTAAGGTGCCCATTTCCCTACGATGTGCCTCCCCGACACATGATGACTCCGTGCTGTCGGAGTGATTGGTTTCCCTATTGGTTGCCCTGAGGTGGTTGGTCGCACTGAGGGCAGATTGGCTGACCCCGGACTGCTCCTTGTCGGTCCCGATGAGGGCCCTGCGATCCCTAACTCTGCCGGACACTGAGGGGGTTTCGTTTGACAGACCCTGCAAGTGCACGTCGGAACCCCCATGATTCCGAACAAGTCCCCGTAGAATTGCGGTTGGTACAGATTGGATACCGTAGGAACACATACCGCGCACGAACACGGACCCGGTGTAAGCTGTTCTCTTTCGGCCCATATACTACGAAAAGCCTGATATTCTGCGTGTACCAATTCACTCCACATCACGATTAATGCGAGTTGCGGCCGCAATTCACTGTAGCTTGGCATGTCACCCACCACAAATTGGCAGAGGTCCTTTAAATGATAGATTGCCACTCTATACAGGATGTTGAGCATATGAAAGTCTTCTATCATTCTCACATGAGAGAGGAACAACACTATCCATATTGCTATAGCTTTTTTTTCCGCACTAGTGAAAATGTTAACAGTTCAAAGTTCTCTTTGACGCACTTCGCGACGATGCTTAAAGGTTTAACGCGATTGAGGACTTTACGTTCTGATATCATTGATCATTCATTTATATGAAGAAGGGGGATAATTTCTAAGATTTATTGATTCAGTCTTTATCTAAATAAGACAAAATCGTTTCTCTCTAACTTACTACCAACTAAATTTTTTCTTCTCACTTTTTATGGATCAAAGACATTATTCATAACGATTCATTTTTTCCGATTTTTGATATGGCAACTATGCTTTTTTTTAATAATTGCCCATTACCATGACGGCCCTAGTGGCCCGTGACATTTGTCTTCCATTTATTGCCTTTGATTCTTCGGACTTCTGTTTATTTATCCAGTTCACACTACAAGTATCTGGGGGGTTATACACCGCTATGCAATATCCTGAGGTGCTTATAGAGTTCATACGTTTTGACTCATTAAACCTTACTCTAAAGTTTCATAATATGCTTTTCATGTTAATTTAATTTAACTCAATGGTCTATATTGGACTCTACTCGCGGAACCTCGTTGGGTTATTCGGCTCAAATTTCATACGATAGTTGCCTCCAGTTGCCGATGTGTCTATCGTGTCCCTTTCGGTCGGTGTTCAGTGGTTTTATTCCTTACTTCGACGCTCTTCCCTTGGTTAGGGCCGGAATGAGGCTCTGGCAATCGGAATGGTTTAACCACACGATTTCTTCTGCTTTGGGGGTTTGACTTAGATTTTTCTTTTTTGTTTCGGCTCGTCTCGTCTGAATAATTTCCAACTGATGGGTGGTAATCTTGACAATTCTTGGCGGAGGGAGCAAAAAGACGTTGGTGGTAACTGATGCACAGTAGGTTCTAGTCTCGTCTGAATAATTTCCAACTGATGGGTGGTAATCTTGACAATTCTTGGCGGAGGGAGCAAAAAGACGTTGGTGGTAACTGATGCACAGTAGGTTCTAGTTCTTGCGTCATTCCAGGTTGTTCCTGTTGACACTGAATGGTAATATGTTTGTTGGCACTAGTATTTAGAGATGAGGAAGTTTGAAGAGTTCTTTCACCACTGGTCTGTTTTTCTTTTTCTTGGTCTTGATTTTCCGAGAGAATAACTCCAGTGATGTCTTTTTTTCTGTGATGGAGGATAAACAGTGTAAGTGTATCCCAAAATGCTGCGAGAGGTGTAGGTTACACTCATTTATCTTATGAATCGCTATGGCGTTCATGGCAGCCTCAAAAAGAAACTTTATTATTTTAAATATAAAATATACTCCTAAAATTCCACTTGTCCATTCTCCAATAATAGAAAAATACCCATATAGTTTCTTGATAGTTGAATTAGCAAGCTTTTCCAACTCTTGTTTATTGAACATGTTTAGTGTCAATTTCTTGTCCCGCAAGTCCTCTGACAACAATATTACTAAGTGCTGGTCTCTCTAGGTTAAACATAATAGAATCTTGAGTTTTTTTTATTTCCTCGTATGTGTATATTCCTCCCGAACCTAGGTCCTTTATAGTTTGGAACTTCGATATGTCCTCAGATTCTGAGTTTAACTTGTGAGGGGTCATATCTACGAGAAAAGGGTCAATCCGACCCACCGATCCTCTATATAATACATAGGTGGTATTATTGAGTTACATTCAATTTGTTCTCCGTGTTCCTGCAATATTCTCGTAATTGGTGACACATAGTACCTCTGGTTATAAGTCGTAACAGGAAGTTCCATAAAACAATTTTCCTTTCGTCGAACTTCGACTGATACGGGCATTTCATAATATATAGGACTTTTCCTGATATTTTGGCAACCAATCCTAGTTTATATTTCACAGGCGCGGCAACAGCATTCAGGTTAATAGTGGCTAACACTATCCTATTTGATAATATTTCTCTATAGAGTAACATCGTCTATGAATAGTTTATGCAAATAAGGTATTCAAGTTGCGTTTAAAAGATTGCTCCACGTATAAAAATTTTGTATTAACATATGCTACCAGATCAGTGTCAGGTGCATTCGACTGTAAAAGAAATGGAGTCATCTCACTCGCAGCTGCTTTTTTTACAATCAAAATACGTGGATGTTCGCTTTGCCACATTTTCACACCGTATAATTCTTCTGTCTTTAACAGTTGGATGGCGAATAATTTAGCACGATTTTCCACTATTACGTACTCGTGTCTGGGTGACGAAGAATTTTTTTTGATGTACGTCGCAATTCCTTCATTTAATACACCAAATTGAGTACATATAGTAGGGCTATTCCTGCCCCAAGTGAATTCTCCTGTTATACTATCCACGCACTCACCATCTAGGAATGGGCAGCTAACTCCATGGCGTAAGTGAATCTCATTGGAATCTAGGGTGACTTTGGCATAATAGTTTTGCAATGTAATTTTTATATTGGCTTGAACAACTACGTCGTTCGATTGTCTTCGATCCTCATTATACTGGGTTCCTTTACAATCTCCATCTTGGCTAATGCTTCCTGCTATGACCAAAGATGTGGATAGGGTAGAATTAGGCTTTAATTTGCTGATTGTCCACTGAACCCTTTGAACTGTCTAATTTCATGTATCTTACAACACTCCTCACTATTTAAGTCATATATGTAAATTAGTAGGCCCTCACGTGCTGCAGACTGATGGGAAAACATACCAAAATGAGTAATTATCCTAGTTACTTCTATTAGACATGTCTGTACTCTAACATACTCAAATTTTCGGTTTTTGTATTACTTGAACAAATCCTTCCCTCTCGATATGACCATTCTCAGGATCTGGACATGGAGTAATGTCGCCTAGAGATACGACAGAGATGTTAGTCTTTGGGTGACGACAATCATAAGCTAATAAACTCGGACTGGATAATGGTAACCGCATGCTCAGCACTACCAAGAATTTCATAGCTGTAACAATAAAGCTATGTCAACACTTCTTTAGACACGTCGTGAGTGCTTATCTTAAAAACTTTCTAATTTCCTCTTAACTAGCCGAGTTATTTACATTCTATTCTAGGCTTATTTACATACGACTATGCTTTATTATATACAGGTGCATCTCTTTCTTTGTCGCTAGGCAGCTCCTTTCCATTTATTAGCAAATTAACGGGTAATATATGCTTCATATTTTTCGGGTGTCCTCACTTCCCGAGTTCTTGTCCGTCTCCTCTCACGATTCACTATTACCTTCTGGTCTTCTATGTTATCAGTATCGGAGTCATCGGTCTCGATGTTGGCTTCCACAGGTTGTTCTTTGTCCTCCGAAGCTGTCTCTTCTTCTGAGCTTGGCTCTACTAATTATCTGCATGGGCGATTACCTTCATCTATTTCACTTTATCTTTTCTGAAATTTTTCTGATTTCTTTGTTCCGCTTGGTTCTTGTAGCATGGCTAACTGTTCATCCTTGGATGGGAATTTCACAGGCTCTTTATATCTGTCTAAATGCACTATTTGTTCGTTCTTACGGTGGAGTCCCTTTATTTTATAAGTTACTGCAGACTTTTTCTCGAGAACTCGGTATGGTCCTGTCCATTTTGGATTGAATTTGGTGGCTAGATCTTTTCCAGGAATGATGGGTTTTTTCAAATAGACTAGATCTCCTATGGACACTTCTGCTTTCACCTTTCGGTTATTCCTTTTGTCACATCGAGTTTGTATAGATTTTTCTACGCAACCTCTGGCTTTCTCATGTGCTTGTCACATTAGTTCTGTCATTTCACTTGCGTAATTATCGGCAAGATCGTACCTTACTCTATCTTCTCAGATGGTCAATTTAAACGGAAGTTCCAGATCTCGTCCAAACATAAGGAAAAATGGGGTTTCCTGAATAGCTTCGTGTACCATATTCCTGTAAGCCATTACAGCATAAGGGAGCACTTCATCCCAACTATTATGGTACTCACTAACAAAGTGACTTATTATGGTTTTTAGAGTTTTGTGTAACTTTCAAGCTGTCCGTTTCCTTGAGGATGGTAGATATTGCAGGAGTGACAACTTTCCACAAATAGCTTTACGTCCTGTCGCAATGTTTTCCAATAAAAATCTTGCTTAATTAGCTCCCTGGTTTTCTTTTGACCGGGATGCAAAACAAATATTGAAGAGTGGTAAATTCTTAATATTTCCGGAATAATTTCTAAGGGAGTCATTATTTGATCATTCCTACAATTATCAGTCCTCTTTCTGTATAGTAAACTATCGGGGTTACAGTAATAATGTGGGTCATCAGGCTGTAGTTGGATTTTTATTTGTTTAGTCCTTGCGACTGAATCCTGAAAACCTTGTGTTCTTCCTTGCTCCACACGGCGCTTATGATTGGTTTGGCAACCCCTTATTCTATAACTCTTGCAACTACTGCATCCGTGGTTTCTTCTAGCCTTAGCCGGGTTAATGCGTCTACTCTGCTGTTGATTTTTCCTGGTCTGTATCGTCCATTAAAAACATAGCCCACTTGACGAGCCTCGAACTAGGGTCTTTGATAGTCAATAAGTATTTTAAAGGTCGATGATCGGTTTCAATAGTGAAGTGTGTGCCCGTCAAATACACCTTAACCTTCTTCACAGCATATACGACTGCAAGGCATTCCCTCTCGGTAGCACTATATCGTCTTTCAGCATCGTTTAAGGTGCAACTGGCCTAACATATTGGATGTTCTACACCTTCGTGTACTTGCATGAGGATGGCAGCAACTGTAGTGGCACTGGCATCCGTGTTTACTATAAACTCTTTGTGGAAATCGGGATATTTTAATATAGGTGACGTTATTAAAGCTTGTTTAAGTGAAGCTTCTTCTTGATCTGAGCTCCATACATATTTCACATCTTTTTTCGTCAAATGCGTGACTTATTTGGGCAAAGTTTGGCACGAATGAAAAAAATCTGTAAAATCCGCACAATCTTAAAAATGCTCTAATTTCTTTAATGGTTTTGGGAACTGGATAATTTTTTATTACTCTAATTTTCTCGGGATGAGCTGTTTACCAATTTTCGTTGATAATATGGCCAAAGTATTCAATCTCGGACTTCAAACAATGACATTTTGTTGGTTTAAATTTTAAATTACTTATTCTCATTTTCTCAAACACATGTCTCAGTCTTGCTGTATGTGTTTTGATATCTTTTGAAAAAACCAATATATCATCGAGATAAACTAGGCATTCAGTATAAGTTAGCTTCCCCAGAATATGATTCATCATCCTGTTCCAAGTTGTGGGTGTAATGGAACTTGAAAGTATTCTCATGCCAAGTCCATAGTGGAGAAATATTTTGATCCTGACGACCTGTCAATTGTCTCAGAAATTTTAGGAAGGGGAAATACATCAGTTTTACTTGAAAAATTGAGCATAGGATAATCTATGCATAATCTTTTTTTCTCGACCAGTAATGTTGAAAAATTCCATGAAGATTGGCTTTCGACTATCACTCGGTCATCTAATATTTTTTGTACCTCAGGTTTCATGATCTCCTGTCGCTGAAATGGGATCCTATATGGTCTCTTGTTTATAGAGGGAATATCGTCGGTAATTATCCTATGCACAACTTGACTAGTGCACGTGAGTTTCTGATCAGGGGCTTTAAATATATCAATAAATTCCATAACTAATTTCTTAACCTTCTTTTCCTCCTCTGGTTCGACCTTATTCAGTCTTAGTTATTCTAGGATTTTTTTGGTGCTCAATAAATCTATTTGTCTTATGGGTCTGGGTTTATCGGTCGTTGGTCCTTCAACACCTGCTTCAAATGCTTTTGCTACAACAGCTCTCCTCTATACCAATATTTCCTTTTCAGAAATATTGGCGAATTTCACAGGGATCTCTCTCCCTGAGTTACACAGAACTCTAGCAACCCTTGAGGTAATTTGGCATTTGGTTTGATAACCAAATGTTGAGCCTCAACCCTCGAAAAATTGTGCAAGGTTGCTGTGCAAATTGCCTAACACATCGGAGGGATTCGCACATCCTCCCTTAAAAATACACCAAAGCACTCTTCTCTTCCTGAAGATGGGTTTCTGGGTGCCGAAACATCGAATGTTACCTTTCCACGTACGTCAGTGTACCTTGATGCATCCTTGTCCCTGCCTTCCTGGCGGCGACTTACGTCACGCGTAACTTCACATTTGACTTCCAGCATTTTCTTCTTTAGGATATCTTTATTGGCACTTCTCATAATGCATCTATCCTTCTTCTTTCCTTCTAGCTCGGAAGCTGCAGCCTTTCCAGAAAATACTACAGATTTCGACTCTGGTTGTACTGGATGGTGTTCGGTATGTGTGTTCAAACGACTACCAATCATTTGAGCGCTACCTTCCCCTGTTATTGGTAGTAACAGCGAAGAGTCCTGCCGACAGCTCTGCAATTGTTCTCTTGCTTCTCCTAAAACTTTTCTCATTTCTTCCAAAGTGGCATTACATTCCTTTAATAAACTATTAACCCTTCTTTCGGCTAATATCTCCATATGTTCATAGTTTTCCTCAGACTTTTCTGTGCGCATTTTTATAATCTCATTAAACCCATAAAAACAACTATTTCCCCAATCTATTTTTATATTGTATTTAAACAGAAAATCTATTCCTAATAGTACATCCGCATTAAAGCCTCCTGATTCGATAATCATAAAATTATATCTTACAGTAGTTTTTCCTGAAAACGTTAGTGGTAACTGTACCTCTCCGTATGTAGGTATACTATTCCCCCCTACATCGACTAAATTCTTGCTTCCCGTCTTTGTCTTGAACCCCTGGATATCGTTGGGTTTTACTAGGGATACAACTGCTCCTGAATCAACTAAAGCCTTATAACTATGTCCACTAATACTAATATTTACACTATTCGTAGGTTGAGGGGTTCCATTCAAGGCGCAAATGTTGATCCATACCCTAGGCTTACTGTCTATTCCCAACTTCCTTGATTTGCAAGAGGACTTCGGGGTTGAGTAGTCCCTTCTGCTGCGTTTAATTGATCCATGACCTGATTCCGGTTCTGTCGCTAACAATTTCTGGCTATGTGTCCCGTCTGGTTACATGAAAAACAGCGAATCGGGTCTTTCCTTTGAAACCTTTTGTCAGGACAATCCTTAATAAAATGTCCCGTTCTTCCGCATCCATAGCATCGTACGTCTGTACGTTGACAAAATGTTCCTGTATGTCCGAATCCTTTACCTTTATTGCAGTTAAGTCGGTTATTATTTCTTGGATTTAATGGTCTTGTGTCATTTGAATTTCTCTGATTTTTTCTATCTTCATTTACCATTCTACATTCTCTGCTTGTCGATGGTCTCACAAAATGTTTCACGGATTCTCCTCTCTCCGCGTATTCTAATGTTTTGGCTAAGGTAGTAAGTTTTCTTGATAACACTCTTTGTTTACTAAGCATAAGAAGTCCCATAATGAACTGAGTGATTGTGTCTTGTTTCAATTTTTCTTTGAGGATAGCGTCGGTAGCGGCTACTCCCGTAAAAGTCATTGTTTTATTCGCAAGTAATTTTACTCGAGTTAAAAACAGTCTGCATGGTTTTCCTATTCTTTATCTACATTTTTCATTGTCATACGCTTCACACATGGTAGGGTAAATTGTGTTCGTAGTTTTTTGCTTAAATCCGTCCAGCTTGTTAGAGTTTTTAGCTCCAGTACCGATTCGAAGAATTGCTTGGTTTTCCTCGCAATTTAAGACGAGCAATAGCTACTTTCTTTTATTCCGTCCAGCTGGCAATGAGTGCTGTTTCTTCAATTGAGCTTAAAAATTCTTCTATATTTCCTTGTACATCGTAGGTCGGTACTGACTCTATCCCTTAAGGATTAGGATAATATTGTTAGTGATGGTTTGCACTATCGGGGCTGCTGGTGCTGGGTCCGTCATCTCGGTAATTTATTTGCTTCTATGATAGGTAACACTTGGCAGGTGGCAAGTTGCTGCTGTCTGATACGATTCCAGAATTCGAATTCGTTTTCTGGATTTTTTTTTCAAACACCTGACATAATTTGTACAGCCAAAAAAATTCTATCTAGATATATCTTTGGGTAGTTGAAACTAACGAACCCCACACTTAACACCAGTTGTGGTGGCCTACTTTTCTTACAGTATATTCACTATCATAGGATCCCACACGTAACCTGTTACAACCTAAATCTTACCATGCGGCCCATTACTTACTATTGATACGGCCCTGGTATTGCACCTCCTACAGATTACGCCAAAAGGGTCCGTCATATCAGATGTTACCTATCTCCTTATCTTCTCTCTCTTGACTTAAATCTACACTTCTTAAATACTTTTTAATTCTAATCTTAATTTTCCTGGGTTATATTGTAGGGTTGTCCGAGCGATTCCACAATAGGCGATACATTAATAATGACTGGATATCATTAATCTACTATAAAGTAAGGGAGCTAATTTTCCTTTTAAATAATATCTTTTAATCATTTTTATTTGTTATCAATTAAATTTCATTTTTTCAAGCCGGCTCTGTTGGATAGTTAAAACTAAGAAACGATTACGTATCCCACTAGAAAGTTCATTGCTCTTCGGGTTTATTATCTGAAATAAGGCTCTCACTATACCCCAGATCAATTTCTTTACAGCTTTAAGTAGGTCAGAACGTGAATAAAGACAATAACACATTAAAATTTTTAGTTCGTATCTATTCAATGTTCACTTGATAGTAAAAACACATATTGTCTGAGCTTACATGAGAAAATTTAGCAATACTTTGAGAAAGATTTCATTATCACTAATTCAAGAACATGGTTATTAACTTAGAACTATATTGGAAATTTTTTAATTTCCAATTAAAATTTAACCAAAATTATATCTTTCACTAACTGGTTTTTCACTTTTCTTGAAGAAAATACAGACTTCAATTAACAACGTACACATCACTTAAGACTTGCACCGCTGATATTTTTATACTTTTATATAACATTATATACTTAAGACTTTTTAAAAGTTCTGGAGGTAACGGAGCAGGGATTTCTGCGGCATACGCCCAGAGTTCACAAGACTGACGAACTCTCGTTTCGGCTTGCTTTTATAACCAAAAAAGTCATACATTTCCACCGTTTTTCATTACATTACGTGGCTTCGTGACCTACTTAGGAAAGCCCACCCATTTTCGTATTCTTTGAGGACCGTCCTTTTCCACAGACTGCCTGTTTTTCTCAGTAACTTGACCCTAATACTGTAATTTTGCGGTTTGGGCCACACCTCTTTGTGTTTCTCTGGGAGCACATTGTTAGTCAGCACGTCGTGGGGAAATTTATATAGTTCCTTATGGACTTAATAAATTTTGATGTTTGTTAGTATAAGTGAAAATTTCGGATTATTCGAGTTATGTTAAACTAAAATAACGTGCTGCATTAATTCTTCAGAGTTCATAATAGTTTTTGTTTTCTTTTTTCATGTAGGGAATTTTTTTTTATAACGTCAATAGTTGAATCGCGGTTTCTTTTTATAATATTTAATGGTATTTTCTCTCTGGCGACTGGATCGCCACAGTGTGTGTTTGGGATTGCTCATGTGAGCTATCACTACGCCAAGATGGACCAGGCATTGGATTTTCGATAGTAGAAACTGGATCCTTGGGCGAACATGTTTGGAGAGTTGATGTTTGTAAAGAGTCATCTGTTGCACTTGAATTTAGACGGATATCAGTGTTTTGGTGCATTAAAAAGGCATAGTCAGGAACGACGTTCGGATTGTACGGATATATTCCAGTAGCTTTGAATGCGGATATCGCATTTCTTGGAGTGGATGCCTTTTTCCATGCGTCAAAAAGCCGTTTTCCAAATTGCAATCGCTTTATTTGCCGAGAAGGATTTGTTCTCATCCACATGTCACAAGCGTCATAATAAGAAGCTTAAAAAGATTTAAAAACCGCCTGTCAAGAGGCTGCAAATAGTGAGTTCTGTGACTCGGTAGACTCACCATAAACATCGTTTGCTTCTGCATATTCTAATGCGTCGACAGTGTAGTGCGATGCCTACCCATCTACGATCAAAAGAACCTTTCCTTGGGGTTTTCTTGGAATAAATATATCCTTTAACCAATCCATGTATATGCTAGCATTTATGTATGCGGATTTCTCGGACATATATATGACGGTTCCAGGCGGCATACCATCTTGATATTCTTGCTTTCTATTTTTTCCCTTCATAATACAAGCGGGAGGTAAAAATGTACCTTCTCCATTACAGCAAGCGATGAAGGGGATCGTTTCACCTTTCTCACCTGATGAGACCGATGCCACACATTTACTTCCCTTTTCTGCAATTCCGAAACTGGGCATATTATTTAGTTGTAAACCGGTTTCGTCCATATTAAAAATGTAACCTGGTTTACCAAATAAACTGTGTTCGTCCATTACGTTCTCCAGCAGTTAAAAATAGCTCTGGACTACTTCACTGAAACAAAAAATATCAAAATATCCGTGAGGATATTGGTAAGCTAAATTTTGAATGGCCACCAAATTTACTACATACTACCTGTAGTCTATTCAAATTTAGGGTAAGGTGCATGTAAACAAAATTTTTGTGAGGAATATGCTTTTAAAAAAATTCTATAAATTTATGTCATAATCGGCCATCTTTATTTAAAGGCGTATTATTTTACTTACATGCACATTATCTGTAACTTGAATTGACAATAGTAAGCTATTTTAAACCATGCATTACTATTCTGTTGCCCTTACTTGTTTAGACCTCGAACACGAGCCATGGAAACTCCTTCAGATTTTCTTATGCTTAGATCATTGTTACGTCCTAAAAAAGCATTTAACCAGTCGTATCCAGCTTTACCATTAGAAAATTTATGCTGGATATTTAAACTACAAGCAAAATTATATGCTAGCGATTTAAGATCTTTTCTGGTTGCAGCAAATCCTCGACTTTCTAGTTTTTTTAAATGAGTCGCCAGTTTTCTTTCATTCTGAATTCCTAGCAATGGTGCTCGACCCATGCCAATTTTGGTTAGTACTCCTTTCTGAATTCTCCCGCGTAATATTCTGGATGGAATGCCATAAGAACGCGAAGCTTCGTTGAAGCCCATTAAATTATTTGTAACAGCTTGTACTGCATCACGTAACTGCTGCTCCGTCCATTTTCCACGATCAAATTTATGTTTGTAAACACTTGGCATGCTAAAAATTAAAAAAAAACTATTAATTTATAATAGAGGCATCTTTCCTAGTATTAGCTAAGGCATCTTCCCCAAAACTCCGGTAAAGATGTCCCAGCGTGATTTTGACATCAACACTAGTCCCAGATCCCGCACAAAACGCAAACTCTAACCTATAAGTTGCCAAAAAACATCGGTAAAAATACTTCTACCGTGCAGCATAATAAAAAACAAAATTCATGCAATAATTTTACCAAGACTTTCGAATAGATTTTTAAGAATTACTTACTTGAAAAGCACGAAAATGATGTTGTAAACACCACACAAATTACCGGTAGCACCTGCTCGAGAACTGATCTGAACGCAGGAGGCATCTAGCAGATAATCGCCGAATAATACTCGCGTGCCATCTTTCCCGGCGGAGCATCTATCTGTAGTATAGCAGGGGCGGTCCTGCGACACCTGTCAACTTTTGTGCACCTGTCTTAAGCGTGACACCTGGTTTGCACAGGTAGCTGTTATTTACCAAAAAAATTCCAAGAAGTGAGCTTCCGAGCCGAGCCTCGCCTCGCCGAATTCCGTAATACCGAGAATTGTTTTTCTGTTAATTAAAATTAATATGTTCGACGTAAGACTAGAGGTCAGATTCGCAGATAAGAAAAGGTCGAGGATGTAGATAAGGAGATGTTTGTGTAGTATACAGATGAGCAATGTTTGAATAAATACGTAAAATATTTGTTTTTCGAAAAATACCGAGAATAGCTTGTTTTCATGAATGTGTTCGACGACGTAAGACTAAAGGTCAGGTTCGCAGATAAGAAAAGGTCGAGGATGTAGATAAGGAGATCTTTGTGTAGTATTGAGATGAGCAATAATAATGTTTTAATAAATAATATTTGTTTAGAATAATAATGTATACCAGGTGATTAAAAATATGTATAGCACACATAATTAATATATATATATGTAAGCCTTCTATAAATGAATACAATTTTTATGCCAAAGATGTAATTGTTCAGTTGAAAAAAAATATTAATAAACAGTTAAAACGTAGAGTAAAGTTATTAAAATTTTGTGATCCTTGTTTAGCGAATTATGTATTTGGTGTAAATAGTATTAGGTCTATGATTTTAATGTCAAAATAGAACAGTGCAAAAATATTGAAATTAAAATGTAAAAAAAACTACTACGGTTTATTTTATGTGTTGTTAGTTTTACTTAGTGGGTCTCGTAACTTGGGCTATGGCAGGAGAAAATTCAATTTTGTGTCTTGATATCCAAGGATCTAAGGGTTTAATTGTGCCTCTGGATTTATTCCAAAAGAACTAGCTGTGTATGATGGAACACGTTGTTCAAATTTTCTTTTCAAACCACCATATAACAAAAGCATGTTAAAAGGCCCGGATTTAAAAACGATATTTTATCTCGAAAACTCATATCATGGTCTAATATGGGAGTCTGGTTTAGTAGACTTGAACGAAATAGCAAATGTCTTAGAACATGTGATGAAAAGATATGATGCCCCAAAAACATAAACTTATAAGTGCGGAAAAAATTTTTAAAATACCTCTGGAAAGTGAACCGAAGCTAAGCAAGTTTAAGAAAGTTCTCGAATGTCACTTTCACAAGGATCCATATGGCACTACTTGACATTGTGCATTATCAAACGCCAAGTTGTTATATAATTATAAATACTGTTTTTCTGTTTGAAGATAAATAAATTATTTGTAGAAAACATGTAAATAATATATAATAAATAAAACATACATGAAAAAAATTATTTTATTATAAAGTCCCTCTACATTATTTTTATCTACCCAACTATTATGCTTATCACTGAAACCTAACCATTTTACAAATACTCTATTGTTTTTACGTTTTAACACTTTTTCAACTAAATAAATGTCTGGATATTTAACTTTTTGCAATTGAAGTTCATAGAATCCTCCCTTGATGTCTTGTTTTTCTGCATCTTGAAGTAGGTATGTCACTGGATTTGTAAGTTGAACTTTTTTAAATATAAATTCTGTTTGGATTTGTAAAAATTTGCACTTATAGTGTGTTATCAGTATAGGTTTTTTAAATAAAAAAAACATAACATATTTTAATATTTTATTTAATATTATCAGATGATCCGAAACCTTTATTTCCCCTTAATGTCTCAAAAAGAATACTGTTAGTCAATACAAAAGTGCAATTAATAGATTTTTTTGATGATGATTTGTGCAATTTTGTCTGATTTACAAATTTTAAATGCCATATTTGAATGATTAAACAAAACTATAAATACATTCTTGATCAATGATGCCCGCTCCGACTTCGATTCCATATTTGTAGCTTAGGCCCGATCTTGAATGGATTTCAGCGTAGAATCCTTGTGGTATTTTAATTTGTATGCATGCGTCAATTTTGTCCTTGATGATGGTTCAATGGTGTGGTCTTCTACGCTGAGAAGATCGAATCCAGCCGCTTCACAGGTAAATTGTCTAGGAGTTAGAGCCTCTGGGTGTGTTTTTTCTTAATTTAATCTGAAAAAAAATGTAAATTTAGTTTTTATATGAAGTAAATATAGGTATTCAACAAATTTATTAATTTAATACCTGCCTGGATATTTGGTTTTATTGTTGTTGTTGATGATGAGAATGATGTTTTATTCGTTCTAATCTACGAAATTCTCTTTTTACACTTTTTGAAGCACCTATCGGACTTTGTTGCAGTACGAAATGGTTGGATACGTAACGGATAGGATTATTAGTTTCGAATGTTCCATCTTCATCCCAACTAGAATCAACCAATTGTGATCATGATGTTACTGCTGTTGTTGTTGTTGTTGGTGCTGCTGTCAACGATGACGACGACGACGATGATGATGATGATGGTGCTTCAAAAAGTTTGGTCTTGGTGTAGTAATTAATTTTATTTATTTATTCTAAAAAAATTTTTAAAAAATAGTAATTTTTTTGTATATCCTATTTATTATAATATTTTTTGATATATTTAATGTTTTAGAATATAGTTACCTTTTAATATTGTTTCATTTTTGTTCTAGGTGCTTTATTCGAAACAGATAATAGATAAATTAAAAAAATTAAAAAGATGAATATTGTTTTTTTAATTAGGTAAATTTTAGTTTTAAGGAAATCCCCATGGTAAAGTATCTGAATATTTGTAATTGACGATTCTTTTATCGTCGTAAGAATTTAGAGCAACTTTTGTCTGATTAAATGTATAAACTTTATGTAATTTTGATACAATCATTTTTTGATTAACATTATTAGAAGTATTATTAAAAATACATTGATAATAGTCATCAAAAGTGATTGTTTTAAGTGCAGTTTTATTATTTCCCTTTGCTTTTTTAATAATGTTAAAATTATAATTTCTTTTAAATCTATTCCTTGATTTTTTATTTTTTTATATCTTTTTCTAATTCCATTTGTGTTTTATATACTTTTATAGAACACGTTTTAGATTTGAGACCTATAAATTCTAACATAATTGTTTCTTTTAGTTCATCTTTCATTAATACTAAAATTTTTTAAGGGCATATTATATATACGTTGGTGTAAAGATAATCTGAAGTATCAAATAAATGAATATCTTCTTTAATATGTTGATAGATATCGTCAACGAAAAAAAAATGATATATTAAAGAATCGCTATCTGTATACAAAAGTTTTGCGTTGGATCCAAATTTATTTTTTATATAGTTATAATGAAAGTCATAAAGAAACGTTTTTTTGTTTTTTTTTGACAGATCCAAAAAAATGCTAAAACCTACATATATTGGTTTTATTTATTTTTACTTCTAATCGTGACATTTCGATAGGAACAATGTCATTAGAAATACAAGTACAAATATGAAAGTTTGGTTGTGAAATATAAAAATTTGCACCATATCTACCATTCCACCTTGTTACTAACTTAATATCTTTATGTTTGCGTACGTTTCCATAGAATGCATTATTTAATAACTTAAAAAAAATTTTTTCAAAATCATTTTTACTTTCTTTTCCTAAATTTATATTTAAATCAATATATATTTTTTTAACCAACATGATTGATGAAATTTTAATACTTTGTCTATTTCTATAATTTTTAATCCTAATTGTAAAGCTTGTTTTAAATTTCGATAATGAATTACGTAATTTTTTTTAATAAAACATGTAGCAATTTTGGAAGTTTTGATTTTGGTGGCCATAAATGTTCCGGACAAAGTGGTAAATCTTTATGTAATTGAAAAAGTTCTTTTAGATATTCTATATCAACTTCAAATATATATCCAATGGCGCTATCGTCAGCAATGTTTAAAATAATATTAGGTGTAAAATTATTTGGATTACTCCATTTAAATTTTTTTTGAGGTAATGGTAAATTCATTGCTGCACCATATGAATTATTAACATCAAAATACATTAAATAAGATTGAGTTAATTTTGAATCGTAATATGTTTCCATATATTTATTATTAGCTTTACCATATCTATTCGAACATTGAGATATACCTCCTCGAATACCTTTTTCGATAAATAAAAGCATATCAGTGTCAGTTAGTAGTAGTTCTAATTCGATACCTTGTGACAAAACAATTTGATAAGTTAAACTTGGAACTGTATAGGTCCACAATGCATCTATTTCGTATGTTGTTAGACACATATCTCTAAAGTTTTCAAAAATATCAGCCAAAAGTAAAACGTCAGTTTAAAGGTATAATTCTGCATATTCTTGTAAATTTTTGATATTAAAAGTATTCCAAAAACGGTTTGAGCAAAACAATATTCATCTTGTGAAATATTTTTACCACTAATGGAACTATAAAAAGATTCTATTTTCGGTAATGTTGTCTTTTAATTTTTCTTAACAATCTAAATATCCATATGGAAAAAACTCCTTTACGTGATAGTAATTCAAATTCGTTATTTGAAGTATAAAAACTTTTAAGAATATTTTTTTATCATTAGGTAAACAAGAGGATAAATTGTTAATACTGGAAGACAAAAATCTATAAGAATCCAGAAATCTAAAATTAATATTTGTTTTTTTTATATATTTTGTAAGAGAAATATGTCTTCCTTTATTAATGGGTAATAAAATAATTTTTTCCCTTTACATTAAGAGTGAGTGCTTTAATTAAGAAATGACTATCGTAGCCAGAGAGAGATTGTGGAATAATACAGGTATCATGGGGTCAGTTTCGCAGATAACAAAAGGTCAAGATGATTACAAGATGAATGAGTAGCACCACGAAACTGACAATGATCTCTAACTTTTTTTTCATCGAATGCAAATGGTTTTTTACAAATAAAACAATGGGATACAGAATAAAATTTATGTAATTCTTCTTTGTTCAAAGGTTTTATTGGAATTATATTTTTAAAAATTTTGTCAACTTGGTATGCAATATTCTCAAGTTCTTTTACGAACCATTCAATGCAATCTTTTCCTGTAAATATTTTAAAATATGATAAAAAATTATTATATTTAAAATAATATGTAATGCTGAAAGCTTTATGTTCTTGATTTATTACAGTAGTAGTAGTAGACTTTGAATTAATTGTGTTTGGATTTATTTCCTCTAAAATACCTTCTACATCGGCATAAATTGCAAAAGGAACTCTTTGTTTAAATTTAAAATTTGTAAATTTTAAAATATTGTTATCTTCAGATGGTTATCAAGTTATTTTGGTTTTATTCATAGTTTTACAACAAATTAAATGATTTTGAAGATTTTTTTCAGTTTTAAAGTGATTTAAACATCTTTCACAAAACCATTTTTTGTGACGTATATTTCCCATTTGTTGGTTTAATACACGTGATAGATCTTTAATTAAAACAAAATGATATATATTTGTATAGTAATTTTCATCATTAAAATAATCTATTTTATTATTACAAGGAATCATTAATAAATTTATTTTTGGAGAATAATTTTGTTGACCTGAACACAATGGAACAATTTAAGATTTTTTTTTTATAGTGAAAATGTTAATTGATAATTTATTTAATATTTCAAATTTTAATATCGTTTTAATGCATATGGGAAATTCAATGTTATCATACTTTAATACCTCACTAAAATGAGGATAAGATGATGTTTTGTTTATATTTTTGTTTTTTTTTATCACTTACTGAATAGAAAGCACATACAATTGACCATAAAAACAATATTGATCATTATTTTTAATGTTAATAATTCCTTTGTATTTTTAAGAAATTGAGGTATTTCTGTGTAAGTTGAAAGGTCAACATTTATAGGGGCAAAATTATTTATATTTACTTTTAAATGTAAAATTTCGTATAACGCAAAACCAGAATCTCTTTCTTGAAATTCTTCCAATTTTTTTTAAATTTTATTTTTCACATTTTCAGTATACCAATTTCTTTTAGAGCAGTATTATTGTCAATAATTTCGTTTTTTGTAGAAAAATGTTTTCATATCAGTTTCCAAATTGTGGTTTAATAAACATTGCGGAAAATATACTAACTTTTAATAGATTTTTTTTAATTCCTTTTTTATCTGAATTGAAAAACTTTTATATGCTTTATTTAAAAATATTGTTGGATCTTTAATATTTACGTTTATAATAGCACCTGTTCATATTCATTCCTGAAAATACGATTCAATATCTTGCCATAATAATTTTTTTTTAATTATTTTTAAATAGAGCAGAACGACTAAATTTTATTCTTTTTTGATTTTTAAAATTTTCCTTATAATTTGTTAAGTAAGTTAAATTTGATTCAATTTTTGAAAAATGTACAGGGTGATCAGTTAAGGGTAGCGAGCGGCCATATCTCATAAGATATTGGTCGTATAGATTTGAGAAAAAAAATCGTAATAAAAGTCGCCAAGAGAAATTGCTGAAAATTATTTTCGAGTTTGTCAAACGTCCGCTAGAGGGCGTAACAACCAACACCAAGTAGAAAAATGGGTTTTTATAGAATTTTGCCTAATGAAAATATATCGATGATATCATTTTCATATTTAGTGACCATTTCCGTACACTTTTTGTCTAAAATGTTTTGTTCTATATATCAAAATAAAGCGGTGGGGGAAGTTCAATTGTTTTTTCAAACAAACCAAGATGTCTCCCGTTTTTTTTTACCGATTTTAGCAAACTTAGGCTCATATGAAAGAGCATAATTTGCACTACAAAACGCTTATTTGGTTTTGAATTTTTGACTTTTGCTGGCGTCGCTAGATGACGTTAACTGAATTAGTAGCATATTTTTTAGTTTTTTTCAAAGAAAACAAATGTAATGGTATATTCATTTTTACATATTTTAAAAGGGGATAAATTTCTCTATAATTTAATGAAAATAATTTATCATCTACCTTTTTTTGAACCGTTGATATTGACCAAAATATTATTTTATTTTATTAAAAAATGGCACGCCACTGCTTTTTGTCAAAATGAAAATCATTTTCGTAATCACTTATTAGTTGCTAACAAAAAGAACCTCTTGACTTTTTTTCGTTAGACGAACGGTTTTGGATTGAAAAAATAAGATGTTGGACAGTTTTATTAAGATTTTTCATTTCACCAATCCAAAATAATAAAGTTAACAAGTTAATCCACTATTAAAGAAATAAGTTTTTACACCTTATATAAAAAATATATTCTATTTACAAATTAAGTAATCATTTCTGCTGCGTAGTTGCATATGTAAATGTAAGTAATGGTTTTGTTCTTATAAAATAGGAGAGGTTTGAGTTTTTTTGTATTATTCCATTTAAACATTTCATAAGAAATATATTTATCTTAAAATTTATATTTTTTCAAATATAATATGTTTGAAACTAAATTTCCTAGTTTATTTACTCTCCCATTAAAACAAGAATCCACATCTTCCCAAACTAATTTTATTTTCAACAGAGCCTTGGTAATTTTAAATGCAATTTAAAACGTAATTAAAAGTGTTTTAAAATTGACAAATTACTTTCTATTAAAGTTTTTGCATATACCGTAAAAAAAATCAGTAACTTTCAAAGAAAATCAAAATAAATACTATTATTTAATTAAATGGAATTTTGCATATAGACAAGCTCGAAGAAGTGACTATAAAAAAAAAATAATATCTAGACAGACTTCGTTTTGAAAAAAAAATTAAAGAATGTGAAAGTGTATTTAAAAAAATTCTAAATACAGAACATAGATATAAAATATACAATGAAAGGATAAATATATTAAATAAATAAAATAAGTTTAAAAAATAAGTAAGTTCCTGGTAAATAAATATAACTTAAACAAAAAAATAACTTACTGAAACAGTTGATTCATGACAACTAAAACCATTTTGAACGGAAAATTAATTTTATTTTTTACCAATACCACGATTGTAGATGTGTTGTAGACATTTTTTTTTATTTTAAAACTTTAATTAGAAAAAATTATATTTATATATAGAACTATTAAAATGTAAATAACTAACTCCGCATCCAGTCGTTCAGTTAGAATTTATATAACATCGTAAGTATTTTATTTGGGGAACACAGTAAAAAAAAAGTATACAAATAATATTATTTACTTACCCAAAAAAAAATTAAAAATATTTACTAAAATTACACGTATCACTATTATTTAACTAATCCAAATAATTTATTCTAAGATTTGGTTGTTTTACTACAATTTTGTTTTGAACTATTTCCATTTCATTTTCCTCGAATAAAGTTACTTTTGAAATTTTATTCACTTTTTTTTATATATGAAAATTTGATAATGTTGATGATCCCTGATTGGGAACGAAATTCGTTTTAAGTAAATTAGGAAATTTAGCTTCAAACTTATTGACAGGTCTCTGATTAAAAACAAAATTAGTTTTAAACATTCTTTTTTTGTTTTTTGTCAAATCACTTTTACTGTACTTGTTAATGGATTATATTTTATTAATCGATCGTATAAAATTAAACAATATGCACTAGTATTTTCTGGAACTGAAGAACTTGTTTCAAATTGTATACGAATATCAACAAACGAATAGACAGAGCACTGATACCAATCGCAAACTCTGAACGAGTATAAATACAAATTTATCACTGAAAAAAAAATTAGAGATTTTGACGTAGACGACGATCAAAGTACTCATTAATTTCGAAGGAAATTTTCAACAAAATTTGCTACGTTACATATTGGAACACCACGTCCACAGTAAATGCTTCTTTATCTGTTATCATAATTACAAGCATAAATAGAAATATGCAACGTGACTTGTATTTGATAACTGAAAATAAAAATGCAAAGGTCGTGAACGTGACCTATATTTGATAAAACATGTTTTTAGTGCAACGTGACTTATCTTCTGGAAAATTTTACATATATATGATTATACCATGCTACTTTGTGTATGCGTGTGTGTGTTGTCAATAGAAATGACGCGAATGATTGATAAGAATTTTGTATATAAATTATCATGCACACACCGAACCTGTCGAGTACATCGCTCTTGTCATTATATCATTTTCAAGAGAGGCGTTCCGAAAAACTGAAATTGTAAGTAGATTACTTAAAACAAAAGATTACCAAACGCATGTTCGTTATCTAAAAAAAAACAATTGCCATTATAAAAAATTTTTTAAAAAATAGTTCATGTGTTCGTAGTTATAATATAGTGGAAAGTAATTTGTCAATGTTAAAACACTTTTTATTACGTTTTAAATTGCATTTAAAGATACCAAGGCTCTGTTGAAATGAAAATTAGTTTGTGAAGATGTGGATTCTTGTTTTAATGGGAGAGTAAATAAACTAGGAAATGTAGTTTCAAACATATTATATTTGAAAAAATATAAATTTTAAGATAAATATATTTGTTATGAAATGTTTGAATGGAATAATACAAAAAAACTCAAACCTCTCCTATTTTATAAGAACAAAACCATTACTTACATTTACATATGCAACTACGCAGTAGAAATTATTACTTAATTTTTAAATAGAATATATTTTTTATATAAGGTTAAAAACTTATTTCTTTAATTGTGGATTAACTTGTTAACTTTATTATTTTGGATTCACTGTAATTATCTTATGTATTATAATAAAATCTAATTCACTGCAACAAGTTAAAAAAATATGTATATACCTAGATCCCTATTTAACTATTCTAATAGACTTCAGTCCATTATAAAAAATGGATGTTAATTCTGAAATTAGCTTACAGACTCTTGATCAGTTGGTCAGTAAAGTGCTACATAAAATAGAGCAGGTAAGCAGTTTAATTAAAAAAAAGATGAATATTTATTTTTGATAAAATATTTAAATAAAATAATAAAATGAATTAACAACTGTCAAAAAAAGTAAATCAAAATTTATTGCAAATTTTTCAAAAATTGAATTAAGTTTACTTACTTACTTATTTAACAAATTATAAGGAAAATTTTAAAAATCAAAAAAGAATAAAATTTAGTCGTTCTGCTCTATTTAAAAATAATTAAAAAAAAATTATTATGGCAAGATATTGAATCGTGTTTTCAGGAACGAATACGAACAGGTGCTATTATAAACTTAAATATTAAAGATCCAACAATTTTTTTAAATAAAACATAAATTTTTTTCAATTCAGATAAAAAAGGAATTAAAAAAATCTATTAAAATTTAATATTATATTTTCCGCAATGTTTATTAAACCACATAATTTGGAAACTGATATAAAAACATTTTCTACAAAAAACGAAATTATTGACAATAATACTGCTCTAAAAGAAATTGGTATACTGAAAATGTGAAAAATTAAATTTTAAAAAAATTGGAAGAATTTCAAGAAAGAGTTTCTGATTTTGCGTTATACGAAATTTTACATTAAAAAGTAAATATAAATAATTTTACCCCTATAAATGTTGACCTTTCAACTTACACAGAAATACCTCAATTTCTTAAAACTACAAAGGAATTATTAACATAAAAAATAATGATCAATATTGTTTTTATAGTCAATTGTACGTGCGTTATATCCAGTAAGTGATGAAAAAAAACAAAACTATAAACAGAGCATCATCTTATCATCATTTTAGTGAGGTATTAAAGTATGATAACATTGAATTTACCATATGCATTAAAAATATATTAAAATTTTAAATATTAAATAAATTATCAAGTAACATTTTCACTATAAGAAAAAAATCTCAAATTGTTCCACTGTGTTCAGGTCAACAAAATTATTCTCCAAAAATAAATTTATTAATGATTTCTTGTAATAATAAACTAGATTATTTTAATGATGAAAATAACTATACAAATATATATCATTTTGCTTTAATTAAAGATCTATCACGTGTATTAAACCAACAAATGGGAAATATAAAAAAACATTTAATTTGTTGTAAAACTATGAATAAAACCAAAATAACATCTGAAGATAACAATATTTTAAAATTTACAAATTTTAAACTTAAACACAGAGTTCTTTTTGCAATTTATGCCGATTTAAAGGAAATAAATCCAAACACAATTAATTCAAAGTCTACTACTACTACTACAATATATCAAGAACATACAGCTTTCAGCATTACATATTATTTTAAATATAATAATTTTTTATCATATTTTAAAATATTTACAGGAAAAGATTGCATTGAATGGTTCGTAAAAGAACTTGAGAATATTGCATACCGTTGACAAAATTTTTAAAAATATAATTCCAATAAAACCTTTGAACAAAGAAGAATTACATAAATTTTATTCTGTATCCCATTGTTTTATTTGTAAAAAACCATTTGCATCCGATGAAAAAAAAGTTAGAGATCATTGTAAGTTTCGTGGTGCTACTCATTCATCTTGTAATCATCTTGACCTTTTGTTATCTGCGAAACTGACCCCATGATACCTGTATTATTCCACAATCTCTCTCCGCCTACGATAGTCATTTCTTAATTAAAGCACTCACTCTTAATGTAAAGGGATAAAATTATTTTATTACCCATTAATAAAGAAAGACATATTTCTCTTACAAAATATATAAAAAATACAAATATTAATTTTAGATTTCTGGATTCTTATAGATTTTTGTCTTCCAGTATTAACAATTTATCCTCTTGTTTACCTAATAATAAAAAAATATTCTTAAAAGTTTTTATACTTCAAATAACGAATTTGAATTACTATAACGTAAAGGAGTTTTTTCCATATGGATATTTAGACTGTTGAGAAAAATTAAAAGACACAACATTACCGAAAATAGAATCTTTTTATAGTTCCATTAGTGGTAAAAATATTTCACAAGATGAATAATGTTTTGCTCAAACCGTTTTTGGAATACTTTTAATATCAAAAATTTACAAGAATATGCAGAATTATACCTTAAAACTGACGTTTTACTTTTGGCTGATATTTCTGAAAACTTTAGAGATATGTGTATAACAACATACGAACTAGATGCATTGTGGACCTATACAGTTCCAGGTTTAACTTATCAAATTGTTTTGTCACAAGGTATCGAATTAGAACTACTACTAACTGACACTGACGTGCTTTTATTTATCGAAAGAGGTATTCGAGGAGGTATATCTCAATGTTCGATTAGATATGGTAAAGCTAATAATAAATATATGGAATCATCTTACGATTCAAAATTAACTCACTCTTATTTAATGTATTTTGATGTTAATAATTCATATGGTGCAGCAATGAGTTTACCATAACCTCAAAAAAATTTTAAATGGAGTAATCCAAATAATTTTACACCAAATATTATTTTAAATATTGCTGACGATAGCGCCATTGGATGTATATTTGAAGTTGATATAGAATATCCTAAAGAACTTTTTCAATTACATAAATATTTACCACTTTGTCCGGAACATTTATGTCCTCCAAAATCAAAACTTCCAAAATTGCTAACTACATGTTTTATTAAAAAAAAATTATGTAATTCATTATTGAAATTTAAAACAAGCTTTACAATTAGGATTAAAAATTATAGAAATAGACAAAGTATTAAAATTTGATCAATCATGTCGGTTAAAAAAATATATTGATTTAAATACAAATTTACAAAAAGAAAGTAAAAATGATTTTGAAAAATTTTTTTTAAAATTATTAAATAATGCATTCTTTGGAAAAACCATAGGAAACGTACGCAAACATAAAGATATTAAGTTAGTAACAAGATGGAATTGTAGATATGGAGCAAATTTTTATATTTCACAACCAAACTTTCATAGTTGTACTTGTATTTCTAATGACATTGTTTTTATCGAAATGTCACGATTAGAAGTAAAAATAAATAAAACCAATATTTGTAAGTTTTAGCATTTTTTTGGATCTGTCAAAAAAAAAACGTTTCTTTATGATTTTCATTATAACTATATAAAAAATAAATTTGGATCCAACGCAAAACTTTTGTATACAGATACAGATTCTTTATTATATCATTTTTTTTTTCGTTGACGATATCTATTAACACATTAAAGAAGATATTCATTTATTTGATACTTCAGATTATCCTTATAACAACGTATATATTATATGCCCTTAAAAAATAAAAAAATTTAGGATTAATGAAAGATGAACTAAATGGAACAATTATGTTAGAATTTATAGGTCTCAAATCTAAAACCTATAAAAGTATATAAAACACAAATGGAATTAGAAAAAGATATAAAAAATGAAAAATCAAGGAATAGATTTAAAAGAAGTTGATAATTTTATTCAAAATTATAACATTATTAAAAAAGCAAAGGGAATTAATAAAACTGCACTTAAAACAATCACTTTTGATGACTATTACCAATGTATTTTTAATAATACTTGTAATAATGTTATACAAAAAATTGATTGTATCAAAATTACATAAAGTTTATACATTTAATCAGACAAAAGTTGCTCTAAATCCTTACGACGATAAAAGAATCGTCAATTACAAATATACAGATACTTTACCATGGGGATTTCCTTAAAACTAAAATTTACCTAATTAAAAAAACAATATTCATCTTTTTAATTTTTTTAATTTATCTATTATCTGTTTCGAATAAAGCACCTGGAACAAAAAGTAAATAACAATATTAAAAGGTAACTATATTCTAACAAATTAAATATATCAAAAAATACTATAATAAATAGGATATACAAAAAAATTACTATTTTTTTTAATTCTTTTTAGAATAAATTTTAAAAAATTACTACACTAAGGACCAAACTTGTTGATGCACCATCATCATCATCGTCGTCATCGTTGATAGCAGCACCAACAACAACAACAACAACCACAACAACAACAGCAGTACCATCATCATCACAATTGGTTGATTCTAGTTGGGATGAAGATGGAACATTCGAAACTTATAATCCTATCCGTTACGTATCCAACCATTTGGTACTGCAACAAAGTCCGATAGGTGCTTCAAAAAGTGTAAAAAGAGAATTTCGTAGATTAGAACGAATAAAACATCATTCTCATCATCAACAACAACAAAACCAAATATCCAGGCAGGTATTAAATTAATAAATTTGTTGAATACCAATATTTACTTCATATAATAACTAAATTTACATTTTTTTTTCAGATTAAATTAAGAAAAAACACACCCAGAGACTCTAGCTCCTAGACAATTTACCTCTGAAGCGGCTGGATTCGATCTTCTCAGCGTAGAAGACCACACCATTGAACCATCATCAAGGACAAAAATTGACACAGACATACACATTGAAATACCACAAGGATTCTACGCTGAAATCGATTCAAGATCGGGCCTAAGCTACAAATATGGAATATAAGTCGGAGCGGGCATCATTGATCAAGAATGTATTTATAGTTTTGTTTAATCATTCAAATATCGCATTTAAAATTTGTAAATCAGACAAAATTGCACAAATCATCATCCAAAAAATCTATTAATTGCACTTTTGTATCGACTAACAGTATTCTTTTTGAGACATTAAGGGGAAATAAAGGTTTCGGATCATCTGATAATATTAAATAAAATATTAAAATATGTTATGTTTTTTTATTTAAAAAAACTATACTCATAACACTATAACTGCAAATTTTTACAAATCCAAACCGAATTGATATTCAAAAAAGTTCAACTTACAAATCCAGTGACATACCTACTTCAAGATGCGGAAAAACAAGCCATCAGTGACAGAGTGATAATAATAAATAATTTTTTTTCATGTACGTTTTATTTGATATATATTATTTACATGTTTTCTACAAATAATTTATTTATCTTCAAACAGAAAAACAGTATTTATAATTATATAACAACTTGGAGTTTGATAATGCACAATGTCAAGTAGTGCCATATGGATCCTTGTGAAAGTGACTTTCTTAAACTTGCTTAGCTTCGGTTCACTCTCCAGAGGTATTTTAAAAAAAATTTCCGCACTTATAAATTTTCTTGGAAAATTCACCTTTTCATCTCCTTTGACGTATATTTTTGGGGCATCATATCTTTTCATCGCATGTTCTAAGACATTTGCTATTTCGTTCAAGTCTACTAAACCAGACTCCCATATTAGACCATGATATGAGTTTTCGAGATAAAATATCGTTTTTAAATCCGGGCCTTTTAACATGCTTTTGTTATATGGTGGTTTGAAAAGAAAATTTGAATAACGTGTTCCATCATACACTGGAATAAATCCAGAGGCACAATTAAATCCTTGGATATCAAGACACAAAATTGAATTTTCTTATGCCATAGTCCAAGTTACGAAACCCAGTAAGTAAAACTAACAACACATAAAATAAACCGTAGTTGTTTTTTTTGCATTTTAATTTCAATATTTTTGCACTGTTCTATTCTGACATTAAAATCATAGACTTAATACTATTTACACCAAATACATAATTCGCTAAACAAGGATCACAAAGTTTTAATAACTTTACTCTACGTTTTAAATGTTTATTAATATTTTTTTTCAACTGAACAATTACATCTTTGGCATTAAAATTGTATTCATTTATAGAAGGCTTACATATATATTAATTATGTGTGCTATACATATTTTTTAATCACCTGGTATACGTTATTATTCTAAACAAATATTATTTATTAAAACATTATTATTGCTCATCTCAATACTACACAAAGATCTCCTTATCTACATCCTCGACCTTTTCTTGTCTGCGAACCTGACCTTTAGTCTTACGTCGTCGTCGAACACATTCATGAAAACAAGCTATTCTCGGTATTTTTTGAAAAACAAATATTTTACGTATTTATTCAAACATTGCTCATCTCAATACTGCACAAACATCTCTTTATCTACATCCTCGACCTTTTCTTATCTGCGAACCTGACCTCTAGTCTTACGTCGAACATATTATTTTTAATTAACAGAAAAACAATTCTCGGTATTACGGAATTCGGCGAGGCGAGGCTCGGCTCTTGTGATGACGCGAGGCTCGGCGAAGCTCGCTTCTTGGAATTTTTTTTGGTAAATATTAGCTACCTGTGCAAACCAGGTGTCACGCTTAAGACAGGTGCACAAAAGTTGACAGGTAAACACTTCTTGCAGGCAGGTGAGCCGAAGAGCTCCTGGGACCGATCGGTGGTCAAGATGCCATCGAGGTGTCGCAGGACCGCTCCTGCTATACTACTTCTATCCCGGACTTACCCTAATGGTTAACTATTAGCTTTTTTTATATACGTTTTTTGGAATTCGATATACATCCTATAACGTTCTGCATACTATCTGTTTTTAAAATTTAAGGTCATAGATTCGAAGAGAGAGAGTTTAGATACAGCTTAATATCTGTCATATTCAAATTATCAAAGTAACAAACATCTTTTTAGAAATTGTCTTTCCGGTCTTTCTGTTTAATTAAGCTTTCTCGGATCATACATATGTCTTTGTATTTCTTAACGCTGGAAGTTCATGAATTTCCCAGCTTCTAAATCCCATCAGGATAGGTTTATTCTTTGCGATTCCCTCGAAAAGTTTTAGTTTTAAAGAATCATTAGAATAAATATGCTTAGCTCTCAACTCGATGTTAGAAATTGTTATCGTAGCTTTCCTTTCTCTAGTTGTGTTGATGTAGCAGTTATCATAATTTCTAGCGCCTACCAGTATAATTTTCTGTTTTCCTATAATTGCACTGTTATAGTCGGAAAATATACCTAACAGAAAGTTTACCGGTATTAGAGTATTACAATTTTTGATGGTAGCTTCGTAAGATTTCACTGTTTCAGCAGACCAGTTCCATCCTTCAACATCGAGAGCTTTGCTTTCGTGATCGTTAAGACATACCTAGGAGAGTTTTAACAGTGACCAGAATTTTAAACTCTGACAATTTCTTTACCATTTAATTTCTAGGTTATGGATTCAAACAGAAATGCGGCTGCATTATTAGTTAAAGTTCCTGTTTTATTAGCAGTAACCTTTTCCTTAAAGTCTGCTTCTATGTAAAGCTCCGTTTGGCTAGTATCCATAAACATATCTTGCTGGTTGATAACTGTTTCTATCTCATCACTGTAGTTGAAAGACTTTGTAAACGTATATGTACGTCATTCTTCTCGAGCGATGGATTCATCTAGGTTGACCAGTTGAAATTTTGTAATTTTTGCGATACGAAAACCATATTTGTATGTGAGAGAATTTAATTGAATTAGATGTTTCTATGCAAGTATTGGCTTTAACGTCTGACGGCTAACTGATAGTGATAGAAAGAAGTGTTACTGCTTAAATAATTTCTGTTAAAAACTAGAACCATATTTTCAAAGTTCTAACCTCACAATTATTTCTTCACCTCTGAAATGAACAGGCCTCAATTCCTGATCTACTATATAGTGATATATCTGATACTGTTTCTATTAACTGGGAGATAAATTAAATCTCTAGGGCCTCGAGGATTATGTTATATTCAGGATCTACAGATGGAGTAAACTCGTATAAGGTGTGCGAAGGATTACTGGTGTAATAAGAACCAGACATAATATTACACTCGATTCTTACGGTGACCACTTGTATTATTTCTACTGGGAGATCAGACTCTAGTGAAGTATATTAGCCTTTATTATTTTCCGTGAATATCCTAACAATTTTCCAATACTATCTTCTGATTCAAAATGTATATCATGAACATAATACAATTATCACTTTAGCGTATTATTATTAGGTTTCAGAGAAATAAAAGTTTGTTTATTATCGCCAACTAAACGTTTTTGCAGATATGATTCGATATCAGTAATCTAGGAATTTACACTATTTGTTCTTTACCTTTAAGACTGTAATAAAACTTGTTTCGTCCGGGTTTGATGTTTGGAATGTAGTTCCAAGTGCTAAATAAAATCAGAGCTGAGAATAACTGTATTTAGGATCTAGTTATTCCGTAGAGAATCTCGCATAAACACTCCTCTAAAATTAGGTAATTTTAAACGATGAGCAAATTGTTCAATGTCTCTATCTGTGGCTGGTCGTTTAGGTAGCTTTATCGGGAGTTTTTTTGGCATTTAAAAACCAACCATATCCGGTTTTATGTTTTGTCAAATACAAACCAATATGTATTTTCGTTTCCTTAAGTTTTTCCTGTGCTGAACGCATATCGTTGACTGCCTTAGTAACCCCCGCTACGTCTCGGCGTTTAACCCCGCAAATATGGGAATAAGAGGAAGAATACCTCCAACTTTCGGGACACGAATGACTCTTGAGACTCTAACTTTTCTTACACCACCAACTTGTTTAACAGCCATTCCAGCAACTTTCACTGCTAGTTTAATATCGGATTTTGAACTTTTTCTTTTTACAAGTTTCTTTATCTTACTAACCTGTGATGCTTTGAATGGCTTTGTTCCCATTTCGAGTTTCTTCTTTGCATTCATCGCGTATTTCTTAAAGCATGCTTTAATTTTTTTCACCAAACCTGGAATGCTTAGGTTAAACTCGCTCCCAAGCTCTCTCCCCAACACCTTATCTGCTAGACATCTTTTTCCAAGATCCTTGTTTCTGAAAGACCTGCACCCCTCGACTTTCTCATTACTAATGAATCTGTAATACGCTACACACCGTTTATATAGGATGTGGAAGGAAAAACAGAAACTAAACATAAAAGTTAATAATTTTGATATAAAGATGAGTGCTACGAAAAGTTACAAACTAGTGTTAGAGCTATTATATGTGGGCCACGTACTTCAGAAAAAACGAATTTGATGCTTAGTCTTTTAACTGATTTAAATGGACTTAAATTTCGGAGTATGTATATTTAAAGACGCTACATCAGGATAAGTACAGATTCTTAGAACAGTTAAGTTAGTGTTAAGGCAAATCAATGGGGTGAAATATTATTGCTATAACGATAATGATACTGTGATAGATCCAAAAAGCGCTTGCCAGAGTCAGTGTTTTATTTATTTGTGACTATTTTTGCATGGGTCAGATATACTCGAAAATTCCTAAACAACTAATTTGTGATAATGCAAATATATTGATCCTATTTAAACAGGATGATTTATACCTCAAACATGTGTATGATGATCACGTAAATACCGATATGTCTTTGGATGTGTTTAGAAACATTCGTTCAGAGAGCTGGAGAGATAAATATGAATTTCTGGTTATAGTTAAGAATGATGATATTAACAAAAATAGATACAGAAACCTGTTTGATACCTATTGTTAAAACCAAACAACTCAAGAATCCCGCGGTTCTATGAACTGCCTAAAATACACAAGGTTAATGTACCACTTCGACATATCGTCAGTGCAATAGAATCTCCTACTTACAAAATCAGTAAATATCTTTAAAATATTCCTAATAATTTTACAGGAAAATCACATTCATATATTAGAAACTCTACTAATTTTGTAGAGAAACTAAAAGCAATTCAATTAGATCCAAAAGATATCTTACTTAATTTCGATGTAGAATCGCTATATATGAATGTGGCTATAAATGATTTAATTTCCATAATATCAGACTTATTTCAACATAGTAATATTAACCACTAACTTTTAGATCTGATTGAAGCATGTTTCACTTCAACATATTTTGTTTTTCAAGAAAGTTTTTATGAAAAAACCTCAGGAGCAACCATGGGATCTCCGCTGCCAGGAGAAAGCCTTAGAGTCGTGTCCATTAAAGCCAAAATCGTGGTTCAGATAAGTAGACGACACTTTTGTAATATGGTCGCATGATCCAGAAAACCTCCCCGTGTTTCTTGATCATCTGAATCGACAACGTGCTAATTAATATACAATTTACAATGGGAATTGAATCAGAAGGCAGAAAGGGGATGGTTCCTTAGGATACTCTGTATATAGAAAACCAACGCATACGAACAGATACCTAAATGCAAGTTTCCATCACCATCCGCACAAAAGCAATCAGTTATTAGTTCTTTGGTTTACAGAGGCCTCGCGATTTGTGACCAAAATTCTTTACAATCGGAAACAGAGAAACTGACTCGAGCTTTAAGAGTCAATCAGAAAATATAATATCCCTGCTCCACGAAATGATACTAATAAGAAATTACCGCTAGGAAGAGTAATTCTTCCATTTAAACACGGAACCACAGATAAGATTGCAAGGTGTCTTCGCCGGCCCAATATACTTCCAATATTCAACACACACAAAAAAATTGGACAATGACAGGACATTATTCCTTTCCAAACGAAAAGAGTACATGCAATTCTTTGTTCCTGTGATGATGTCTATATTACAGAAACTGGACAATCCATATCGACTAGGCTTAAGGAACATGAACGAAGTATTAGAAAGAAACAAATTCTACAATCTGCCAAACATTCCATTGGACATGTAATAAATGTAAAAGAAACCAAAATTCTTGTATCGGTTTCGGTATCTTATAAACGAAAAATTAAAGAATCTAATGAAATGTATAACCAATCTAACAATTTTAATAGAGATACGGGCTTCAGTCTACATTATACATGGAAACTAATTTTAACGTTAAACCGGGTCACGGTTCGGTAAGCACAGATCGTGTATAAATAGCCGGCCTAGGTCTTTCCAAGGTCATTCAGTATTTCGATTTTGTGAAGTAGAGATCCCTGAAGATGCCTCGTGCAATCGAAGGCGAAACGTCGGAAATTGATTCCATTGTGACAAGGTCTAATCCCAAGAACCATGGTTTCTCAAGAGCATCCATGCTTAGTAGAGAAGACAGATGTTAAGAAAATGATTATAGATGCTGCCAGATCCATTAGAAAAAAATATTTACCCCTAAAGAAGGAACATCCTGAAGAAGATCAAGCCCTTAATCGTTTATTAAATCCTGTAACGAAATAAACTCGTAGAAGAAGCTTAAAGAAAATCTAAAGAGCGGATGAAGCAGAAACAAGTTAAGATCGGAGAAAGACCGGAAACTAAACTTTTAAAAACCCAACCCTTGCTCAAAGTCGACTTTCAGCCATCGACTGAACACATACACTGCAAGTACAAAGAAACCTGATGCTTATGAGGTTTTCCATGATGATATGTTTTGTTAATATCAAATATCTTATTAACAATCAATTTGTTAATATCATCATTCTTAACTATAACCAGAAATTCATATCATCATGGAAAACAAAATAGTCTTCAAAATATTACTCAAGCAAGTGTTGCCAAATATCTTAACCAGTATCCAAAACTAAAGAGAGAATTTGTATCTGAATATCTCGCAAAGTAAGATAAAATAGGCTACTCATAGTAAATCATGATGTAACAAGTAATACTTGGTCCGTAGGTTCGAAAAGATCGAGACAGAAGCAGTGAAATATCTTGGAACACAAGGATTATATGAATTATTATTCTTAAAAGATCCTGACCCTAAAAGTGATGATGTGAAACATGTTCAAGATATTCTAATAAAAACTAATGCAGCTACAAGAAATAGTGAATCAACTGGACAATTAAAAGGCACTTGATCGGAAAAGTATTAACGGGCAAAACCAGTTCTCAACCCAGGAACTGCATCGATTTCTAGTAAGTCATCAGCTTCCGCTAGTGTAGAAGCTTTTAAATTCCTTCAGATATCCTTCAAAACTGACTAGGGCTAGCCCTAAATCAGGATCTGGACTAGCTGTGGCACATAATGAAAACCCTAAAGAGTATATGAGGATGTAAATGAGTTAGTGGAGAGGTTTGTAAAACTAGATACATCGCAGGAAGCTGAAAACGGTAATCATACGAAGGAGACAGCCAGCATTCTCGAAGAACTGAGAGAACTTGGTGTGATTGAGTTTTTATAAATAGACTACTTAGATCCTTGCTCATTACAAATGTAATTCAAGTCATTAGAACTCAGTCGGCAATTCCTTAATATTAAAACACCTGAATGACGAAATGAGGCTGCAAACAAGCAATACTTGAATCCACAGCAGATCGTCTTGATGGGCCTATTAAAGATTTAAATACTAAACTATTTAACTCAAATGTAGCAAACAATTAATATATTGATAGTCTGAATAGTAAATATCTGGCTCTTGAGACCTGAGTTAATGAAATCAAAGAAAAAACGGAGCCCTATTTAAAACAAAATAATGAGGAAATTTCAAAATATGTTCAGAAGACCTATTCCGTCTTAAATTTAAGAGGAGAAGATTTATTCAGTGTGGACTCGATGATACTTTTGATACAGATCTAGCTCAGCTATTTTCTCACCAAAATAAGGGGTTTAAAGATATTCTGGTAGTGATTGACTGTTTCCCAAAATATCTTTGGACTAGACCTATAAAATCGAAATCTGCTAATGATGTGACCAAAGCCATGGAAATTATACCGAAAACTTCAAATCGAGTTCCATAGAAGCTCATTTTTGATAATGGGAAGGAATATTATAACTCGAAGTTCCAAAAACTAATAAAAAATATGGAATCCATCACTATAGTATGTATATTTAGTGTCTTAAAAGCCTCTATAGCAGAACGAGTAATTCGAACTATTATACAAAAGCTAATTAAACTATTAATGTTAAATGGAAACCATAAGAGTATTAACTTAATGGAAGAAGTTCCGTAACTTCGTTGCGTAAAATATAACAAAACATAGAACTATAGGTACGAAGCCTAAATCTCTCTCTAGTCTTTCAAAAAGGATATACACCAAACTGGACTATTGAACTTTTTAAAATAGTTAAAATTACTCCACATGTCTATTAAATGACTTAGAAGATCGTCCTATCAGCGGGTGTTTTTAAAAGGAAGAATTACGGAAAACCAAACAATCAGATATTTTTCTCATGGAGCAGGTACTAAAGAAGAAGGGGAATAAGATTTTCGTTACGTGGTTAGGATTTGACAATTCACATAACAGCTAGATTGATAAAACAAAGGTATAGTTTAAACTTATTTATTCCTAAACATGACGTCTATCTGTGAAGACTGTAGTAAAAATGTTTCCTCTCATACACATAGACTGAGTCATAGACATAAAGAAAATTGTTGCATTGATTTTGAGCCTGGTGTTCAAATTGTAAAAACAGCGTTTAAAAACAGAGTAATAACATCGTTTATCTTCCAAATTAGATAGTATTAATATAGAATTATATTTAGAAGAACTATGCTATTTATAAATCTGATAAAAACTAATATTTCTACCCCTTATTACATGAAAATTAATATGGAGCTGTATGGGTTATATTTGCTACCGTCGATAGAAAATCAAGATATCAATATGTTTAATTCCCGCTTACACGTCATTTCTCCGAACACTAACCTTAGAGAAATATTTGATAAGTTTAAACAAGTCCTAGTAACAAAAAAAAAGTTAATTCCAGTAGAGCGATAGCGGATGGTCTTTGCCTAACCTTCTGTTTAAATATTAATGAATATAAACTGTTAATCTAGTAGGGAGGTACGATTCGATAAATAGTGGAAAATCAGAAACCATCTCTAGTTTTCAGGCTATAGCAGCCACGTCAAGTTATAGCTCTATCTCCAGCCTAGATATGGACACTGATATAAGTAGGGCGGCTTCAGATCATTCGTCAAATTGGAATTAAGATATAGCAGCATCTCCAGTATCTAAACATATAGCTATTAAAACAGAATACAAATATTTGGGTAAAACCCATTACGAAATCCTAAATTTCCGTGTTATTGTTGGAATTAGCGTAGCCCGAGGTATGGTACCCAGCATAAGAATAACAAGCAAATGAATAGAACTGCCACCAGCAAGTGTATCAGTTTCCTTTTCACGAGGTGAATGGTTGGAGTTTATGAACATTCTTCTCTCCCTTGACCCAAACCAGGATGTGAAAAGAACACAATCTTCAAAATTTCAAGTTTCCGCAGGTCGTCTGTTGGGTGAGAGAATAATACTGTTAAAAAGTTTGGACGTTTCTTTGGGCTTTTGTATGGAAAATATAAGTGCCTTTTTCGTATTAACCATATGATTTTTTATAAATTAAACCTGTCCGATAATTAAATTTTAAAGAACATTAAAAAATCGTTGTAATTTAGACACTTCTGATTACATTCTATATCTGATCTGATCTGATTGTATATTAAAAATTATCGAAATTAAGTTTATGTTAGGTTGCTACATTGAACGTTACGTGGGTCCGGATGATGATGATTTTTAATAAATGTTTAAATATAAGTTATTTGTGTTAGTAGAGTAATAATGTATCCTATGGACCCCCCACTCTTACGTCCCTGCCCCTCGTCCTGTAACGTCATTTGACCTTGAGGGTTTCCCGCCCACTTGACCTTAAGTTCATTTGATCTTGAAAATTTGAAGGTCAAGTTGATGCCTCGCCCATTTCACCTTGGATCTATTTGACCTTGATATTTTGGAGATCAAATTGTTTGACATTGAAATGACCTTGAGGATGTTTTGCAGGTCAAATTGTCTGACTTTGAAATGACCATGAGATTTTTTTGGTGGGGGGTGTTATACGAAATAACCTTTATAATTTTTTGAATGTCAAATTGTTTGACCTTGACACGTGTCTGGTTGGTGGGGGGTGCATTTTGTAGAAATTTGAGTGCGGTGTGTATTCAGAATAGTGTAACGACTTGCGTTAGAAAGTTCTGTTTTTTAATATAATCATGAAATATATCTCTGAAGATTGTAGTACATCATTTCCTCGAAATAGTAGTATGCAACGTCATAAAAGGGAATCTTGTAGAGTACGATTTGGTAATCGAGACCAAATAGAAGATGCAAAGTGGATCATAACCAGCCGCAGCCCTTAACATCTATTATGGGAACTTGTGTTTCATGCAATATACAACCAATCGTGCCAACGAACTAAATGATCGCGTATCAAAAACATTACAGCATCGCACTAATTCATGTCTACCATTGTCGACTGGTGTTCAAGTTATCCAAAGTGTTTTCAGACGCAGAATTGCTACTTATAGGATAAGCAGCGTAAATGATCTTATTGATTATTCGCTATTTTTTAATGAAATTAAGGCGAAATATATATATATATATATATATATATATATATATCAATACATCGAATGAAATCGTTAACTCTGCAAGTGACTTGGATGTAGTGTATCAATCTTTTGTTCATTCAGACACAGTCTTCGGAATTTCAAGAAAAAGATTCAGGTATGGTAAAGTTACTTTAAGTTAAATCAATATTAATATTGTTCAATTACAATTTTTTCCAGTATTAATGTTTTTTATATTTTACAGGTTGGGCTTTACAAAAAATTCTATACCTAGAAGCAATAAGTTTAGTTCCGTTGGTGCTTCTTCATACATAAAGTTGCCGAAATGTCTGGAAAGTAAAAAAGCTGTTGTCAGTGTCACAAACCAAGATGAATACTATTTTCTCCGGGCGATAACTTCAGCGTTGCATCCCACAAACAGAAGAATTTCAGAAGTTGGATCATACACACATTTTTCGACAGTCCTTAATATTACAGGTATAGATTTTCCAGTTAAGTTAAGAGATATAAGAAAGTTTGAGCAAATGAATAATATTTCCGTCAATGTGTATGATGTTGAACCAACGTTCAAAAATAATAAATATATATATAATGGATAATAATTAATTAATAAATATATATATATATATATATATATATATATATATATATATATGATTTTTACTCCTTCACGGATGGAAAAATACAATGTATTTTCATTCCGGGTGTACATCCGTTCACTACTGTCGTTCTGAAAAGAACAGTTTTGCTGACGTTTCGCCAAAATCACATTTGGCATTTTCAAAGCTTTCTTTCTCGCGTCCGAATAGAGAAGAGCGAAATCGCGATCAGAACGACAGTAGTGAACGTTTGAAAATACATATATATATATATATATATATATATATATATATATAATGGAATGAAAACATACTATCATTTAATGCTCCCAACGAAAGCCAGGAGTCACAATATAATTCAATGTCGGTCGTGGTATTAGCCAGCGGAGTAGTTGTTTTTGTGATTCCATTTTGTGCCTCTGCCCTACACGGGGCTCGTTAGTCTATGGCGGCCTGATGAGCTCTAATAAGAGCGAAATCGCGATGGTTTGACTAAAATGGATCATTGTGTCTGCTGTGATGCAAAACATGTTCCAAACAAGGATCATTTTCTTGTTATGACGTTGGTGTACGTGGAATGAAAACATATATATATATATATATATATATATATATATATATATATATATATATATATATATATATATATACGAAGTTGTAGGTCCATTGAGCAAGTACATATAAATTTGTTACTAATTCAACAAGATTCTGCTTTTAAAGATGATGGTGAACATAATTGTAATTCGGACTGCTTAAAAACTCATTACTGCTGGGTCAAAGACTTGTCTCGATTAGTTTCAAACCAGATTTCTAACAGAACTAGTAAAATCTATTTTTGCGATGGTTGTTTAATTTATTTCAGTTCAGCAACATCTTTGATACTACATCAAAAAAATATTAATACCACATATACACATTGATACCATCAATTGCTCAAAAAGTAGATAAGTTTAGAAAGACTGTAGCGGAAAATATAACAAAATTTGAGAATATCGGAAAGCAAATACAAGTTCATTTTGTTGTATATGGAGACTATGAATCTGTTTTAAAACTAATGGATAATACAGAACCAAACTCCAAAATTCGTACACGATAAAAAGCGTTAAACATGAGCCATATTCTTCTGCTTACCTAATAAAATGCCCTTTGATGATTCCATCTCTAAATTTGAGCTGTACAGAGGGGATGATGCTGCACAAGTTGTTGTTTCCCGTATCGAAAGCGGTCTAAGGCATTTTTATAATACTTATTTGAAAGATATTCTACCAATGAATCGATTAACAGCTGATGGGGGAATATTCAAATTTGTATTTGAAGTCCGATGTTCTCTTATTATGTGATGTTTTCGAGCAATTTCGAGATACTTGCTTAAATATTTATAAATCAGAAGCGGAACAGTACTATAGCCTTCAAAGTTTGTCTTTTGATTGTATGTTGCGCATGACCAAGGTAGCGTTCGAATTATTGACAGACATTGATATGGTTAACTTTTTCAAAAAGGGCATTCGCGGTGGAATAGGTCAGGAAAGGAAGCATATTGCCAATAATACATTTTTGCCAAACTAAGATCCTACTAAAACATCTTCTTTTAACACTTATTTAGATGCAACTAATTTGTACCGACATAGCATGTCACAACCGTTGCCATATAACAGATTTACGTGGGATACAACGTGAAATTACAAATTTAAATATTATGGACATTGAAGACGATAGCGCACAAGGTTTTGGAAGCAGATGTGTATTATCTTGAAGAGTTACATGATATACATGCAGACCTTCCTTTTTTAGTTGAAAATATTAAACTATAAATGGGAACGGCAAAAATGCCAAAGTTAATACCAAATCTCAACCATAAAATGAAGTACATTGTGCATTATAGAACTTTAAAACAAGCTATTGAAAATGGCTTAATAGTAATGCAAACGCATAGATTTTAAAAATTAATCAGTCGGCGTGGTTACAAACTTATATTGATTTTAACACAGAGTTACGAAATAAAGCCAAAAATAAATTCGAAAAAGATCTTTTTAAATTATATAATAATGAAGTTTTTGGTAAAACAATGGAAAATGTAGAAAATCGAAATGATATCAAATTAGTTACTCAGTGGGAGAATTCAAGGGGAAAAGTGGGTGCTAGAGCATTAATTGTTCGGCCCAATTTTAAAAGTTGTTCAGTATTTACTGAAAACTTTGTAGCTATTCATAAGGGTAAGGTTAAAATAGTTTATAACAGACCAACATATATTGGATTTTCTATATTGTACATGTCAAAAACTGTAATAGATGTTTTCTTTTACAATTTTATTTAAAAAATATTTTGTAGTGATGCTTCTTTACTGTACACCGATACAGATTCCTTAATATTAAAAATATGTACCTAACTTTTACAAGGTAATTACAGAAAACCCAGAAAAATTTGACACATCCAATTATTCTGAAGGAAACATTGTTAATATTAGAAAAAGCGTATCGGTCTTGGGGAAAATGAAAGATGAGTTCCCCGGTGATCCGATAGTAAGCTTTTATGGACGTGACCGGGGTTAAATCCTATTATGTCGGCTCACTTAATAATGAATTAGAAGAGGCCAAAGGCATAAAGAAATCAGTAATTGAAAAAGAGCTTAATATCGAAGATTACCGGAAAGTTGTAGAACGAGAACTTTCATTTTTAGGGAAATGAAGAACTTTCGTAGTGAATTACGTGATGTTTTTACTGAAATAGTAAATAAAGTGGCATTATCTATGAACGATGATAAACACTATATAATTCCCTCAGCAACCAAAACTCTGCCTTGGGGTCATAAAGATATTGATTTTTATCAAACAGATTTGGATATTAGATTAAAATGTTTAATGAAAATGTGTGATGAATTGCAAGCTGATGATGTTGATATGCAATTCTATCAGATTGATCCAGATATTAGATTTTAATCTTTGGTTAAAATGTGTGAGTAATCAATATCTGATGATGATGCTGATATGCAGTAATTTTTTTATGTGTATTTTAGATTTAAAACAATAGTATGGTTTGTTAAAAACAAGTAGAATTGAAAATTGGTGTATTTTTTATTTGTAGTAATTCAAAATTGTTGTAATTTTTAACTTTATAGAGTTATAAATAAAATCTTGTTAGAAATTAAAAATTGATGTTTAGTTTTTATATTTAAATAAAAGCAGATTAAAAAAAAGGTAACTAAATTATAAAAGAATTGAAAAAGAAAATAAAGAGCTTACAGTTGGACTAAGTCCTTAACGGGGCTGCCAGTCGTGAACTGAGCTCTTTGTCGCACCCCTTTCACTTTTTTAAGGGAAAAAAGGAAATTTCAAACCATAAATCCATAAAACAAATAAATTGAATTATAGAAAAAAAACTATTGACCCTCTTTCTCGAGTCGTGTTTTAGAGTGATTGCACTGGATACAAACGTCAATATGTACAAACATGTTATGATAATATCTTAATAAATATGTATATACTTTGAACCTTTGCCTATTGGAAACCAGGCTCTTTTAGGAACATAAATATATTTCTGCTAAATGTTGGAATTACTCTTTTTTTTAAGTAAAAATGTGGGTAATGTAGGTCTTTTGTCACACGATCTTTATTAGCATATTGTTATTATTTTTGTTATATGCTACATAGTTTTTAGACATGTAAAATAATTTGATTAGCTCTATTTTTTTATTACATTTACATTTAGTATAGATGAATATAATCGAATACAACACGGAGCTCAGCAAATTTGCCAATATAACAACTAGAACTATTCAAAACTATAATAATTTTTGCGATAATTACTATTTTCTAAATATTATACATGTTAATATTCGAAGTGCGAATAAAACTTTTGAAGAATTTTTGATTTTATGTAAAGTTTAGAACATTCTTTTGAAATAATTGTTTTGTCAGAAACATGGAAAATTCATTGTCTGGAAAATTTTCAAATGGAAAATTATAGCACATACGATTCAAATGGAACATTTAATCAGAATGATGGAATCTTGGTTTTTGTAAGAGATGGTATTAATATAATTTCTGCTAATACTAAGAAATTGACTGAAAACATATTCCTAATTAAACAACTCAAAATTTCTGACATCACACTAGAACTAATAACTGTTTTCAGATTACCATCAACTAATACACGTCAATTTCTTAATGAACTTCAAGAAACAATCAGTAAGAAAAAAAAATAATTTTGTCACAGTATTTACAAGCGACATTAACCTTGATTTGCTAAGTAAGGGTGATACATTGATAAATGAGTATATGAATATATTAACAAGCAATGGATTCCTGAGCTATATAAATGCAAATACTCGAGTAACGCAAACTAAAGAAAGCTGCATAGACCACATTTTTATCTACTGCCCAGTTAATATGAAAGATATTTTTTTTCAGCCTTTCATTTATATAAGCGACGTTTCTGATCACTATCCAATAATATTAAAAATAAAACGCCATGATAATAAAATATCTGTAAATAATAAGAATAACTCATCTGACATTTTTTCAACGAAAATAAATTATGATCAATTGAATTATGCATTAAAAACAACGAAATGGGATGATGTACTCAGTTTAGATGACTCAAATAAAGCCTATAATTGTTTTTTAAATAAACTGAAAAATATACTTGAAACTACCAGTACAAAAATAAAAATATCTTCTAAATATAGGAAAATAAAGCCGTGGATGACAATTGCATTAATTAAATCAATCCGTGAAATGGATAAATTAAAATTTAAATATCTGAAGGACCGGAATAATATCGGAATATTTAATGAATATAAAAAATATTGTAATATCCTTAATAATTTAATTAGAAAAACTAAACAAAACTACTTTGCCAAAAGGTTTTCGGATAACATAAATAACCCTAAAAAAATATGACAAACTATAAACACTGAACTACACAAAACAAATAAAGATACTTTTTCACTACATGATCAAGATGGTTAAAATTTGGAAGATAAAAAAAATATAGCTGAACGATTCAATAAATATTTTTTAAATATAGGCAATGAAATGGCACAGAAAATTAACTACACCAGATTTCAAGAAAACTGCTCAACCGAGGACGCTCTTTATGAAGTAAGCAAAACAATATATGCCTCTTTAGACAATAATAAAAAGCAATTGGTAATATTTCTTGATTTAGCTAATGCGTTTGATACCGTCTCGCATAACATTCTTTTAGATAAACTATATCAATATGGTATAAGAGGACTGCCAAACCAATTACTTAAAAATTATTTATCGGATAGAAAACAGTGCGTCAAGATAGATAATGAAATTGGGTAATTTGGTACCGTGACCTATGGCATTCCACACCTTGGACCTCTTTTCTTTAGTGTATATATTAATGATATCCTATTCTTGGATACTAACGCAAAATTTGTATCATATGCGGATGACACTGTTTTAATGTTTTCTGGCCGTAACTGGAATGACATCATAAAAAATGCAACAACTGAATTTTCCAAAATATCTCAATGGCTTGGAGAAATCTTATTAACTTTAAATACTGAAAAAACTAAATTTATGTGTTTTAGTATCTATGACTTATATCAACCTTTAATTAGAGAATTAAAAATACATTCATATATCTGCTTAAGAGAATATAAGGCTAATTGTCAATGTCACAATTATATTAAGAAAGAAGATAAAATAAAATATTTAGGTGTTATGATAGACAAGAATTTAAAATAGGATGAACATATTGAGTACATTAATCAGAGGATACGTAAACTAATATGGAAATTTTATCATATAGGAAATACGTTTCCTACTTATGTTATAAAAATACTTGCTTGCTTGCTGAATGTATAGTGCGATATGGCATATCGATCTGAGGAGGTGCTTTCCCAACAACTATAGAACCACTTAAAATAGTTCAAAAATATATATTAAAAGTTGCTTATAGAAAGGAAAGAAGATTTCCAACCGAACAATTATTTCAGGAATTAAATGTGTTTAGTATTATTTAGCTTTATATCAAGGCAATATTACTTTTTACGTACAAACCCCAGTTTTGCGACAAAGGTGTTTTTCTTATAATACTAGAAACAAAACATCAGGCAATAAAAATATACCATTTATGACAAAAACTAAAACTTAAAGATTTTTAACTTATTTTCTCCCAAGTTTTATAATATTTTGCCATTGGACATTAAGAAAATCAAGAGCAGGGCATTATTTAATAAAAAAATTAATTTCTTCATTAGATCGCATTATCCAGAATTTTTAAAAATATACAGATCTTGATAGTTAAAAACTAATTACTAATTTTACTTTTATTTGGTTTGGTCGTTTGATGGGCTTCTGTGTTGTTTTAAGTATATGCATGGTTGTGGTATATGAAATGAAGTTTTTCATATTTCTTATGTAACATCTAATGTATAAAACTAGCATATTATGATAATATTTATTTTTTTTAAATTAAGTATATATTATAATAACCATTATTTATTGGGTATAATTCTTCTGTAAAATGTAATAATGTCCTACAAATAAAATTATTATTATTATGTACAATTTACACTTGCATCCAGCACATTTCAGTACTCTATTTACAAATCCCATAGGCACTTGATCATGCTTATGGAATCGAGTATATTTTGGGGCATTCGCTCCCACTCTTCGCAAACGAGTGCCCCAATATCGACATAGTTAATGTACCTGCAGTAGGAACCATTCGATTCTCTGCTCGGGAACCGAAAAGTGGCTCAATCCAGCTCTAAGGCATCAGAGCCAAGATTTTCGTCCGCAACTATACCCTCATCATGAAGATATCTGCCATGTATTAGGAGTATTTATACAGTAGGATGGTTAGTAATTGGGGTGGGGTGGATGACAAGAATGGATGTGCGTTAATTTGTAAGAAAAATAGTATGCGCATGACGGAATACATAATAAGATGCAAAGAGTATATATATAAAGCCAGACGTTTAAGATTTCTGTTATGCTCAAACAGTGAACGAAAGAAATATTCCGATGAGGAATCCTTGGAAATGGGCCAAAGATGGCCAGAAAATGATCCCTCTTCGGACGAAGAGAGAGAGGAATCTGAGGAAGCAAATCTGCCTGACTCGTCAAGTTGGTGGAGTCCTCCATCACCACGTAGAGAGTTTGACGGGCCAGCTGATAGTAGTTGGGGAGTAGTCCCGGATGTCCCGGATAATATTCCGGAAGGGAACGCAGACTCTACTTCGAAATTGTATAGAGTGTAAAAATATGTCCTGGGCCAGTAAGATGTATACAACGACCCACCACCTCCCCTGACCCATGCAAAAATCCGTCCTTTTCAGGACGACAAAATACTTTAATCGTAGTTAGAAAATAGTAGTGATCACATTAATAGAAAGTGTATCCAACGTAGTTTGAATTGCAATAAGCCTTAAGGTTTATTACTATGAAAACATACTGCTTTGATTGTTATCATTACTTTACGAAAGCAAATAATCTTTAGGATTTATTCAATATTTTGGGAGAGACATTTTTTTTAAGTTATATTTAATATTTAAATGAAATAAATATCTTGTTTTTTTTTGTAATAGAATTTTAATAAAATAATTTTTAAATCCAGAACGATATTTTTTAAAGAGCTTCTGGTTGGGATTATTTTCTAGTGAATTAAGCTATAAAATAATTCCTTAACGGGGCTGCCAGTCGTGGAATGAGCTCTTTATCGCACTCCATTCGCTTTTTAAGGGAAAAGGAAATTTGAAACCATAAACCCACATTATTTCAAAAATTGAATACCATTCAAATGATATGCTAGCAAGAGGTGATTCTTGCCCATATCACCTTGAATATCTGCAATATTAGATTCAAAAATTGGAAATTCCATGAACCCATCAAGGTAGTGATCACAATAGATCATACCCTGATGACAAATATTAATTAATTGACAAAGCAATTCGGTTAATGGATCAGGGGGATCACTTGAGTTAGCAAGTCTTCCTACATACATCGCGGTATGTTTGAAAATTTTCTCTAATGATGCATACGCCACACATGTTGAATGTTGAAAATATCTATTTGAGAATGGAATGGTTTAGCAAGATACCCGAAGCTTTTGTATACAAATCTGAAAGTATCCGTACGCATGACTTGGAGTAGGGTGTGCCGAGTAGAAGGAGGTGTCGAGAATGGAAGGGGCTCCGTGTGGTGTATAAAACGATTTGAAGTCGATGTGGTAAAGCAGTTCTTCGCTAGCATCAAAATATATTCTAAAAACATAATTTCAAGTAAAATGTTAATTATAAAAATAAAAAATGACATCACTACCAGCAATAAGCTCCACTCAAGAGGTTGTTGACGTATTGACGATGGGGTAAACTTCAACATTATGACAGTATCGGTGGAAGACCTCGATATAGACGCAACGTTCGATCAGTTACATCAGGAAATGGACCTTCCCTCTGAAGCAAGTGCAACAACAGCAACAAAAGCTGAAGAAGAACCAAAAGTCGTGGTATTAAGCAATATCACGATTCCAGCTAAAAGTAGGGAGCGCAGAGGTTCCAAGCTGGAAAAAATGTTGAAGGCTGGTGATAATAAGAGAACGAATGTGGCACCATCGTTTTTATCACCTGCTGCCTCGTCATCCTCATCGTGGACACTAGCATCTGCTCCATCCTCGTTGGTAATTGTAGAAGTTACTCAAACTGAAGTGACCCATCGGTAAGCAGTCGCAGGACTTCTGGCTCCAATGCCGCTGTGGTTGGGGGACTTTGGTGATGAAAATGAGCGAAGTCTCTTGAGCCAAACAATTAAGTTATTGAGCCGTTCTTAAGATAAAAAAAGCTTAAGCGTTGAGCTAGAGCGTCATGAGACGGAAATAGCGTTGTTGGAAACGGAGCTGCTGGTTAAACGGAAGCGTGCCGAAGCCTGTCGGAGAAAGCTGAGTTACTTCAGCAATTCAGTGTAGATCAGTGTAGATATATATGTTTATAGTTTTAGGACATTTTAAGTGTAAATATGTACAGTTTTAAGTAATTTTAAATGATTATTGTTTAATAAATGAAAAAAGTATATTATAAAAATTTTGTTTTTATTTAGTCCCTCAAAAGAACTTTAGTATACGTTTTAATATATCAGGAATTATTACAAATATATCTTGAAAAGTATTAGTGTACTAAAAACTATAATATACAGTAATAACGAAATCGTCTTCTCCTGTCAGGCAAAGAATCGTTACCTGAACCTGTTTATCATTGTTATATGTTTTAGTTTTCTGCAAAAATAGTTTATTAAAATTCTATTATAAAAAAAGATATTTATTTTATTTAAATTTTAAATAAAAGATTTGAAAAAGTTGTCTCCCCCCAGATATTGCATTCTGTTTGTTTTTTTCGCAAACTGAACTTACTTTATGAGCATAAAAGCAAGATAAACTAATCCAAGCTAACACAACATGATTTACTTTACTTACTACGCTCAAAGTATTTTGTCGTCCTGAAAAGGACGGATTTTTGCATTGGAGCAGCGAAGGTGGGTAGCGCTTTACTGGTTTAAGAACCGGACCAGTTCACTGAAAACGTCCTGTTCCCCGGGAAGGACACGCTCGTCGATGTTCTTGCAACTGACACATCATCATCATCATCGACTGTTAAGTCGATTAAAGACGGCGGCGGCCCAAAGTCGTCACCCTCCTCACTACACGCTTGGCATAAGCCATCCAGATTAATAAAAGGTGTGCGTTGTACACACCTTCCATATAAAACTTCCCCTCTGATACTATAAGGAGTAATAATAGCCACTTGTTTGGACAACTGCATTGTGGTGAATGATGGTCAGACCTATGGCAGACCTATATTTATATAAAAACTAAAAAAGTGCGCAATTGAGGTTGGGCGCAATTTACAATGTTTCATGATAAAATTGGAAATCTGGCAACATCGGAAATAATATATCTCCTTATAAGTATAGAATAAGACACAATATCTGACAACACCGAATCTGGAAACATTGGTAGTAAACACCTTTTGCTATAATTTATGTATTACTAAAATAGAATGCCAAAATAACTGATACAGTTTGCTTTATTATTTAATTTGTTTTAAAAACTCAAGTCTTAAATATTTTTAAAACATGTCTAAAATTGTCAACAATGCAGCAATATATGGGAGTCCTCTCTTAAAAAAAATTAAGACAGTTTGGTATTTTCTATACTATCATGTGTAATTTTTTCCATGAAATTCATTGAATTTGAAAAAAGAAGTTATAAATAGAAAGTTGATGATTTTTTTTGGCGATTAGGAAAAAAATAATAAAAAGATAGTTGTTTGGTATTTTCTATACTATCATGTGTAATTTTTTGCATGATATTCATTGAAGTTTAAAAAAAGAGTTATAAATAGTTAGGTTTTTACCAACTTTAACCGTCTATAACTCCAAAACTATATGAGAGAGAAAATTTGTTCACGGCAAGTCCGGTCGATTTGGGTTCATTAATAAAATACAGTTTAAAGTTAGAGGTTTAGAATTTTAAGAAAAAAATCAATGTTCTTCATATAAGGGGTGAAGTAAGCGTTCTGTAATGGTGCTAGAACGATTTAGTTGCCCAGGGCTAGGTGAGGCAAGGGGGCGGAGGGCCAACGTGCGTGTTTTTATTTTCTTTTTTTTTTATTCGATTGGCGTTACGACAAGTATTACGTTATTTTTTTTATTTGTTTACACGCAACTGAAAATAAAATTTTTTCTTACAATTTTTTTTAAACACGCATTTTTTTTAAAGTCGATTGGCGACAACTCTTACGTTTTTTTTACTCGCAACTGAAAATTAAATTTTACTTTATTCTACTGATTTGGATTTCGAATTTATGTTATTATATAATTTTCATGTTGTCCTTGCATTCACTGTAAGATGGTATTCAGGGATTATAGTTTTGTATTTTCTGTTCTCAGAATGGAATGTGGTATACCCCGAGTCCCGGAAAAGTCTATGAAATTTGGCATCATGGGTACTTTTACTGTAGTAACCTAATGAGTGGGATAGAGATAGAAAGTAAGGAAATGAAATAGTTTCCGTGATCCTCTTCCTAAAATCTGCAGTTTCAGCAGTAATACCTGTCGTTGGTACAGGTCACCTGCATCTGCTGACGTAGCAAATTTTCCAGAATTTTTGTGATTTTGAGTTGTGAACTGATGAACTAGTAAAAGTTCAGTGCTCAAGTTGGGGGTATACAACCAAATCCTTTTTAGCAGTATTTGTGCCGTGTATTGGTATCCATTGAGTGGATGATTTTGGATTGGATATTTTGTTGGATTGTCGGCCTACTGCACCCATGTGTTGGGAGATGATGTATTCGAAATCACATGCTTCAACCCGATTCGACTTCGCTCTAGATCATTAGGTATGTTTATTTAAATATTTTGGTAAATTGTTTCGTCAGTTGTATATATTTTTTCTGAATTTGACTTATTTTTCATTCGGCCAATTTTTTTTTTTCAGGGGTTTTTCTTTTTTTCTACTTTTCCTTGTGCTCCGTTTTCCTTGATTTTGAAGATTCCTGTACCTGGGTTACTGGGTTTTCGTTTATCGACACCTTCAACTTACTTGGTGATGATCCACGGACCCTCACGTTCTGTTGTGTGGCCCCAACCTCGAAAACTCCGCTTTAGCTGTTCTCAGAGGCCCCAACATTAGCGGACCTGTACCTGTCCTGTGGTTAGCAGCTCCAGTAGGCTGTTTATTTACTGAGATGCTTCGTGAGTGCCAGCACAGATAAGTGAAACTTAATTGTACTTTAACTGAACGATAACCTACGGACTTTGTTTATTTTATTTGAATATTAAGTATTTTTATTTGGTTTTTATATGACTTTGAATTATTTTCCAACGAAAGGACTATATGTTAGGTAGTTTTAAACAAATATTTTTATATATTACGAGAGGCAATAATTGCATATAATTGAGTAATAATTAGGTAATAATCGGGTAGTATTCAATTAATATAGATAAAATTCTTTTTGTTTTTCTTTATTTAAATTTCGAACTAGGTAAAGTTCTAGCCTAAATGCTAGGTAACTGCATTTAATTTAAAGAGTTTTTTTTGGCAAAAAAGAAAAAACTTTCCAGAAAAATCTGAAACTTGGCCAGAAGACGTATAAAGTGATATAATGTATGGGACAAATAACACATTACAAAAGTACTCAAAAACAAAGCTCCCACAGGACTTTAAAGTATCCCGGGAGATGTTTTCACTAAAAAACTTTGCAACAATAAGGAAAATTGTCGACAGTTTCGTTCACGGAACTCCGCCCCAAATGACTGGCATTGGTCTAGAGCTGACAAAAAGGTGTAACCGTCACGTCGAAGCAGAAATCATATAAATATGGACAGACATTTGACTCTTTAACAGATCGACTTTTCAACGCGTTAGTGACACTTGCATTCAGTAGCCCTCTTAAGCACTGGTTCCAGTAATATTTGTGCGTTTCCTATTGTCATTCTTAGTGATACAGCCGAAGACAACTAGAGGAACATTGCACTATAGTTCCCATCGTTGGAATACACCGGGTCATTGTACTGAAAGGTTGCCTTGCACTTAGGTTCCGAGTAGGGCTTAGATTGTGAAGATCATCCTCGGAGATTAAATCAGCTTCTCTTGATTTATGCTCTAGCAGGAGGTATCTGGAAGAACAAGAAGATTGGCTGTCAAAATTGCGCGAAGAACAAAGGTAAGTCTCTGGTCTCCCTCTCTTAATCGTTCATCAAGCCTTAGTTAGTTCTCCAGATCAAGTTTCCAATCTAAGTAACTCACAGTAATTTCAACAAGTGTTCTAGTGCTTTTGTTAAATTGTTGTACTTCTGGTATAAATATTAACTTTGATATTTTTGAAACGTAACTTTTTTGCTCAACCTTTTGCAGTTTAAAAATAATTACTTTAATAATTTTGATTTGATTTAGTCACACTGATTTTTGAAAACTGTCATTAAAAATGTGTGATTTATAATTACCGATTTTGACTGCATATTGTGACATTTATCTTGTAACATTTTTTCTCTATTTTGACTGGTATTTTTGTGATCTACCCTTGATGGGGCGAATCACCTTTTTTGCTAATTGTGACTAATTACCATTTATTGAATTTTCTCTAAACTTGCGTTATTTGTAAACTTTGTTTAAACAAATAATTGTTGTAAAAAACTTAATATTGTATAGATAGAATAGGGTTTAGTTTTAGTACGCTTGGTGGATCCGCTCTTACTAAACTTAAACGATCCCTCCAGAGAACCTAGCCCGTCAGTTCCCGAAGTTCTCAGTCTCTCTTGAGTGAGGAGGACTGTTTATTCTAAAGAACAATTAGCAAAACCGTGCTCTTTATATTTTTGAATTTATTGCTGATTTGATTGATATATATTTTTGCGTATTTTTATATATTTGATATTATCATAAACTCATAATATTATTACTAATTTTTTGAAACTTTTTTTTAAATTTTAAAACATTTTTCGCGTTCTAATATCCCAAGCGGCGCGGCGTGATCCGGGTGGATAATTAGATAGGGTTGACAAGCTTGATTTTTAGAATATCTTTTTTAGTTTAAATTTTGGATTTTTAATAAGTTAAATATTTTTGATATATTTTGATTTTATAATATTATTATTAATACTTACTCTTTTTTCATATATTTGTTAAATACATACTAAATTTTTATTTACGTATTTTTTAATATTAAATAAAAAGATATTCATTTCATTTAGTTCGAATTAGGCTAAGTTTAATTTTTGTATTTTGATTCAAAGTTGTTTACGTATAAAAGACTAAACTGTTTGCAGTCACAGTGTTGTTTATTTAACTAATACGAGTGATTTGTTAACCGATTAAATTTGAGCAAAAGCTAATTAGTGAGAAAAGACAGGTATATTCTGCGAAATTGCCTGTGTCTTTAATAGATTTAGATTTTACTCCTCCAAAACTTAATCAGAAGGTGGGAAGGGGAGTTGACCTTGTCTCCATATGCGATGGGGACTCTGACCTGAAAATGGACCACAGGTCCGGACTTTTCCGCAACTTTACCTATACAAAATATGCTACAGGACTTAAAGTTAATAATTTTTCAAATTTAAACGAACATCCTATAGAACAACTTCTCTTATACTATCAAAATTAATAATAGTAGATTCATAACGTCTGGGACCACGTCAAGGAAGTGAATCTCTCAGATATACACCTTTAAAATATGGCACTTGTAACTCTAATGCATACCTTTCTAAAACAATATTCGATAGTGGCCTTCGAGGAAGGCGTTTTATTAGTTTTTTGAGTGGTTCATGAAAAGTTCTAAACCTGTCTATATGGTTTCAAATACATTCCATCTCCTTTCGAATTTAGACATAAATAGCCACCAGGTGTTTGGGTAGTGGCATTTTTCGCGTTTTTACTGTGCGCACTACTCCAGCCACACCACCTGCTAAGGACCCTAACGCCGAGAGTTCGGCAAATATTGGTACTAAAGGTAATAATCTACCAGCCTTTGGAATGGGTATAATTCTAGGTGTCCGTATCTTCCGTTTGCCACCACAGCCTAGATGCATTAAATGTCTTTTTCAGCAAATTTCTTGCCACCAGCTTTAGCTAATTCAGCTCGAATAGGTTGTCGCATCGCCGATCCAAAAGCAAGTTTAGATATTATTTTGTGTTTGGGTATACGTTTCCCTTTCACAGATCTACTGCTGCGACGTCGATTTTCTATGGAACTTTTATTTTCAGTTGACAGTTTCGATACACCCATACCAAAACGTTGCTTAGCCTTCATAATATTTGTCACCAACCAACCAGATATTTTTTTCACTTGCACTGGCGTCCTTTGATTTTACTTTTTCCCAAGCACGTTGTTCAAGCTTGTGATCGGCTTGATGACGTAAACTTAAATTATTTTTGTTTTCTGAATACACTATATCGTATTTCTTACACGCTGCGTGTAATGGATTAATTCCTAAATCACCTCTCGCTAATCACTTTGCAAGTTTAGAGCCGGGCCCACAATATTGGTACCCGGGAAGATGTAACTCAAACGGAAGTTTATTAATTAATGAATTCACTATGCCACACCCAGTCTTAACTGAATGTTGAGAACGTCCACTTCGTTTGACGGACAGCATTTGAATGACTTGTAATGTCGATTGTTCGATATAAAATATTTTTTTTCGAAAATGCGTATTGTAAAGCTGAAAAAACATAAACTAGAAATAGATAATCTTGATGCAAAAGTTGGATCTGGACATGTAGAAAAGAATGTGAGACGACGGCACGGTCCTTTGTTACAATTATCCATTCGTGGATTGCTAATAGGACCTTCCAATTGTGGGAAAACCAATGTTATGATTGTTTTGCTTACACACCCTTTAGGATTGTGCTTTGAAAACGTTAACGTATATTCAAAGTCGTTGTATCAACCCAAATACGACTATCTCAGAAAAATTTTCACCAATGAAGGGTCTTGGTTATTGCACTTTTAGCGACGTAACAGATATAGTGGAAGCATCTGATGCCAAGCCAAATTCCATTTTCATATTTGATGATGTAATGTGTGAGAAACAGGATATTATACGATGATATTTCAGTATGGGACGACATAAAAACGTGGATGGTTTTTACCTAGCGCAAACCTACCCCCGAGTTCCCAAGCAATTAGTACGTGATAACGCCAACTTAATTATAATGTTCAAACAAGATGAAATGAACTTACGCCATATTTTTTCTGATCATGTATCACCAGATGTAACTTTCACACAATTTCAAGAGATGTGTGCTAACTGTTGGAATGACAAGTATGGATTTTTAGTTATTGATAAAGACAGTGATTTAAATTCGGGAAGATATCGCAAGGGTTTCGATAACTATATATGCGCAGAGTAAGATCAGTGCATACTCATTTCACAGTTGCCTGATACTCTAGTAACATCGCTTTCAAGATGAATGATGATATTGATCTGAAACGTCAATTGATCGGGGTTACAGATGCCGTTCGAAAAAAGTTCAAACAAATTAGAGCTACTCAAACACAAGATAAATTTGAATTGGAAAAATTTTATGAGCCGATTGCTAAACCTTTGACTTCTATATCCGTTGCTGTAAAACAAAAATACATTAAGAAAAAACAAAAATTTTCTTAAGCTGCCAGCACATCCATAGAGGTTCGCCAAGCAAGCACATTTCAGAGAAGCCTCCGTTGGAATCATCAACAGCATCCGCAACGCGTTATAAGTATATTCTTAAAACATCGGTGGAAGCCCTAAAAAACGAGTCGTTTGATGGAATCTATGCAACACCATCTCCCTCAAACAAATCTACGGCATTAACTAATACCCTAATGAAGCTTCATACGTCTCCAGATATTATAATTGATACATACTTAAATGAATTAAAGACAAAACCATCCCGATTTAACACGGTTTATAGTGTACGTTATGATCCAAAAGTAAAATATCAAAAGTATATGGGTAATTTGAAAATACGTTTTTCTCCTGGTAAAAAAACATTATGGCGCCAAGCTAAAAATATTGCAACATTTGAAGGAAATGTGGAAATTTACGACTTAATATTCTTAAAAAATCCGCCGGTATTAGAACATATAAAAAAGATGACTCCAGAAGCCTTAGAAACCTATAAAAATATGTTACAGTTGACAAATGCAGCGTACAAAGGCTATGACGAAATGCGGGGATTACAAGAAACCAGGTGGAAAAAATATGAACAGATTATAAAACCGTTAATGACAGGAAATCGATTGGGAAGTGGGATTGCAAGAGAAAAAACATGCGAAAGTAGCAATACCATTAAAAAAACGTGTTTTATCGAAAAATATTAACTACGTCTATTGGAATAAACCGAAGGAATTAGTGGAACGGTTACGATTGCTATGGAGTTCAAAGATAGCTGGTCATACCGGACACGATAATGCAACAATGTCAATTATCGAAGAACTCCATGAGGAAGGTATAATTTATTAAGTAATCACCTAATTTGATCAGTATCTCGAGAGACGTGAGTTGAAACTATGAATCCTAGCAGTGAAAAAATAAAAATTGTCAATGAACTTCAGGTCTGCGAGAAAAAAAAATTCTAGGAGACGCACCATTATTAAAGAGTACGATGACTTGTGGCAAATAGATTTGGCCGAAATGCAACAATATACAAATGAAAACGATGGCTATCGTTATATCCTAGTGTGCATAAATTGCTACTCCAAATTTGTCTATATTAGGGCAAACAAGACGGGAGTTAAAGTCACTAAAGCAATGAAAGCCATTATTGAAGAAGCCTGATATACAACAACAAATCTGCAAAGCGAACAGGGTTAAGAATTTTTGAATAACAAATTCCAACATTTTGTCAAGGAATACAACATTAATCATTATTCGACGTACAGCACTAAAAAAGCAGCTAGAGTTGAACGAGTCATACGCACGCTCAAAAATTTTCTGTACAAGGAGTTTTCAGTTAGAAGTTCCTACAAATGGATACAACTTTTGCTGTCGATCACAAAAACCTATAACAATACAAACCATCGTACTATGGGTATGAAACCAAAAAACGTTAAATCCACCACACGTATTAATGCATACAGTTAGATAAAAGTCGTTCCCAAAAAGTTCAAATTTCGTTTGGGTGATGTAGTTGGTATAAGCAAATACAAAATCGTCTTTAACAAAGGCCTCATGGTCAACGGAACAGTTTAGAATTGCAAAAGTTAACATTACTAATCCACAACATACCTCTTGGAATCAGCAGAAGGTCATCCTATTAAAGGATGTTTTTATGAAGCTGAACTGCAAAAAACAAATAGTCTTAATGTTTATTTAATAGAAAAAGTTCTTGGCCACCGCAAGAAGAATAATATTAATCAATTATTTGTTAGATGTTTAGGATTTTCAGATCAATTTAATTCATGTATTGATGAATCAAATATTTTTTAAAATATTTTATTTGGTAAACTCTCTAACCTATCAAAATATGTATAATGGTTAAAGTTACTATTAAAGTAAATACATTCATGAATTTCAAACTTGTTTCATTTAAATAGGTACTTATATAATTATAAATTAAAATATTATTATCTTCATATATGAGTACTCCTCGACAAACTGGAGCTATATTGATTTGTCTTCACTTTAAATTCTAAAATTAACATAACAACTTTTTTGTCTAGATCACGCATTCTGATTTCGCCTTTTTCGACTCTCTCGAGCACATTTCTTTTTGTTGCTACAATATTAGCAATTTTTTCTTGAAGCTGCTTCATCTGACTACGAACCTCATTACGAAAATCTGTATTCATTATATCTGCCATTTGTACACGTAATCGATAAATTTCTTTAAGCGCATAATCCAGGGTAACAGCATCGCTACCCTTGGTCGGTGTTGCGACATTCGTTAAAGTTTTTTCTTGAATGTCATATTGACTATCTGGAGTAAGCTTAAATCCAATTCCTGGTGACCCCCGCAATAAATGCACTTTTTCACTAACCTTTTGACTTCCAAATTTATCAATTGTGTTGTTAACACGACGAATGTTTATCTAAAACTATTTTTTTTGCCAAAAGTGCAGCAATATAAGGTATACAATAAAGTTTGTGGGGTCTGTTACGTTAGTTAAATAGTTTCTCTAATTAACTGATTAACTTTCTTCTCAAGGTTAGATAATATTACTGCACTTGTTTCTATTATCGTATTTAAATATTTTCCTTGAATGTATCCAAGATTTACTAGTTTCTCTAATTAACTGATCAACTTTCTTCTCAAAGTTAGATAATATTACTTCACTTGTTTCTTTATCGAATATATATATATATATATATATATATATATATATATATATATATATATATATATATATATATATATATATATATATATATATATATATATATATATATATATATATATATATATATATATATATACAAATTCTATTTCGGACTTAAAATCAATAAATATTTCATTAATTTTGTAATGCAGTTCATTAAATAATTGGGCCAGTATTATCCGAAGCTTGTGAATTTCTTGAAGGAAATAGTCTCGGGTTACAATATCACTACTTTTCGAAGGGTCTGCGGCGTTAGTTGAAGATTTAACTTAAATTTCATATTGATGATCAACAGTAAATTTAAAACCAATTCCTGGAGGACTGCGTAATGTTAGTATTTTTTATCAACTTTTTGACAACCAAATTTATCAATTGTGTTGTTAACTCGTCCCATTCTTAACTAGAACTAAAGTAAAAATCAAAAATATTGCTTATATCTGAAAACTTAAAAATAAGGAAAATAAATGAAATACAGTAATACTAATAATTTATTTGTAAAAAAAATACAATTCAAACTTTATTATGTACATTATATTTTTCACAGTCTTCATTTGCTTTTCTAATCTACATTCATTTTATCGACTGTGTCAACACCACTCTGGTCATCGTTGGTACTGCTTTCAGGAACCGCATATTTTTGTACATCACTCTGGTCACCACTGATACTGATTTGAGGAACCTTAACATATTTTTGAAGATTTTCCCCTTGTTTTTTAGCAGCTACTTCGTCAACACCCAAATCTTCGTATAATCGATATTTTTCCACAACATCATTTAGAATATGTGGAATTTTTATTAAAAAATCATTTAGACCCTCCTCAAGCATTTCTGAACAAAATGTATCCAAGGTGATACGTCCATATACATACTTTTCACAAATATGTGCTCCTATAGATAAATTGGTTGAATCATCCAAATATTTAATATACTTTTCTCGGTCATCGACTCCAAACTGACTTAAAAGTGAAAGAATATCTTCAGACATTATTCTTAGCTGTACTGCCAAATGTTGGACGTATGAGTACTGATTGTCATAGCTTAAAATGCTTACGTGGGAATCATACCTTTCATTAACATCACCCATATCTAATTAGAAATACATGTGTAAGGAATCTATGATTCCGAATTTTGTTTATAACAGCTCCCTTATTACATTTTTTATTTAATAAGCTTTTCAAATTATAATACAACAATTGTACCTTTAATGTTAAATATTATTATTCCAAAACACCAAAATTTAATAATGACCTTGTATTACCGTTGGCAAACACTCGCGAGCTCTGTTCTAAATAAGTCAAAGTGAATTTATCATCCTATTTATTCATATTTTCGACTGTGTTCATCTGAAGAGCTTCAACAACGCGTTTTGGTAAAAATGATTGAAACGTTTAATTATGAGTTCTATCATATAATGTTACCAGAATAGTTTCCCCAAAACGTGTTATCCTTAACTTTATTTTTTTAATAATAAAGACTTTTTCCACCGTTAAAGATGTTATGGCCCCAGCTCGACATCTTCGTTAAGCGCTTTATTAATTTCAACAAATGATTGTTTTGCTAATACTTATTATTAAAAATGGAATAAGGGTATTGAAAGTCAAAACACAAATATAGTATACCCAAAAGCACTTTCAGAATACATCACACAATATTTCTATTTAACAGCGGGTTCTCACTGCAAATGATTCGCGTCTCAATACGAAGTTTTTTATATTAACCAAGCCTTTTTATAGAGGTAAACGCATCACTTAATATTAAGCACCCCCCACCAACCAGACACATCTCAAGGTCAAACTTTTTTTTTTCAAAAAATTATCAAGGCTATTTCGTATAACACCCCCCACCAAAAAAATCTCAGGGTCATTTCAAAGTCAGACTATTTGACCTTCAAAACATTATCAAGGTCATTTCAATGTCAAACAATTTGATCTTCAAAATATCATGGTCAAATGAACCCAAGGTCAAGTGGCGAGACATCAACTTGGCCTTCAAATTTTCAAGGTCAAATAAACCCAAGGTCAAGTAGGTAGGGCACCTTCAAGGTCAAATGACGTCACAGGGCGAGGGAGAAGAACGTAAGAGGAGGGGGTCTTCACCTTCAAAAATTCAAGGTTAAATGTACCCAAAGTTAAGTGGGTGGGGCCCCTCAAGGTCAAATGACGTCACATGGTGACGGGAGCAGGGACGTAAGAGGGGGGTTCCAAAGGATACATTATTACTCTACTTGTATTTAATTTTTCAGTTGTTTTTAAGCTTTCAAAGATGACGGATTTATTACTAGAATTCTTATTCTAAAGTTAACTATATAAAAGATTATAGTAGTGACGAATTAAGTAAATTACCTATAGATTTTTTTCTAAACTATGAAGACTGTTACATGCTTTTATTAATTTGTAGTAAAATTGCGAAGAAATTTTTAATTTGCGAACAAAATTACCCTGTTTTGTGCATTATAATCATTATAATCACTGAGATTGGAGAACTCATGTAGACAGAACTCCTACCTCACAAGCGGGGTGTTCATTTTGTTTAAAAGCAGTGAAAAGATAATTTTCTTATCATTTTATTTATAACTATGCTTTGGTTAAGCTCAGAATGGTAACAATTGTGCAAAATGTGTTTTATCTACATAAACCTCCGCAAATAACGAATGCTTTTGCACAGTTAAGAACTGATAATTACTCCACCAATGATCATTGGATGATTCTATTTTATGAACGAATACATGACAAGGCGGTTCCAGCTTTCAAAGTCCAGCTTCCAGATTTGGTTTCTAAATTCTACTGGTATAATCTAAGACTTCGTTTTCAAAATGGTACTTTTTTAGAAAGTAAAGACTGGTAAGATTGGTAACTTGAACAGACCTAACTGTACCGAGACATATCTAGCGAATTCCACTAAACCTATAGACGTTAGGTACTCTGGATATATGTATTTCTCTAGTTTATGTGTAATTATTGTTGTTGCAACATGTGGAATTCTTTTAACTAAAATCATATATAATGTTATTAAAAGCCTTTATGGTTTAATAAATAATTGTGTTTTATTTAACTTGAAGGTTATATCTCCTTTCTACGTCATAAAATCTGGGAAATAATAATTAATACTTCAAAACATGATTTCAACCCGATTGAATTTATCAATTTATTCATAGAGTCAGCAAAGGTGAACTTTCATTTATTTAATTTCATAAACATGTAACTTCGTCACACCGAGTGGTAGCAATCTGTACGAAAAATATATTTAATATATATCATAAAAAACTCTGAATTTAACAAAAAACACGCAAGTAAAAATTGTATAGCTTATCAATTAAATGAAATTTCTTGTACGACCGAATCAAAATTATGCCACAAGTAGGCCGTAGGCGATACCGAAAGGACAGCTTGGTGACACTTACACCTTGCTGAAACCTACCTGTCACTTGCGCACCGTCACATTTTCGCAAATATTTTTTCACGGTTCTGTAGAGAGAGTTAAGAGATCTATCGCTGACTTAAAACACGGTCTGCTAGGTTACTTCGTTTGGGTTTTAATGGCTAAAAACTATTAGGTTTGTTTCCTACCTTTTCTTTGGTTCAAAAACTTTACACGCAGATGACATTTTATTGATGATGAACAAAAAATTAAAAAAAAATTAAATAGTTACAGTATTTATTTTTAACACCATTCTAAAATTAAGCCTAGACTAGACTAGCCTAATCACACTTTACGCGCTTTATTTTACAACCTTTAAAACGACAACTTATTTTAAGAAATATAGCGGCTAATAGTGTATAAAATGAAGTGAATGTATCAACAAATTGAAAGCTCACTTTTGCTAACCCCATTTACGAATTAATTGATAATATTTTATTTCTTTTAAAATTACATGTTTATTACTGAATCATGTAAACTGGATTATTCTATGAACAAAAGTCGAAGAAGCTGACCTCCCTTTACGAATTAATTGATATCATTTTCAACTCCTTTCGTTAACTTAGTGATAACATTTTATTTCAATTATAAATGCATATGTCTTTTTGTTAAATCAGGCTAAAAACTATTGGGTTTGTTTCCTACTCGAGAAGTGATATCTCCGAATTTTGGTTTTTTTTCTTCCTGCCTCGTCATCTTCCATGTTTTCGCAAATATTTTATCATAGACCGTTAAAGGACGTTAAGATCTACCTCTCATAGTACAACCTGCTGCGTTATTTCGTTAAGGCCCTAACGGCGAAAAACTATCTCTCAGGAACTGCGCGACTGATTAACGCGATACTTTTTTTTTTTAAATACTTATGACGTCATTCTACACTGGATTCACCTAAAAAATTACATTTTTGACAGAGAAAAGCTAACCGGTGACATTTAACTTTGACAGCTGACGTTGACAGATAACAAATGCCACGTGGACGTCTAGCGCTTGTATAAAACTAAATAATGCCATAACTCACGTGAAAGGAAAATGTCTGACGTCAGAGATATCGAGTAAAAAGCTCACCCGGGGGACGGAGGAGGTCAAGGCCTATATTCCCTCTACCGGCACTAAATGTAATCTGTGCTAGCAGCCTGCAGGACACTTACGAATACAATGATCGTTAGTTACAAGACTAAATCGACGCACCTCGGAAATCATGGTTACTTCACTCCTCGGACTGAGGATCGATTACATCTCACATCACCTACTATTCGGCAAGAGTAGTGTGATGTGGACAACCACATTTTCATGCCTCAAACATTAAACCCAATCCAATTCTGGAGTCACGTAAAAATCTATCAAATGTTTGTTGAGACGAATTGGATGTAGACAGCCTATATATTGTTCCTTTTTTATAAACCCGCTACATGTGCTTCAAGCGTTCGCCATTTGTTGGCATGAGAACCAATTTTTAACGACTCGTCACAACGTCAAGCGGTTCTCAAAGTTTACCTTATAGGTACACGACGTTTTCTTATCATCAAACATTTTATGTAAGTAGTTTTTTTAGCATTGAGGTCGTTTTTTTTTTATTTGCATAATTATTTGCGTTTTTTTATACAATGACTAACTCTGGGCGATTTAACCCTGATTCCAACTTTCATATAGGATGTAGGACTATGACATACAATTCTCATACACAGCCATTTTAGCAAATCCATGCATACGTTCTACAAGAAAGGGAAATGGAACTCTAAAACAAGATACATTTAATGATTTACTAATTTAGACATCAATTCCAGCTTTTCTGTTTTTTTTAATTTTATTTCAAAGTCTGCTGGATGAAACTGATAGGTAATTTTAAATTTACGTGTCACCATAAATATTTTTTATCTTGTTTTTAATAAAACAATGAAATTCAATGAAATTTAGAATCTCAAAATTTTTAGGTCTATGAAAAAATTATTTCCTGCAAATTCAAATGTCCAGCCTTCTTCACTTTGGAACTAAGCGATCTAATTAGAAACTTATTACAAATCGACTTAAGTAGAAGGTAAGTTTGTTACAGATTCAGAACATATTGAAAGCATTAATGGCGCATGAAAATTAGTGGAAAAACAAACAAACTTTTGTTGCAAAAAATCTTTACAAGCAAAACGCCAACCACCCACTCTTGCTAATCATTAACTTTTCGTAGTAGTTAGACAAACACTATGTCTAATTGTGTAGTTGTACGTGTCAGTTTTCTGCATTTTACATGTTTCAGTAGTTTGAAGATCTAATGATGACTGTTTGCTTAGCGAAACACGTGGAACCGTAGCTTTGCCACTATATTAAACTATTTTGACTGAGACCGAGAATTTGTTTTTTTCTCACAATTATAAGCATAGTACCCAATGTTTCCACCTTGCATATTTATGTAGATAACGCACCAATATATATAGTAAAATATGTATTCATGCGCAATTTTTTATCAGTATTTGTTTTATTTTATACGACAAGAAAATTAATGAATAGAAGTTTGTATCAGTTTATTTTTAAACTGTGAAATATATTTTTAGAAATATTTTATAATCAACAGCAAAAGTGATGGTACGAGCGGGAATCGAACCCGCACCTCTGGATCACTAATCCATCGGTCTAACTAATTGCGCTATCGTACCACTGATACCAATGATTTAATAACTAATGGATACCGCCTGGATTTCAAAATTGATGGGGAAATAAATGTAAACAAAATATGTGTTTTGTTTTCTTTATCTCCTCCACCACAAAATAGTTACATTTGTTCTGGCAACTCTTTCTGAATAGTTATATTACTCTTTGTCATATGGGAAACCCTATATATCTGTCTCTTTTAGAAAAATGGGAGTTGCTGATGTATCATCTCTAAACGGTAATACCGCCATAATATAATATCCAAATTATATTCCTATCCCTTTCAGTCATTTGTTACGTTAACATAGACAATGATCGAACGACGGTCGTAGCTAGAATCATGGCATGTAAACGAGGTGTGGATACGACTTGTCCACGTGTTCGGTGACAAGGACGACCAAACAGAACTGTATTTTCTCTTTCGTGTTGGTTCTAGTATTGTGTCAGTGGCGGCTCGTGGATTTAAGAACGGGTGAAGCGCAGCGCAGATAAAAATAGCGCCACAGACGAAAATTTTTTTGGAGTGCCACGCCTAAAATGGCGTTTTTTTTAACCTTTTTATTTTGTTAATAGCATAGCTTTGGAGCGTTCTTTAATACTTAGGGGAAATAATAAGAATTTATAAGATTTTAAATATATTTGTTTTGTTCTTAAAAAACGGTTATGTATACCTAAGTATATCTTAAGGCTAATTTCGATCCGATTCGATCGATGCAAAACTGCTTCCGCCTCCGATGATCCGAACGCACTAATTTACGTTAATTCTATTCAATTATTCTATAACATCTCTATTAAGCTTACGGATATTCACCATTGCGTTGCCGTAGCAACTGCCGTACGCAAATCTAAGCGCGAAAACCGGCGTGCGAGGGGATCTGATGCGGAATTTGTTACTGCTGATTGTGATGCCTCAACGAGTCGCTCTTATGAAAAGGTGTTCAGCGCCTTACGTCATTATTATTTTTTGAGTATATAACACACTAGTTTTGATAGAAAATAATGGTATAATTAAGTAAATAATGTGAGTTTATATAAAACATACTACATTTTTATAATAAAAATGTAGATTATAAAATGCTTAATATTTTAAAAATATTTTTATTTTTAAGTAAATTGAATGGAAAATGTAGGTAAAGCGACGCTGCACCCACGTCCCCTGGCGAGCCGCTGTCTTGTGTTCTTCTGTATTAATGTTTTTCGCTCTGATTTTTTTGTTTTTGTTAAATAATAGAAACAATGGTGCCATCGTGTTGTGTATGTAAAACCTCTGAATATTCGAAGCCTAATAAAAGAATATCTTATCACCGGTAAGTAAACAAATAACTTTATCTTTGTCTTGCACTTACCAATGTCGTAGAATGCAGTTTTTGGATTAATTTCAATGATTTAATAATTTACTAAAAATAAGAATTATTAATTAGTGAGTATTGAGTTCTTTGCTTGCCATTCACTTAGGTTGGATAATTACTAGTTTTATTTCAATCTATTCTATATATTTAAACCACTAAGCCAAAATTTTCAGCAAGTTCATGAAAGAGTTGTTTTTCAATTTGCGTGATTTTTTTTGAAATGGTTGTCTGGTGACCAAGACCTTTCAACACATTTTTTGTATTGTAAATTTATACAGGGTGTTTCAAAAAACCGGGACACTGATTAATCACGACTTAGCTCATACCCCTTGACGTAAAAAGCTAAATTTTTGCATAAAGATTGATTGTACAATGTAGTGAGGGTTTCGATAAGTAGAGATTTTTCAAAACTCAAATTTCAAGTGGGTAAAACCACCCTTTAAATACATATAACAATATTATATATTTAGAAAACGGGTGGTTTTTCTGGAAAAGCGCTTAAAGACGCGTATCGTATTATATTATTTTACATTGGTAGTTTAAAATTTCTTAAATATTTATACAGAGTGTTTCAAAAAATCAGGTCACTGATTAATCACTATTCTGCTCAAACCCTTTGACGTAAAAAGCTGAATTTTTGCATACAAGTTGATTGTAGAGTGTAGCGGTTTCCTTAAATATATTGCCATATGTTTTAATTAAAAAACGGTTGGCTTCGGAAAAGCACTTAAACACGTGTATCTTATTTTATTATTTTATATTAGTAGCTTAAAATTTCTTAAACATTTATACAAGGTGTTTCAAAAACTCGGGTCACTGATTAGTCACTATTCTGATCAAGCAGCTTGACGTAAAAAGCTGAATTTTGGCATACAAGTTGATTGTAGGGTGTAGATGTTCGATAAGCAGGGATTTTTCAAAACTCAAATTTCAAAGGGGTGAAACCGACCCTTAAAATATTTCAATATTTTTTAAAAAACGGTTAGTTTTTCAAATAAACGCTTGAACAGGTATATCTTATTTAATTTTCTTACATATATTTAAAAAAAAAAAATATATATATATATATATATATATATATATATATATATACGGTGTTCCAAAAATCGGACAATAATTTATAAACAAAAACCTCCCAAGTCCCTGCTGACAAAAAATTGAAAAAAACGTGGTTTATAAAGAGGTACTTACTTAAATAAATCGGTTTAAGTACTTCTTTATATCCCTTTCGTTATCGCCATAAGCGAACGAACTCGCGGGTATCCGCTAGTACTTAATTAAGATGAAAAATCTTAAACCCATAGGCTAAAGATATTCAATACAACAGAAAATGCTGAAAATGCGGTAAATGTATTGACCTTTTTGTTTTTTTTTTAATACATTATATGTTTTAGAGTAGTTAATATCAACCAGTAACTTTTTTTTTATTTTGATAAAAAAATTTTTTGAATACTAAAATGTATTGTTATTCTCAGGCTTCAGTACTGGACTTGCTGCAGAGGTCCTCAAACGTTTTCTCAGAGGACCATCGCAAGGGAAATACAGCCCAGAGCTAAGGTTGTTTGCTGTCACGCTAAATTTTTATTCACCTAACGCCTACAAATATATTAGAGAAACATTTAACCGAACCTTGCCACATCCATCGACCATATCGAAGTGATATCAGACCGTGGATGGATCCCCAGGATTTTTAAAAGAAGCTATAACTACCTTAAAATTTCGGGTCAAGGAAGCAGAAAGAAAAAACAACAAAGGTTTATACAATTAAGTCATTGACGAGATAACTATCCGTAAACAAGTGGAATGGACCGGTAGGAAATTTACTGGGTATATTACTGTTGGCTCGGATGCCAATATTGAATCCCTTCTTGAGGCCAAGGAAGTCTTGGAATTTATGCTAGTAGCATTAAATGGTTCATGGAAAATACCTGTAGGCTACTTTTTTGCTAATGGTGTATCAGGTTCTGAAAAAGCAACTTTCTGAAGTTATTATTTCCTCAATGACATTTTATGGTGCTGCATCAAATTTTAATATGACAAATGTGTTAGGGGCCAATTTTGAAAACATAACCGACTTGAAAACTTTTTTTAATCATCCTCTTACAAATGAGCCAGTGTTTATATTTTTAGACCCCTCACACATGATTAAATTAGTGCACAATTGCTGGGCATCTAAGGGTATTTTAGAAGATGCAGAGGCAAACCAAATAATTTTGAATTTTAGTAAAAAACTTGTCGACCTTATATACGAATATTCTGAAGGACTAAATTTTGGCACAAAAGTAAAAAATAGGCATTTAGACTGGCATCGGGAAAAAATAAAAGTCAAGTTAGTCACACAAACTTTCAGCAAAAGTGTAGCAGATGCTTTAAAATATTTAAAAAACGAAAAAGACTTTATAGAAGCTGAAGCCACTTCAAATGTTTGCGAAATTTTTAACAATTTGTTTGATGTGTTAAATTCCAGGAATTTTTTCAACAAATTTAAATATAAAATTTTACTTAATACATTAAATAAAAATGACTTTGAGTATTTATATCTTTGTGAAAAATATATTTCTGGTATAAAATGGGGATCTGAATTAGTTATAAGAACTGCACGTAAAGTTGGGTTTTTAGGTTTGTGTGTATGCATTAACAGCCTTAAAAAAATGTACAATCATTATGTTGAAGAAAATCAATTGCTTAATTATATTTCAACCTATAAAATTCACAAGACCATTTAGAGTGGTTTTTTAGTGCTATCAGAAGTCGAGGTGGATTTAATAACAATCCAACGGCCAGACAGTTTGAAGCAGCACATAAAAGACTGTTAGTGCATACACAAGTAAAGGCGGGAAACACTGGAAATACTATTAATGTGGATGATATTTCTATTCTTCACTGTTGTAGTAGTATTACGATTGATGAAAACAAAAATGATTTATTAAAAAGTGAAGAATACGGAAACTTTAAAAAAGAAATTTTTATAGATAAACACGAATTTTTAACATCCAATGCTTGGGATTTGACCGATTTTGTTTCTGATATTGTTGGATACATTGCAGAATTTATAATTAGTGGTTTACAAAAATGTGTAACTTGCATCAAATCCTTAAACATTGCTGAGGGCACAACAACCCTACAAAAACAAAAAGAGTATAAATCTTTAACGAAAGCATCTGCATATACAATTGAACTGTGCAAATGTGCAGAAAAATATTTAAATTTTTTGTTAAAACCACAGGTCTAGCAAATAAAAATATTGTCAATGTGATTGAATTATTAATTTTTAATACTATGAAAATTTTACCTTTGTCTTTGATAGAAAATTTTGGCGACCATATATATGACTTTGACACTCTTAATTTTCATTTTAATTTATTAGGTAAACTGATTCTAAAAAAAAATTTTACAATAAGAATTCATCACGAAAATGTCAAAAATTTGGATAAATCCATTAAAGGTCGAGTCAGAAGTATGCTTACCAAATCCGTTTTATTTAAAAATCAGTAATAAATAATACTTCACGTACTTTGTTTTATATAGAATATATATTTAGATGCTCAAAATACCAAATAATTGTACCCATTTTCGTTTTGTTTAATGCACACCATCAGGGTAAATCAATAACTGTTTACAGTATTTTTTAAGTAGCATTTAGTTTTTTACGAATTTTTGTACCTTCGTTAAGACTATAATATATTACTTCCAAATTATTTGAGCTGTGTTTTTTTAAATATTTTTTTGCAGTAAACAAAATGCATATCGAAATTATCCGGTAATGTCAGATTATGGCATCTCCTAAAAAGTGTGCCAATATACAGCAGGTAGCTCCCTTAATACTTGCGGTATCACAGAAATATAAACGTGGCTAGAAAAATCCGCTTTTTTTTTAATTTTATTACAGTCACAGATAAATATTTTTAAAATATGGCACCAGTCTCCTTTGTATTGGCAAATGTTTCTACTAGCATGCTTAAGGTACTTACTTTAGTTAAGTTAGTCTTTTTAAAGCATTGCGAAAATTAACTAATTACTAATTATTGTACTTAACACACTGAGTACGTAAAGTAATTACTTTACTTTATTATTTACGTAATGGTCATTTGCAAAAAAACACCTATTAACATAAAGCGATGCTTAAATTTGACATAACATGACCAGCACTATATTATATATATAGTGAAGTCACATGACTAAAGCTTAATGACAGTTTGCACCATTTTTGGTAGTAGAAAAAAAAATTTTTTTGCAGCGTATGTATAAAGCAATGTTTTTGCAACTCATTTACTTTCATTCGTAAGAAAGGCTATACAAATTTACACCAAAAGCGTAAAGTAAAAGGAAAAATAGGCAAATCAAATTAATTTCAACAATTTTTTCAATGTATAAAGCTATTTTACCATATTTTTGAAAAAATAACAAACTTTAACCTTTCCCAAAAGCATTTTTAATAATTTTGAGGAAACCGTTAAACATACGCCACTGATCTGGAAGCGTCCCAATATAACCCAGCGATAATAAAAAGAATACGGTGCACCCACGCGGTTGATTACTGAGTAGGGGAAAAGAAAAGAGTAGGTTTGTTTTCTTTATCCCTTTCCTTACCGCGCATCTCCTTCGCCCCTGTAGCTTTGGCTTCACTTTATGTGTGCACAGTTAATGCGTAAGGCTTCTATTTAACATTTGGCTTATACGGGCATAACGTAAAATTATAAACTAACTAATATGGACGGTACCTAATATTGATTTCAGAATTGACGTCCAGTTAGGAACGCCGCGCAATAAGGTTAAAATATTTGGCAGGATCAAGAATGGTTATGATACCGGTGGGTTTAAATATGTACAAGTTCTAACGAATTGCATATCAGTGGTACGATAGCGCAATTGGTTAGAGCGATGAACTAGTGATCCAGAGGTGCGGGTTCGATTCTCGCTCGTACTATCCATTTTGCTGTTGATTATAAAATATTTCTGAAAATAAAATTCATGCCATTGTAGTTGGCCAAGGGGGTAATTACCTCCATTATTCCCTTGAACTCACACGTGATTATATCCTTTCACACTGCACAATTTTAAATATGCTATTCTGATTGCTGGTAATAATATTAATAATAAAATATATAATATAATTACTAATGGAGTGGGCTTCAAAATAATTTAAGGGGAGAGTGCAAAAAGTGGGTAAGCTCATTTTAATTTTTCCGAGATTTTACGTATTTAATATTTCAATTTGCTACCACGTCTCAATCGTACTATCTTTATTTTAAGGTAATATGTATGCCATGCTAGCTTCAGGTAATAAAAGCCCCGCTTATTTTCATGATAGGTACAGGGTGATTCATTATATTTTGTCACCTACCTACAGCCATAATTATAGGGTTAAAAAAAAACTTAAATACAAGTTGTAGGGTTTGTTGTCCATTATCTTTTGAATATTTCAGATTTCAAAAAATAACTTTTCGAAAGTTAATTAGTCTATCAGATTAGGAACAGGGTTAGTACCCTTAAATATTCCAACATGAATATTGTATACAGGGTGCACCAAAAACTCCACCGATTTGAAATTTCTAAAACTCCGCAAGGTAGATATTATTCCAAACCTTCGTTACCCACCGTATTATTGGGACATATTCTTAGTTTATCCGAAATGATAAGTAAACAGTTTAAGTAGTCTGTTTAAACCAAAATAACATATGAAACTATTTTTAATTGGGAAAAAAAATCAATTATAAAAGGCGATTTTTCATTTTTATTAAAAAAAAATCTGTTTTAAATTAAAGGCAATATCTGAAAGAACTAGAACAAATTTCAAATAAAAATAAACCGTTTCGGTAAAAATGTCCATTATTACTTAATCCGGCATTAGAAGCAACATCGAACTCAAGATTGATAAAAAAACCAAACCCAACAAATCACTCTTTAACATCCACCTCTTAGTTTTTGGTGAACCTTGTATACAATATTTATGTTAAAAAATGTAAGGATGCCAACCTTGCTTATAATTTGATAGATATACCTTTGTTTACCACAAGTGAGCTTTGTTCAGCAGATTATTTAAAAAATGAATTTTTCGCAAAAACTCCGTATTTCGGAAACGAAGAAAAAATTTCAAAATCGCTAGAAATTATTTTTCGTACCTAGCTCTAGATTATTTTGGTTTTACAAAGAGAAAAGGAAAACTTTCATAGTAGGAATTCTGGACGAACAAATTTAAAAAAAATGACAAGGTTTTATATAACCCCCTGTATAAGAGGTTGGGATGGTATCCTGAGGCTACCCTTATCGGGCTGCAAACTATATATATTGATTAAACAAAAGCCAAAAAAACGCAACTCAGAATCTTCATCCTTATTGAAAATATTTCATTTTGAATTTCCAGTAAAAATTTCTCTGGTGCACTTCGAAGTTCCAGCTGTTTATATAAATTTTCTTTATAAAAGGTGAAGATCACAAATAAAATAAAAGGTTTTTAAACTAAAAACTGCTTTCTATTTCCAATTATTAACCTTTACCCGTCATAAAAATATAAATTTCGTTTTTAAGTTAATTTAGGTTAAAAAAATTATTGTACCATCCTTGTGCTAATAAGTTTTTATTAAAGTCCTGAAACTTACAAATGAGTATAATAGTTATTTACCAAATAATTTCTAAAATCATAATCAGGGCCCGATTAAAGGGGGGGCATGGTGGCTATAGCCCTAGTCCCAGTCGTAGGCAGAGATCCCACAGAGCTCTGCTCGCGATGTTTTATTATTGAATAGGCGTAGGGTCCATATTTGTTTGGGGCCAGCAAAATACAAGGCGCAGGACTTTTGTTATTTTGAAGCGCAACCAAGGTGCTCCAAATACTTGGAGTCTAATGATTTTTTTTAATCATATTTTATTTCTAAAGGGCGTTCCTGCAAAACCTCGCCCGGTTCAGAGACCTGAATACTTCTAGCCCCAGGCCCCATAACTACTTAATCCAACCCTGATCATAATGAACATGGTGATGTGGATTAGTTCAGCTCTTCTTCAAAAGAGGTGGTGCAATTTCGTCATGCATTGTTTAACAATATTTTGAAGTATTGCTGTTGCTACTGTTATTGTCAAGCTAGTTTCCAATTTACAACGAAACTCACAACAGGGAACATTATTTTCCATATGCCAACGTGTACCATTTCTGAGAATATGAAATTCGTTATACAGGTGTTAATAGGTGGTATTTAGAAAGTATACACTATGCCTTAAAAATAAAATATTGAACATTTAGAAAGGGTTCATATTATTATTATTATTACTCACTGACATATGATTCTGATTACATGAGTTATTTAGTGCAAGTTACTTACAAAGAAGTGCGCCTTTCTGAAATTTTTCTACTTAATATCTTGCTCTGAGTAAATACTAATAATTTTTAGCTCACTGTCACATATTATTTTTTACATTCATAGAAAAATAACATTTTCTGATCCTGAAAACTTAATCGTTTTCGCCACCTAAAGAAATGCAATAATATGGTTGGATAAAATATTGTTCTCTGTGATTTACATAATTCACATTTAATCGCATCAAAATAGCTTTTTCTTGAACCCCCTATTCACCCTAATAGAGGATTAACCATGACTTTCTACTCGGGTGTCTTCAAGGATGCTAAACACGTTTCTAAAGCTGAAATTCAATAACCCCCTCTTCACCCCTATTGGAGAACTTATTCACCCTGTTTTTAAATCATTAAAGAAAATCGCTCCAAATTCTCTATTCGGGTGTTTTCAAGATTGCTGAACACGATTCTGAAATTGCAATATCAATCCCTCTTCATCCTTATTAGGGGTTAATCTTCCTACTAAAGTGAAAATATCAATTTCAGCTTTAGAATCGTGTTCGGCATCCTTAAAAACACCCCGAGTAGAAAATTTGCACGAATGATTTAAAAACAGGGTGAATAAGTCAACCCTTAATATGGGTGAAATGGGGTTGATATTTCAATTTCAGCTTCAGCATCGTGATCAGCAACCTTAAAAACCCCGCGAGTAGTGAATCTGTAGCGATTTACATGAATAATTTAAAAACTGGATAAATAAGCTAAATTTAACTCCCAATAGAAGTTAAGCGGATTGATATTTCAATTTTAGCATTAGAATCGTGTTCAGCTTCCTTGAATAGAGAATTTGGAGTAATTCACAAAATTACTGAAAACAGACTGACAGGACAGAAAAAATACTGGCCCTTAGTATAACTATTATCTGACAGTGATCAACTGCCTTTTCAGTTTCGCTTTTGTGATGTTCACAAAATTCAGTTATGTGTGTCAACTTTATATCTACTAACAACTGATCAACATCATCTTTATAATTTATAAAATCTGAATGGAAATAACTTTGAAAAAACAAATTTTCGAAATTTCTTTGGAATTGTATAGCAGTGTATTGAAGATGGTACGTATGTTAGACCGCCGAAGTAATCGTTCTATTTTTTACAAAAAAAGAGACATAGTAAACCAACTCCGCCAAAGGAGAATGATAAAGAGCCACCATTAGGTAGTGTTGTTCTTCCCTACATACATAGCACTACAGACAAAATAGGACGATTACTTCGGCGGTCTAACATACGTACAATCTTCAATATACATAAGAAGATTGGACAATGCTTGCGATCCCCGAAAGATCTTGTACCTTTCTAAACAAAAGGAGTATATAAAATTCCTTGCTCCTGTGGAGAAGTGTATGTGGGAGAAACAGGACGCTCAATATCAACTAGACTTAAGGAACATGAACGATGTATTGAAAAAAAACAAATTGTTCAATCTGCTGTAGCTCAACACCAGCATAACACTGGCCAGTTCATAAATATAAAGGAAACCAAGGTTCTAGCATCGGTTCCAGGTTTTTTTAAACGAAAAGTTAGAGAATCTATTGAAATATTTAAACATACAAAAATTTTCAATAGAGATACGGGTTACGGTCTGCATCACACGTGAAAATCGATCTTAACACAGGGTCATGGTTCGGCGAGGACAAGTCGGGTATAAAAGCCCGCCTGAATCTCTTCGAGCTCATTCAGTGTTCAGATCTCGTGGAGTAAAGATCCCTGAAGAAGATGCAATCGAAGGCGAAACGTCGGATAGTAATGCCAATTTGACACGGTCTAATCCCAAGGACCATGATTTCTTAATTGACCAAAGCTGTGAATGCTTCTGTTCTATATATTAATATTTAGATAATTTTGATTTAATTTTATGGCCTCAAAAACGATTTTTCTTTACTTTTCAAACCGGAAAATTAAAATTTGAATATTTTTAGGAATGTACTCACAATTTGAGACGCAGTACTTTCTTCAATTTTGTAATAGTTATTTACCTAACAAATACGGAAAGGGATACTGCACGCGACGGATTCGCGTCGTTTGGTCAAGCCGTCAAGGGCGGAAAAGACACTTTCCGCGTGTGTTAGGTACAAAATTTTTCCTACGATCGATATAGCCCTCAGATAAACGTCAATTATGTTTGAGTCCAACAATAATATACTGTAATTACAAAAATTATTGAGCTTCTTACAAAAAAAATACTTGCAAAGTAAGTTTTTTTTGTAAGAAGCTCAATAATTTTTGTAATTATTATTATTATTATTATTGAACTCAAACTAATTAACGTTTATCTGAGGGCTATATCGATCGTAGAAAAAATTTTGTACCTAACATATGCGAAAAGTGTCTTTCCCGCCCTTGACGGCTTGACCGAACGACGCGAATCCGTCGCGTGCAGAAAAGTACCACTTTTCGCACTTGTTAGGTAAATAACTATTACAAAATTGGGGAAAGTACTGCATCTCAAATTGTGGTTACATTCCTAAAAACATTCAAATTTTAATTTGCCAGTTTCCAAAGTAAACAAAGAATCGTTTTTGAGGCCGTAAAATTAAATCAAAATTATCTAAATATTAATATATTTAATTCTGACAGAAGCATTACCCACGCTTTACTCTGGTTTTGTCAAAGGCAAAACGATACTTTTACATGTTTCAATTGATAGAACTTCCAAAATAAAAATGGGGAATTTTTTTGTTTTATCTATGCTCTTTCAGAATCTTTTTTGTTTTATCGAAAACCAGGACCACTTAACCACTAGAGGGCGTTTTTTGTCAAAAATCCTTGTTTTTGACAAAAAAACGGGGTTTAAAAATAAAAAAATATACTTCTCAAACTTCGATCGCACCAATCTTCAATATGGTTCATGAGACGGTAAAAAGAAAATTTTTCTATAAATTGAAAATCGATATTTCAATTTTTTCGAGAGTTATCGTGTTTCATAGCAAGTTCTAGAAAACTCAAAAAAAAATCTTGTTTTCATTAATAGACGAAAAACTAAAAATGATACGAAGATCCGTTTAGTACCTTTCGAGAGCTCCGATTATGCTCTAAAAACGTACCAAATCTCAAAAGTTTATCTGAAAGCGTTTTTGAGATATATCGACTGAAATGTAATACCAGACAGCAAAAAGGGGATAATGTTAATCCCACTGCTATACGATTCCAAAGAAATTTCGAAAATTGTTTTTCCTAACGCCATTCAGATTTCATCAATTATAAAGATGATGTTGATCAGTAGTTAGTAGATATAAAGTCGACAAACAAAACTGAGTTTCGTGAACATCACAAAAGCGAAACTAAAAAGGCACTTAATCTGTCAGATAATAATTATCCTAAGGGCCAGTATTTTTTCTGTCCTATCAGTCTATTTTCAGTAATTTATGAAAATACTCCAACTCTACTCGGGGGGGGGGGGGGGTTCAAGGAAGCTGAACAAGAGTCTAATGCTAAAATTGAAATATCAATCACCTTAACTTCTATTGAAAGTTAACTTTAGCTTATTTACCCAGTTTTTAAATTATTCATGTAAAGCGCTCTAGATTCACTACTCGGGGGGTTTTCAAGGTTCCTGATCACGATATTGAAGCCGAAATTAAAATATCAACCCACTTTCACCCATAATGAGGCTTAACTTATTCACCATATTTTTAAATCATTCATGCAAATCACTCCAAATTTTCTACTGAGGGTGTTCTCGAGGATGCTGAACACGATTCGAAAGCTGAAATCGATATTTTGACTTTAGAATCGGGATCAGCAACCTTGAAAACCCCCGAGTAGGAAGATTAAGCCCTAATAAGGTTGAAGGGGGATTGATATTTTAATTTCAGAATCATGTTCAGCAATCTTGAAAACCCCGGAATAGAGAATTTGGAGTGATTTACACGAATGATTTGAAAACAGGGTAAATAAACTAAATCTAATCTCCACTAGGTGTGAGGGGGGGTTGATATTTCAATTTTATAGCCGTGTTCAGCATCCTTGAAAACCCCCAAGTAGAGAATTTGCAGTGATTTACGTGAATGATTTTAAAACAGCGTAAATAAGCTTTTTAGCCCCCAATAGGGGTGAAAAGGGGGTTGATATTTGAATTTCAGCTTTAGAATCGTGTTCAACATCCTTGAAGACACCCGAGTAGAAAATCATGGTTAATCCCCTATTAGGGTGAATATGGGGGTGAAGCAGGTTCGTCATCTACATTTTTGTTCACTTGTATTTTATACGCCTCGACGAACAATTTGTAAACAAAATTGGGCCGATGGGACCAACTCCACAAAAAGTCAAGGTAAAAAGCTATTTTGATGCGATTAAATATGAAATATCTAAATCACAGAAAACAATATTTTATCCAACCATATTATTGCATTTCTTTAGGTGGCGAAGACGATTAAGTTTTCAGGAACAGAAAATGTTATTTTTCTATAATTGTAAAAAATAATATGTGGCAGCGAGCCAAAAATTATTAATATTTACTCAGACCAAGATTTTAAATAGGAAAATTTCAGAAAGGCCTACTTTTTTGTAAGTAAATATAATCTCTGTACTAAATAACGCATACAATTAGAATAACATGCCAGTGACCCTATCTAAATGTTCAATATTTTACTTTTAGGGCATAGTGTATACTCCCTAAAACACCACCTATTAACACCTGTATAACGAGTTCAATATTCGCCCAAAAAATAGTACACGTTGGCATATGGAAAATAACGTTCCCTGTTATGGGTTGCGTTGTGAATTGGAAACTAGTTTGACAATAACTGTAGCAACAGCAATACTCCATAATATTGCTAAACAATGCATGACGAAATTCCACCACCTCCTTTGAAGAAGAGCTGAACTAATCAACATCAGCATGTTCATTATGATCAGGGTTAGATTAAGTAGTTATGGCGCCTGAGGCTAGAAGTGTTCAGGGGTCCCTGAACCGGGCGAGATTTTGCGGGAGCGCCCCTTAGAAATAAAATATGATTTAAAAAAAAAACATTAGACTCCAAGTACTTGGAGCACCTTGGTTGCGCTTCAAAATAAGAAAGGTCTGGCGTCTTGTATTTTGCTGGCCCCAAACACATGTGGGCCCTACGCCTATTCAATAATAAATCATCGCGGGAGCTCTACGCTTGGATCTCTGGCTACGACGGGGCTACGGCTATAGCCCCCATGGCCCCCCACCTTTAATCCGGCTGATTATGATTTTAGAAATGATTTGGTAAATAACTATTATACCCATTTGTGAGTTTCAGGATTTTAATAAAAACTTATTAACACAAATATGGTACAATAACTTTTTTCAACCTAAATTAAACGAAAATTAGATTTTTATGACGGGTTAATAAGGCGAAATAGAAAGAAGTTTTTGGTTTAAAAACCTTTTATTTTATTTCTGATCTTCACCTTTTATCAAAGTTTATATAAACTGCTGGAATCTGGAAGTGCACCAAAGAAATTTTTACTGGAAATTCAAAATTAAATATTTTCAATACGGATGAAGATCTTGAGTTGCGGTTTTCGGCATTTGTTCCATAGTTTACAGCCCGATAAGGGCAGCCTCAGGACAACATCCCAACTATCTTAGATAGGGGATTATATAAGACCCTGTTATTTTTTTAAAAGGTTTTTCGTTCAGAATTGTTCAACCACAATAGTCTAGAGCTAGGTACGCAAAAGAATTTCTAGCGATTTTGAAATTTTTTCTTCGTTTCCGACATACGAATTTTTTTCGAAGAAATCATTTTTTAAATATTCTGCTGAACAAAGCCCACTTGTGGTAATCGAAGTTATATCTATCAAATTATGAACAAGGTTAGCTTCCTTAAATTTTCTCACAAAAATATTGTATACAAGGTTCACCAAAAACTAAGAGGGTGACGTTAAAGAGTGATTTATTGGGTATGGTTTTTTTATCAATCTCGAATTCGATGTTGATTCTAATGCCGGATTAAGTAATAATGGACATTTTTACCAAAACGGTTTTTTTAATTTAAAATTTGTTCGAGTTCTTTCAGATATTGCCTATAATTTAAAACAGATTTTTTTTTAATAAAAATGAAAAATCGCCTTTTATAATTGATATAATTTTTTTCCGAATTAAATACAGTTTCATGTTATTTTTGTTTATACAGACTACTTAAACTCTTTACCCATCATTTCGAATTACCTAAGAATATGTCCCAAGAATACAGCGGGTAACAAAGGTCTGGAATTCTACCTACCTTGCGGAGTTTTAGAAATTTCGAATCAGTAGGGTTTTTGGTGCACCCTGTATACAATATTATTAGTGGAATATTTAAGGGTACACGATCAAACTGATTCGTTTCAAATTTGCACCAAAAATAAGATGTCATGGACGAAGATCTTTTTAAGGGATATAAAAGCGTAAAAAATCATATTTTGGGAATGCAAAACCGATAATAGTAAAATTGAAAACGTCGAAAATTAGTGGAAATCATTGGCGTAGATGTTAATTTTTTAATTTAACTTAATTTAATTTAATACATAATTAAAATAAAATTAAGGTAACATTTCGAAATACGGCGAAACACGTTGCCGAGTCAATTTTTTTAATTTTTTGGATAAAAATAATGTTTATCCATTATACAGGATAGCCCAAAATGGATGATGCAGCTTCATGAAAAAGGAAAAAAACAGGTTTCACTATTTAATGAGATTTTTTTGGCGCTTTGGTAGGTTTTCAGTATACGGTTAAAGCATATGTATATTATGTTATACAGGGAAAGTAGGATTTTCTAACAAATCTGGTTTAAGAGCTGTAAAATTTTGTTTACGCTTCCGTAAAATTCAGTTTTTTCTTAACTGAAACTTTTAATTTATGAAAGTATCCATTTGGGGTTTTCGTTAATAGGATATTTCATGTAACTTTTAGGGGCATAATAGATTAAGAAAACATTTTTAATAGCTGCAAAAAAAATTTTAGTAGAAAATGGATTTTTTGGGATGACCGTTAAAGGAATGGAATTTGGCTAAATATAGACACGTGTTTCTGACTTAGGGTCTTCATCAGTACAGTCAACTAGTTGAAAGACGAGTACAAATAGCGCCAAAATGAATACACAAAGCAATACCAGAGCCATCAACAGGAGCAAAACTGACATTTGTGATTACCAAGAGAACATCCGAAATCTTCGCCGGACTTGATGCTCTATTTACCACGGCAGCATATAGCCACCTGTGGCGAAACTCATAACTATATACTAGTTCTTGCCGCGTTGATATTTTCCTACTTTTGATTTACCACTCTTGGGTTATGAGTTTCGCCACAGGTGGCTATATGCTGCTCCGTTGTAAATAGAGTATCAAGTCCAGCGAAGATTTCGGATGTTCTCTTGGTAATCACAAATGTCAGTTTTGCTCCTGTTGGTGACTCTGGTATTGTTTTGTGTATTCATTTTGGCGCTACTTGTACTCGTCTTTCAACTAGTTGATTGTACTGATGAAGACCTTAAGTCAGAAACACGTGTCTATAGTTAGCCAAATTCCATTGCTTTAGCGGTCATTCCAAAAAATCCAATTTCTATTTTAAATACAGTTTTCACTGTTTCATTTTACTTTTAGTGGTGTAATATAATAAAAAAAATATTTTAAAAGCTGTCAAAAAATTGTTTTTCTTATGACTTTTAAACAGCTTATAATTTGTATTTAAACATTTTCATAATTCTATGTTATTTTTAAAGGCATAATTTATTAAAAAAAAATCTGTCAAAAACTGTCTCTTTCCCGTAACTTCTAAACTACTTAAAATTTTTAAATACGGTTTTCACAGTTCCATGTAACTTTTAGTGATGTCAGTTATTAAAAAAAACATATTTTTATAGCAGTCAAATAATTGTTTTTTCCCGTGAGTTTTGAACTAATTAAAATTTTTAAATACGATTTTAATTGTCTTATATAACTTTTAGTGACGTACTTATTAAAAAAAATTTTTGGACATCTGTCAAAAAAATTTTTTGTTTCCTGTAACTTTTGAACTGCTTAAAATTTTTAAAAAGGTGTTGCAACGTTCCATGTAACATTTAGTGCAGTAATTTATTTAAAAAAAATATTTTGACAAGATATAAATAGCGAATAATATCGAGAGTTTATAATGAAATCATAGCCGTACGGTTATGGTCTACAAAAAATATAAATAGTAACATAAAAAGGTAGACGATACTGAAAGTTTATAATAAAATTATAGCTGTACGGTTATGATCTACAAAGAATATAAAAAATAACATAAAACGGTAGACAAAAGGTCATAACCTGACATATAGCTTGTTATAAGACTCGACTTGGTGAGTGTTATATTGTCCTTGCCATTTTCAAAATTCCGTATTTATCGTTGTCTCAAATCATACTTTTCGTATATCTCGGAAACGATTACAGATAAACTTTTCTACATTTTGTGTGCTATTATTATAATATACGTTTAACGTAGGGAATGTAACAGTAAATACGAATTTCTTTATTGTACTATTCGGATAAGTCGTAAAACCTATAATATATTTTTCAGGGGAAGTAGGTGTATATAGGACGTTTTCTTTTTTAGAAATTCTTCTTAAAGAGCTGTAATTTTTTTCCTAGTGAAATATCTCGGTATAAGACATCGATTTAGGAGATTTGGGTAATAAACTGAGGAAAATTTTGTTTTTGCAGATGTGAATTTTTATTTTTTTTTCTCTACTAGAACTTTTGTAGGATTTTAAGTATCGATTTGGAGTTTTTAGTAGTTTGGTAAGGGTTCAGTATACAAGTAAAGCATATATTAGGTTTTACAGGGGCAAAAATTACGAGGTTTAATATTTAGATTTTAACTCTTAAAAAAAGTCCTTAACATAAAACAATTAAAAATTATGTATTATGCATTCGTGGAATCCTTGATTAGTTATGAAAATATTAGTTGGGATGGATGTCATAAATCACATAGTAAAAAAATTGAAATTGTACAAAAGCGGGTTTTAGAGATTATTTTAAACAGGCCCAGCATTTATTCATTACTATTTATAGTTATAAAATATATTTATTTATATAGTGGTAAGATCTACTCAAGAACAACGAGGAGCCATAAGCGAGTTGTGCATTTTCCTGAGAGTATACTTTATTCAAGGCGCGAGATTGATGGGATGCAGAATATTGCGCATGTATGTAGCATATTTGTTGTGCTCTTCTACATGTATGAAAATTATTGCTTAATATATTATTATTATTTATTATTATTAAACTATTTTTCTTAAAAGATACGTAGAAGACCTTATATATTTTATTTTTGAAATTTTTTTCTACCTCCAAAATTCAACCAATATTTAGTGTAGCGAGTTGTGTAAAAATGCACTAAACAAAGTTTAATCAAAATATTAACTGAGAGTTCAAAAATAACGATCTATCACTTAAATCTAAATAAAATTTAATGGATCTGTATGAGTCGGCGTTAACGTAACGTGAAAATTAGTTTAAAGCAAATACTTCCTTTTCCCAGGGAAGTAAAAATAAGCAAAACAGGTTTCTTTTTTAAATATAAAGGTGGCGCTAACCGTTTGAATTTTGACATGCCTCTATGTACAAGAGTCATGTAAATATTTAGAGGCATTACTCTTGATCATAACTTGACGGAAGAAACAAGTGTTTAATACATGCATAAGATGAAAAAAACATGTAAAAGAATTTAAATATTTGAAAACACCCTGTATATTAAGAAAAGAAAATAAAAAATAAACATAGTGCTTATTGTGCTGAAAATACTAAACAAAAAAAATGTAGAATTTTCAGCACAATAAAAAAATGTAATAATATACAGGGCCTTTCATTTAGAAAACGGATGTTGCCACTGGTTTAACGTAGAAGCGGGCGGCAACACCGCACAATTTAAAATATTTTAAAAAGAGAGTTTATGTTATTTCTATCTGTTTATTGGTTTTCCAGATACTCCTAAAAGGCCACTCAACATGAATAATCCTGTATAGATACGTTTATTGCATTTTATTTAATATTTAGAACATGAAGTGGAAATGAATTGATTAATAATTAAATACTAATATGGGAACAAGCAACGTTTTAACAGAATAAATAATCAAAACAAATTGCAAAATATGTAGTTACAAAGGAATGTTCTAAATTGGAAGACTTTATTACAAATGTTGTGTAATTGTTTTGCTTCTTTCAGGTAAAACGTTGTTTGTTCGGATATTAGTATTTAGTTGGTAATTAAGTCATTTTCATTTTTGTTTTAAATATTAAATAAAATGCAATAAAGCGTCTTTAAGGGTTTTAAATTATGTAATCAGGGTTACTTGTAAAAATTGCCGATGATGACATTTTACAAGGTCGAAACGTCGTCAAAGGTATTTATGTTGTACATCATTTTAGGTAATATAGTTTTAAAAATGTGTATTAAAAATCCAGGTCCGTATTTAAAAAATTAAGTTGATGGAAATGGCTCGAACACGAAACATCGAAGGTGAAATTTGAACAATTAGTAGTAGAGCGAAAAAAAATATAAACTTTTAAATTAAAACGTCTCGAAAATCAATAGTTTTTGAAATATTCGATAGGCAACCCTACAGAAACGTATTCCTCTATTGTATATCTCTAAGAATTGCATTTTAATTAAAAAATCGGATCTCGTACTAGAAGCTGTAAGTGGAAAGCATGGATTATAATGAACTAGTTGATGTTGCAGAAGTAAAGGCAAGAAAATGTTTTTTTTTTAATAATAATTTGGATGATATGTATCCCGAAAATGTATTTGCTTGAATTGTTATAATATTATTAGTATAATATTTTAATGTGTCTGACTTACCCCCCCCCCAAGAAGACATCTAAGAATTACTACAACTTAATAACTATTGCCGAGAGGGCCTCAAGTTTTACAGAGGCAGTAGATACGAATAAGATATTTTTATTAATTTATTGGAGACTTTCGACATCCCGTGTCGGTTTTTCTACTATATATCTACCAGACAGGTAGATAAGTTTCAGGGTTCATTAAGGCTCTTACTATACATACACATACGAGGTCTAATAGTACGTAATACGGATTTTATTTATACTGGGTGAATAAGTAGTAATAAAGCATATATTATGTTATACAGAGATAGTAGTATAAACAGAAAAAATTTCGAACAATATAAGTTGGGTTTTCTCGACAGTTTAGTGTTTTTAAGTTACGAAATAGCGAAACAAAATATGTCTGTACGGATGTGTATGTAAGCAAAATTTGGACCAAGAATATCTTGAGAACCAAACTGATTCGTTTCAAATTTGCACCAAAAATATACTAGGTTTTTATAAATATGTATAACCTATTAAGCTTTAGCCCAAAATGGATGAGGCAGACCCCTTAAAAAAAAAACGAGTTTCAGTATTTGATGAGATTTTTTTCACACTTTGGCAGGTTTTCAGTATGCAGTTAAAGCATATGTTATTTTATATAGGGGAAATAGGTAATTTATTTTTCAGAAATTCTGGTTTAAGAGCTGTAATTTTTTGCTGGCGAAACATTCTGGTATAAGACATCGATTTAGGAGGTTTGAGTAATAAATAGCCGAGATTTACTTTTCGCAGCCGTGAATTTTCAATTTTTTTTTTTGCTGAAACTTTAATAGGATCCAAAGTGTCGATTTAGGATTTTCGATAATAAGATATTTCATGGAACTTATAGGAGCGCAATTTATATAATTAATTATTTTTTCACCTTTACTTTTGAGCTGCTTAAAAATTTTAAATATAGTTTTCACAGTTTTATACGAAAGCGTAGAAGGGCCACATTTTTTTTTATTTTTATTTCAAATTCCGACTTCTAACTCGGAACTCCGACTTCTATCTCGGAATTCCGACTTCTATCTCGGAATTCCGACTTCTATCTCGGAATTCTGACTTGCAACTCGGAATTTCGACATCTATCTCGGAATTCCGACTTCTATCTCGGAATTCCGATTTCTAACTCGGAATTCCGATTTCTATCTCGGAATTCCGACTTCTATCTCGGAATTCTGACTTGCAACTCGGAATTCCGATTTCTAACTCGGAATTCCGACTTCTATCTCGGAATTCTGACTTGCAACTCGGAATTCCCACTTCTATCTCGGAATTCCGGGTTATAACTCGGAATTCCGACTTCTATCTCGGAATTCCGACTTCTAACTCGGAATTCCGACGTTCAACTCGGAATTCCGACTTCTAACTCGGAATTCCGACTTCTATCTCGGAATTCCCACTTCTAACTAGGAATTCCGACTTCTATCTCGGAATTCCGACTTCTATCTCGGAATTCTGACTTGCAACTCGGAATTTCGACTTCTATCTCGGAATTGCGACTTCTATCTCGGAATGCGGTGTAATTAATACACGACTGCTTATAAGCGCAATCGCTATTTCATATTCTTTTAACGTCAAATGAAGCGATCATTCTAAAAGAAATTAATATTTTAATTATAGGGATCAGGATGAAGCTAAGTAAAACTACAAGAAATTTATTAACTGTGCATAAAGTCCAAATTAAAAAATAAAGACTGGGTCGGTTCTGATGGCTTGAATATGGTTGACATGAAAAATAAAATCTTGTACTTTGCTTTATCTTTTTCATAGATATTAGAAATAATAAAACGCCATTTAGTAAGAACATCTGATCCATATTATGTTGAAAAGATGCAATAGCATGGAGGGGGTGCACACATTTTCAGATATATATATATATATATATATATATATATATATATATATATATATATATTTCAGATTTTAATATATGCACTGTTGTGTGGGGGCATATGCCTCTTCGCTCTTCATCGAGCCTTATCGTCATTTACTCCCAAGTATTGTACTTTTCTTTTCCCAATTTACCAACTATTTACCATTATACATAAAATTTAAATATAATTATTATTGTTTTTCTTTTAGGAGAAAAGAAGTATATTTGTTTAGAAAAATGTCTTTTTTTGAGTAAATAAGTAGCACCTATGAAGGGTTTATGTATCCTCTAATAAAGTAACTTATATTTCGTTAAACGATTATTCATTAATCTTTATTTTTCAATTCGGTTATTATTCATTCGGATTAAATTTCATGAAAGTATAAAAGAATTTAGGTTGACTTTTTCGAGTAAGGACAGGAACATAACTAATTTTACATTCTATGTATGATACAAAACATAATAACTAAAATAAAGTCAGAAAAACCTGATACCTCTTAATTAAAATAATACTCGAGTAAATTTACTTGTTTTAAAACGTTTTTATTAGTTTCACTTGATTTTCACCCACTTTATAACGCCAGATTACAATCGATGACCATGCAATGATTTGATAAGTTTGCCCCATTATCCCGAACAGGATCGTCAGGATAAAAAAATTTCATCTCGGAGAGGGACCCTGGGAAATGGCTAGCTACCATATAAAAGGAAGGCAGCAGGAGCGCAAATTACCCATTTTCGACACGGGGAGGTAGCGAAGAAGAATAAATTATAGTTTGACAAAACTAAAAAACACGCTTTAATAGTAAACGGAACTAAATAAAAAAAAATAGTTTAAAAAACTAAAAAACAGGCTTAAATAATAAATTGAACCAAAAAGAAAAAAAATAACTTTTGTAAAAAAGCGTAGGGTGCCTTTGTGCCATATATTTGTACTAACTTTACTTTCAGAAATTATACTGAAAAAATATTTATAAGTGATATCAGACCCACGCTGTTTTCACAATGACATTAATTTTCTTGTTAATCACTTTATTCTCGTTGAAAGGGTTTTTTTTAGTTCAGTTTACTATTAAACCGTGTTCTTCAGTTTTTTAAACTATAATTTATTAGAATTCCTCCACAAATGAAGACATTGATATTTTACGAAGTTTGAAAACAAAAATCTGTAACATGATTTCAGCAAAAAAAAATTGTTGGCAAATCACATCAACTCATAAATCAAGTTTCCGTTGTAGGTCTTATTTCTAACTTTGTGGAAGGACATCAATCTATCAAAACAGACTACAGGAACACAGTGAAAAGTTAATTATATTTTGGAATGACTCGGCAGGCCTCACTGCCACTTTTATGCATATTATATATTGTTATTAGACCTATTGGCAACAACTTCCAATTAATATTTTGACTATCTAATTTTGTCCGGGAGCTGGGACATAATATGAAAATATGACTTTTCTCATTCAATAAAATCTGTTTCAGTTTTCTAATCCTGTCACTTTTATTCATAGAGTTGTTATTTCTAGAAACATGGGTAATTAAATTAATCGAATTTTTCCTACTTTATTAAAATTAATTTGAATTTTCTACCCTTCACGAAACCCGCTGCTACATTAATTCATAATATATATTATTTCCAGACATCGGGATAATATCCCCCTATAAATATTTTGGCTTTCACTACCATCCGAGGGAATCTTCTTGGGGTAAAATATACTTTTTTTCTTATTTATTAAAATCTATTTAAGTTATCTACTCTTTAGAGATTCGCTGCACTTTTTATTTATACTTGATATTATTTATAGATATGTTGGTAAAAGCATCCTATAATTAGTTTGGCTTGCATTGCCGTTCATGATGTCTCTACAAGGGATAGAATTTAATAATTTATTTATTTTTTCCTCATTTATTAAAATTTCTTTGTCTTCTACACCTTCAGGGGTTAGATTTTATCATACTAGATACTATTTCTAGACATTTTCAGCAATTTATATTTTACACAAGTCAGAAATGTCTTTATCACAAGGATAATTATTAAATGTGCAGTCACTGGACAACGCATCCAAGGCAAAAATTGGAACATTTATGTGAAAACACTATTAAAAGTCGAAATTCTGAGTTAGAAGTCGGAATTCCGAGATAGAAGTCGGAATTCCGAGATAGAAGTCGGAATTTCGAGTTAGAAGTCGGAATTCCGAGTTAGAAGTCGGAATTCCGAGATAGAAGTCGGAATTCCGAGATAGAAGTCGGAATTCCGAGTTACAAGCCAAAATTCCGAGATAGAAGTCGGAATTCCGAGATAGAAGTCGGAATTCCGAGTTAGAAGTCAGAATTGGTTGCAAAAATAAAAATAAAAAAATTGTGGCCCTTCTGCGCTTTCGTAGTTTCATATCCCTTTTAGGAGAGTAATATAAAAAAAATTGACAGCTGTCAAAAAAATTATCTTTCCCCGTGACTTTTGAGTGATAAAGATTTTTAAATACGGTTTTCATAGTACCATATAACTTTTAATGGCGTAATTTATTTGAAAAAATATTTTGACAAGTATAGGATAATATCGAGTTTATAATCAATTCATAAAAAGATAGAAAATACCGAGAGTTTTTGTATGTATAAGTTCATCTGTCCAGAGGTTTAGTTAGATAATCTAGCTAATAAGCTTGCCACTCCAGCAAATATTTTTATCGCGTTTTTTAACAGTATGTTAATAAAATAACGTAAAAACATGTAAAGTGGGATAATGTTAAGTGTTATTCAAATTATAGCCATAGGATTATGGTCTTCAAAAAATATAATAAAAGTAGACAAAACATCACGACCTGACATAGCTTGATATATATTCTTGACTCGACGAGAATTTATTATTCCCCTACTATCTTCAAATGTCCATTCTCATCGTTGCCATATTATGACGTATTTCTTGTACATTTTTACCTTTCGGTCGCTAAATCTCTGAAACGCTTTCAGATAAACTTCCAAAATTTGGTACGTTTTTAGAGCACAGTCGAAACTCTCGAAAGGTACTAAACGGATCTTCGTATTATTTTTTCATCTATTAATGAAAACAAGAAGTTTTTTTTAGTTTTCTAGAACTTCCTATGAAACACGATAACTGTCGAAAAACATTGGAATAATATTACGGTCTCAAGAACCCTAATGAGAATGAGTGCGATAGGAGTTTGAGAAACATAATTTTTAATTTTTTAACCTCGACTTTTATCAAAAGCAAGGGTTCATTGAACGTCCTCTGGTGGCGTAGCGGTTCAAGTTCTCGACAAAAACAAAAAATATTTTGAAAAAGCATAGATAAAAAAAATTCGTATAGAACAATTTTTTGTGAGCAAATTACATTACTACTTCTTTAAAAAATATTCAGTTTTTTAAAAATGTTCTCAGATTTTTTTGCTGTCGCCCGATAAAAACAAGTTTTATACCATAACGAAGAATTAATGAAGAGGCAAAAAGTACAAAAATGCGTTTCAAGTTTGCAGCTAAATGCTTCAGGAGAAAAACTACTTGCATGTAAAACATTCAATTTTCTTCTGTTTGGTGGTATTTGTCCGCCACTGACCAACACTAAATTATATTATAAATCAGCAAAACACCTTGAAGTTCTGGTGCAATGTTTCCACAAAAATTACATCGATGTCTCAAGGTCCTACCAAAATATCGACAAAATCGGATAGCAAGTAAAAAACCACCAACAGTGCCCTTACTTTAAAACCGAATATAGCCGAAGTTTTTACTTTTTTTCACACAAAAGCTATTCAATTCTATAGGATTCAAAAACTCTAAAATATTTTTTACAGCTTTCCAATTTATTATTTGCTTCCACGAGGTACCAAAATATAAACTTGAAACAAATTTGGTGAAAATCGGAAAACTGAAACTATCCAATTTTCATAGATAAAATCGGAACGCTGTTGCTCGGCAGTGGAGCGTCGAGGAAAAACGCTTTTATGGGATCGATCGTAGAGAATAAATAGACGCATCTTCTGGTAAAACATATTTTTGGTAGAACTGATAATAAGCTGAGCAGATATTGGCACATTTTTCCAAACGTTGAAACACGATTCAGGTCTCTAAGTTAATTTTTTGAGATTAAACATTTTTTTTTTCAGATTTTCCATCTACAATTGTCGAAATATAATAAACCAGCAACAAACTTAGGAGCATGGCATATCGCTTAAAAAAATAAAAAAGCTAAAAAAATGGGGTAACTTTGGAGGCATTTTACGTGGCCGAAACCCGATTTACTTAGTGAGGGTGAGACGAGGGCTCGATAGGAAATTTTAAGAAGATTCAAAATCAAAGGGTACCTATAGCGGAACTTACGGAAAAGCCGTCAAAATTCAAGAAGAACTAAAAAAAATGTTTTTATCCATTAATTATTTGCATATTTCACTTTTTTGAAAAACGATGTTTATGAGGTGGAAAAGTTTACTGAGCCCAAAAGTTCACTTTCACTTCACGAGATCGGAACACTCAATGAGCTCGGAGAGACCCAGGCCGGCTATTTATAGCCGACCCGTGTTTACCGAAGCGTGACTCGGTGTAACGATCGGTTTCAACGTATGATGAAGACTGACGCCCGTATTTATTAAAATTGTTAGGATGCTTATAAATTTCAATAGATTCTCTAATTTTGCGTTTATAGAATCCCGAAATCGATGCAAGAACTTTGATTTCTTTTACATTTATGACATGTTCAGTAGAATGTTGGTGTTCAGATACAGCAAATTGTACAATTTGTTTCTTATGTTCCTTAAGCCTAGTAGACATGGATCGTTTAGTTTCTCCAATATAGATATCACCACAGGAACAAGGTATTGCATACTTCCCTTTGAAAAGGAATAACGTCCTTTGGCGATCGCAAATATCGTCCTATTTTCTTGTGTGTGTTGAAGATTGTACGTATGTTGGACCGGCGAAGTAACCTTGCAATCTTGTCTGTAGTTCCGTGTATAAATGGAAGAACTACAAGCACAAAATAAAGTAAATGACATTTAAAATTTTGGCTTACTGAAATCGAGATCAATCTAAGTTTTCAACAGTAATATCAGATAAATGGATTTCCTCAGTATTTACCTAGTAATCAGAGAAGCTACTCTACTCACCGACTTCAATAAGTCAAATTTTTATTGGTAAAAATACTTATTTGTGAAATAGGTTTTATTTTTTCCTTGAGCTGTATAGTTGATTTTAAAGATTCACTCATGATCAACTAGTGATTTTAATGATAATGATACTTTGTCCTTGAACCTGTCTGCTTGGTGTCCACTGAGAGACTGGTGTCTGTGTCTTTCCTTTCTGCATATTAAAAATGTACACAAAAGATCGAAAATCGATGGCTATGACCTGTATACTCCAAGGTATTCGAATGTAAATTTCCTGCTATATCAGGTGTGGCTCATATATGAAACAAACTTGTTCCATCTTTATTCAAATAAAATTCTTCCGATTTTCATAATTATGTACTGCTTTTTATTTAATGCATCCAAAAGGTTGGCTTTTGCAGAACAACATACTCACCCTAATTTTCAGGCATTTAAGTCCCCTGTGATTGTATTAGTGTATAAAGAGGGTCTTGAACTCGACACTTCGTTTAAGAATGAACTCCTCGTAACCCTAAGCCTCGTAAAATTAAAGTTAAATGCAAGTACTATGTAGATGCACGAACCTGGTATAAATAACAAAACCTAACGATAATTCATTTAGACTAACAAATGCTAACCAGGAGCAGCATTTACCTACAAAACACTACACCATACTTCTCATAAAATTTTCCCATAAACCTAATTTTTAATAGAAGGTTTCAGCTATACGAGATTTGATTCGAAAAAAACTTATCCTACTTTCAGGGCACCTCCCCAGGTGGCGGATCTGGGAATGCCTCCCAGATATGGTTGGTACCGTGGAAAAATAAAATACCCGGGGCGGACCAAAACTAGCACTCAACATTGATTAAAGGCAGCAGCTTTATCAAAACTAGGCTACAACACGGAAAGAATAACTTCGAAGCGGGAAAGCGGGAGAAGTTGTTGCAACAACTTTAACGATTTCCTGCGATAGAGAACTATATTATAAATTTCCAATGCCAAAAAAGTCAAACACCTCACATTGCGACGATTACCAGATAATAAGACTAATGTCCTACATACTCAAGGTATTTTTAAGAATCGTCCACACAAGAATATAACAAAAATGCAAAAGCTAAGTAGGAGGAGGCACTATTCCTTTTGAATGTTGACATATATGCTTGTTTCATCGACTATAGCAAAGCTTTTAATTGTGTAAAACATTGAAAACAAATTCTTAGAACTGCAGGCGTAGATGAGACCTTCGCATCATATCTGAATTATACTGGAACCAAACTGCAGAGCTAAGAGTAGATCAAGTGACATCTAAGCAATATCGATCAAAAAGGGAGTCCGACAGGGCTGTAATCTGTCGCCTCTATTATTTAACTTATACTCGAAAGCAATATTGCGAAAAGCTTTAGAACTGCAAAACATGATGAATTGCATCACAGAATACAGAGAAGCTTATGGTCTAGCTCTGAATATCTCCAAAACCAAACTAATGGTGTTCTCAAAAAGAGAAATTCGATCACGAATCAAGCAGGTAAGCAAAACTTTCATAAATATTTTTTCACCAGAACAAACATCAACCTGGAACTCAAAATGCGGTTGATAAAATGTTATGTGTTCTCAGTTTTCCTATACGGTTGCGAGTCTTGTACCCGGGTATAGAAAAGCGCATCGACGGCTTTGAGATGTACCTGTACAGAAGAATACTGAAAATACCTTCGACACTCAGAATGTCGAGGTCCTAAAAAAATGAACAAAGAAAAAAACTGTTACACACTGTGAAAAAACGAAAAATATTGTATCTAGGACACATTATGAAAGGCAAGAAATGCGAGAGATTAAGGCTCATTATAGAAGGAAAAAGGGAAAAAGATCGATTGGAAGACACCAGAACTCCTGGCCAAAGAATCTCCCTACGTGACTTGGATGCACATCAACAGACATTTTTTGTGCGGCTGTTTTTAGAATTCAGATAGCCATTCGGATCGCCAACCTTCATTAGGAGAAGGTGGATCAAGAAGAAGATTTTTTCATTAGCAGAAATTTTTTACAAGTTGAAAAGACAAAAAAGTTATGAAAAATTATACAGGCTAATAAAAAAAATTATTACTGAATTAAAACTGAACCGCGTTAATTCTTTGACTACTAACCACTTATACATGAGATTTTCATTTTCGTGCCACCACTGCTAAGCACTAACATATAGGTATAGTCAAATGACATATACTAAGATGGGTGTGAGTTAATAAGAAACAGACTCTTTTAATTTTACCTTATGACTTGTCAAATCTGTATTGAAACAGTTTTGTTGCAAAGCTGAAAATGAAAGGAATTGACGGAAGGGTACCAACAGGAGCGGAGTCTGCTGACTCAGGACGGGAAACCTCACCAGTCCGGACAATGGTAGGATTGGTAGATTAAATGTTCTATCTTGATTCGGTGGGTAATGGTGCGTGGCCAGTCTTAGTTAGTAGAGTGATTTGTTTGAATAATTCCGATAACGAACGGGACGGCAGCATGCTGACTAGAGTAGGCAGATTAATTATCCAAAATCCAGAAAAATAATGTTAACTTGTCTGTTTTTTGGAAACGTCTTTCTTTTAAATATTTTTACCCATTTAAAAAAATGGTTTATGCAAAAAAACATCCTGTAATTAAATTTATATTTATATGATTCATTCATCCAGCCAGTAGCTATGTAAAAATTGTGACGATTATTATTTTTTAATTGAATTCCCCCTTCTATATAATATTTAAATTTGTAGAATCTACAGTGAATTTTATACATATTTTATGTAGCATATTAATTATATTCCTAAATACATTTGTTTTAGAGTTACTCACAATTCAAAATTTCTTGCTAGGTACTTTAATACCTTGTAAAATCTAATCTAAACGGTTTGTACTTCCGGTTAAATCGGAAGTTGATTGGAGATGATACATTTTTTAAAACTAAGATGCTAAAAAAATAAAAAAACTATTTTGGAGTAAGTTAAACCGTTTCCGTTCAATAAGGCAGTAGAGTAAAAATAATGAAAATTTTAAACATTCAAATCGGGACCTGTAATTAAAAACCGGGTAGTGCCGAATAAATAATAGGGACTTCGAGCATCCCTATTGCTAAAGAGGCGTATTTTGACATCGTAAAGACCCGGCTCCTTATCGTGCGTGGTTTTCATTATCAGTGTACAAACAACTCTTGGGTGGACAGGCAGCTTTTTCCGCGTGAGATTGCGCAATAACGGGAATGTGATGTTGTGATGTAAAACCAGATTTTTCACATTAAACCAAGCTAAAAACACTCTAAAATAAGGTCAAAAGTAAGAATAATCATTCTTATTAAAATACATGCAATATATAATGGATATACGGCCAAAATACAATCCCCCAAGCTGATAAAACACCAGGTCAATGCGCAGACTAAACGTAAAGCAAAATAGTTTTGTTAAAACAGCAAATCCAATTAGAACGCAGGACGCGTTAAGAACCAACCAATCAGGAAGACCCACGCCAAGCTTCGCCAAACAAGATTAGTTGTCGTCAGTAAAATTCCAATTTTCAACCCAAAATTAAAAATATTTAGAAAAATTCTACGACAATGAAACTTGGTGCAAATCTAGAACTTTTCATGCGTTTTATGCCTCTAAATTTCATTTCGATATCTCAAGTAGTTCTCATTGTTTTAAAATTGACCTACTTTTTCAAAAATCTAAAATTAAAGTTGTTTTCAACTTGAAACCACTTTTTCTAGAAGCCATTATCACGGGAAACATTTTGAAAAAAGATTCATTAAAATCGATACAGAAATACCGAAATTATTCAACTTTAAAATTTCATGATTTAAATTGAAAAAATACGTTAACGCGCCTTAAAAATCTAATACTTCCAAATAAACTTTTTCCCTTTGAGAATGGCCAAGGGCTGTAATGCAAAATCGAAAGGGACTAACTCCATGTACATTCTCTGAAAATTTCATCGAGATAACTTAATTCTCGAAGGGATTATCAATAAAGGAAATTTCGAAATTGAGACTACTTGTTCTCCGAATATAAATGAAAAAAAGACAAAAAATGAGAAATTATTTAGGTAAATTTCGGAAAAAAATGTTACTCAAATTTCGGCTAAAAAACAATTCAGAATTCAGCTAAAAAAGCTCGATTTTAATCAAAAAGTAGCTAATAAACCCAACCATAAAATCAAAAGAGAGGGTCGTATAATTGCCAAATGGCCATTTTTGCCCCATTATGGCCAAATTATTATTACCCACTTAAGCCATATTTCCCTCTTTATAGTGTAATAGAACTGTTATTTTGGCTAGCCATTTTAGCTAATTAGCCAATATCTCAGCACTTTAGCACATATATGATTAAATGTGCTACTTGAGCACCCGGTAGCGTTTCTGGTATAAGTACTCGACTTTACCGTGAGACTGACCGCCCGTTGCTACCTCAATTTTTTGTTCAGTTAATCTGAGGCTCACTCTTTTGTTTGCCGAGTGAAACAACAGTCCATCTGTTCCTCGGGTGAGTGGTGGGTGCCCGACAAGCTTAGCAAGCTTGACACAAAAAACCCCTGAACACTACTTGAGACGCGACAAAAGCAAAACACAACATTTTCTCTGGAGCAATCTACTTGGAGGACATCTCCATGGATAAGTCCGGACTCACAAATTTTACATATGCTACAGGACACGAATTTAATTATTTTTCAAAAACAGAACCTGATCAATCAGAAAACAGTATCCCTGGTGGGGAAACTGCCAGAGATTCGGCTGTGTTCGGCGCTAAAAATAAATATTTTTCACAAGCAAAACAACCCTTATCAGAACAGTTCTGGACCGCATGAGCGTTACACTAAAGAAATTAGCGTTTCATGCTTAGTCCAGAGGCTCGCGTAATCTACCGAACCTCATTCGTGCTAGGGATTGTGGGAGAAAGTGGGAAAATTCGATTTGGGACAACTTTAAACACGACGAAACGCTTCAAAAATATTCACGTTTGAAGCTTGTATGGGTTTCTCAAATCGTATTTATAATGACGTCGTAAAGGCAATGTTGTTCTATGAATTGAACTATGGATATAGTTGTTCAAGAAAATTTCACTATTGTTTCCCAAAAAACCTCATAGAGCACTCATCTGCCGTGCCTCCTGGGTTCCAGGAGTTTTAAGGCAGGTAATAACGGGTGGTACATTGATATAGGTTTTCTCTATCACACCAGTACACACGCGCTTTATCATACACACATACATATCTTTCTCGGGCCATTTACTGTGTTTGTTCACAAGATTAGCCTTCCTTCTTCTCTCTCCTAAAGTCAGTTGCTTAGTTTATTGGGTTAGAGGACTGGTTTCCCTTGCCCTTTCCCTGAGCTAATTGCAGGGTTTATTGATTTATAGGACTGCTCTTCCCTTTTTCCTCGAACCAGTTGCTGGGTTTACAGCGGTGGTCTTCATACTGCAAGGTTGACTGCTAAAGTCGTTCGTTTACAGGACCGATCTTTCTTTTCTTCTTTTACCCGGGCGCACACATACACTCACACATAACAGTGAACAGTTTCACCTGCCCGCCTGAGTGTGCCTCTATTAAGAGCTCTTGGTAAAATGACCTATTAACTTATTGCAGTAAAAGTAACCTGACAATATCGTTCTAGCAGCGAATGCGCGCTACCTAAGTGGGAGTCGGCAAGGCTCTCATACCGTTCTACGGAAATCCGACCGTCATCACTACCTAAATGATTTAAACCATCTGACCATAATGTATACAATATCTTTCTCTCATTAGAGTTTGATTTAGTTTATTATGGGCATAGATAATATTACGATAAAAAAACATATAATTCTATATTCGTGTTTTATTTACCCTTGTTTCTTGACTACATTTAGTGAATTTATCTCTGTCTTGCGCATCGACCTCTGGATAACCGTACTCCACTGCAAAAAGCTACCTGATGCGTTTGTGGGCTCTTTACCACGTTAATCCAAAGAGTGGCATCCGAGAATCGAGTATTGTATACATTAAATTATGGATCGTCAACTAATCGACAGTAACCGATGTTTACCGAAGAAGAACGAAGTACTTGAGAGTGATACACAGTAACCTAGTTAAAGTAGGAATATATCGTGAGTCTGGCTACGACATTCACACTCAATCAGAAGCCTACAGGATACCCAAAGCCGATACGAACAGAAGAAGCAGTTGCCCAAGTTAGGACATCCGTGCAACGTGATCGAAATCTGGGCTTGCCTATTGCCTAAATTAAATTCAAATGACCACGAAATGTTTTTTTCGAAAGAAATTTGGAACCGCTTTTAGGATTTTAACAATGTCCACTTTCCGGACGAAATTTAAGGTTCATATCTGAAGAGTAATTGCGTCGACATGTTTCACATCTGAGTGACGTGATTTTAAATGAGTTAATTTTCCGTGTATTTCTAAAAAAAAATTCCCACTAAATCAGTGGCCCCACCCACCCAAAAATGTAGTAGGTGTTGTAAAAGTTTTTAAACGAAAAGATCTTGAACACGATTAGATCTAGCAGGTTTCTATTTAATTCACCTTTTTTATGTAAATATGTGCGAATCTTCTACTCTTTGCACATTTACCATAACCGTAAGCTTGGTTACTGGAGGATGTATTTGTTTATATATTTTTCCCAGTACCTAAATAATCTTGTTTTAGTTCATAGTAATTCTGAGGTAGCAGCGCGACCACTAAAATTTTAGTCCCGGGTAACATGACTACTAATTTATATGGAACGGCCAAAATGTTTCAAGCTAGTCTCTATACCGAGCAGGGGATTTTAGATAGGTGTATCGGGTCAAAATACATGGAACTTCTTAAAACTATAGCTTCGCGATAACCTGTATCCTGTCTGAGGCTGAACCATTACTGATGATCAACCAACAGCTCAAAAGCGATCATTATTTTTTTTTGGGGATGAATTTCAAGTATCTTGTCAAATCTTAGTATTACTACTTTCTACGACGGTGCTTTATATCATGCCGCTTCTCCGCATCGCAAATACTGATATACTCAGCTTGAGCGATATTTACGATATGTGAGCGAGGAATTGGCAAATCGTGCCGTTATCGTCCTGTGGGCGACCAGCCTAAGGCATGTTTGCGAAAAACGATAGAACTTTATCTATACTACACCACTTTATGAATATAGCTTATTATTTATGGGATACCGTGCTTATGTCCAGTTGAAGTGCTTAATAAATGAAACATATTTTTTTCTCGGCATTAAACAAAATCCTGCTTTGTCCTCAGAGCTGCTGGAATGATCGGCGCTTACACTACGATATAGGAATCAAAATATTTACCTTTTTATTTGATGCCGACCATAAAAGGGTTACACGAATTTTCCTAGACGAGTTTCTGACGAAGAATTGGGAAGAGGCTCCGTGATGTTGCCAAATTTTTAATAGGTCCCACAAAAAAAAGCTTAACTTTTGGCCTAACCAAAAACGCAATTCGATATTTAAAACACTATTATTTACAAACGCGTGCTTTCGGTTAGCCCAGGTTAATAATCTTTTGTTTTGTTTTGATGTAAAAGTGTATCTGAATATCAAAACGGGTCCTCTCTGAAATTAACCTTTCATTGTTCGTGGATCCAAATATGATGGGCGATATTAGATTTTACCTATCGATGTAACGTGATAATTTCGCACTTACAATATGTTAATAGTTTTGAGTTTTATTACAAATTTATAGATGGGAATTTTTAAATAAACATAGCATAGACGAACATTTGTGTATTGACAAAAATAAATAAATAAAAAAATACTGGATTATACGATTTATGCATAATAGCACTACTAAATATTTAATCACTGTAAAACGACGATTCCGCTCATCTATTACAATCGTTTCTATAAACATATATGTCCTCTGTGTCACAACTTCTGGCCTCTTTTGTTAGTAGCCGCATGCGTTTCGTTTATCAATTTATCTGTCTAGGAACGTTCCACTGGGGTAGGACGCGCGGTTCCTCCGTCTTTTGCAGGGGTCTGCCAGACGCATTACATCGCTTCTTCGGCTCCAATAACAGAGGGCGCTACATTTCCGGTTTCGTATCTAATTAGTCGACTGTGAGAAACGCACTGATTTCCAGAGGCTCGTAGTGGCTCTTTTGGCCCTTTTAAAATGAGTTGTGACTAATTTTTTAAAAGGGATTTTTCGGTAATATTGTCCTGCGGGCTGTTGACGTAATTCTAGTTACATCTGTCGGTTTCTTTGGTTTCAGAGACAACACTGGTGACACGGTTGCCGGCTCATAAAATAATTTTCCGTTCCCATGACAGCCGAATTTTCATATCGCATGTGACATTTATTATTTGTAACGGTTTTAACTGATTGTGACTTTGAAAGCAACGAATTTTATTTTTTCTATTTCTTCGATTTGAACTTTGTATGTATGATAATTTGACCAATTTCTGCTTTGTCTTTGGTGTCGAGTATGGCTGGCTGCCTATTGATCATTGCTAATTGTTGACTCGGATCATAGTAATGGAAATCATGGAAACCTGGCAAGGTTACTAGACCTGTTGATCATTTGATATTGAGAGCACGTTTTTCAGTCTGGTATTGGCAGTGTGTGTGTGCGGCTCAATTTTTTTTGATGGCATCATAATTTCTAGTAGAGCCTGGCTTGAACGCATTTCGGGATCTAATGATGTATCATCTTTTGCGAAGTAATTCCTATTAGGATTTGGATGTTCTGAAGTTGTGTTATTCAGGCACTCTTGGTTTTTTTTGTAAAGGAAGTTCGCACCCGCTAGGGGAATTGTGAAAATAGCCGCCACGCACTAACCCTTTTTCTTCGTTCCACCATCTCCAGAGGACAATCCACTGTCAATTGGCCGCCTAGGCATCTGGAATAACAGAGTTCGGCGAGTTTTACATATTTTCGTTGTAAAATAAAATTATAACGCCCGTGTATGGCTCCTACTGTTCATTTCATGACCGTTCGCCATTTTGTTTTATCTCTTGGTGTCGGGGTTAATATGGTGTCTCTTTAACTTTAAAGTCAAGCCGTCTTGAGAAGCCGTCTACACTCGTCCAGAACATCTGGCACACCACTCGAGTAGAGGGGATTGCTTAATTCTGATTGGTCTTCCCCACTCTTACGTGTGCATCCGGAGGGAGATGTTTTATTTAAGTGTTAGCAGCCAACAGAGCAATTCATTCTTACTGTAGTATCAGTATTTTTAAAAGTAACAAAGTTAAAAAATATTATATAAAAAAAGGTCTTGTAAATATTAAAAAAATAAGTGCTAGTAATGCTGTTGAACCAAATCATCTACGCCGCGAAGTTTGTATCTTTCAAGATTATGCCGTCATAATGTCTTCGTTTGGTGGTGCTTATAGTTTGTGCTTACGATGCTATTATTTGCACGCATTAGAAGCACCCCTTGGCAAACACAGTTTTGTTTCTACACATTACAAAAGAGCAATGGAATGTTGTAAAAAAGACTTGCGCTGTACATTGTGCAATGACAATCTTTTTCATTTCAGTGCCCCTGAAACTTGTTTAGTGTGTAATAAAACTGAAGTGAAAAAAATTGAAAACCATTTAGTGGACAAAAGTAATTTTGAATCAAGTTAAGCAAAAAAAGATACAATACATTTTGAAAAGGATAGAATGATGGGATTATGGTGGAGGACTTGTAAATATATGCAGTAACAAAAAATTACCTAGGAGTTTTTTTTTCTACGCACTATAAAACAGCAGTAGAATAGCAGTGAAGTGTAAAAAAATTAAAAACCATTTAGTGGATAAAAGTTATTTTAAAAATAAAATTGCAGAATAACCTTTAAAATTAATAGTAGGAGACTAATCATGGTCGAGTGCTATACAGAACTATTCGTGGACATTCAAGGTTATAATTGTTTATTTGGCTTGGTCTCAAAGCAGCTTGTTATCTACGATGGTGTACGCTGGTCTAATTTTCTTTTTAAGTCACCATTTAAAAGAACCATGTTATCTGCCAAGGATCAAGAAATAGTTGATTGGTCTGAAGAATATCATGGGTTGGAATGGGACGTTGGATATATAGAATTAAATGAAATAGAAGAAATCCTCAAGAATATTGTCAAGATATTTACTAATCCGAAGATCTATGTCGAAGGCATTAAAAAGAGAAACTTTTTAAGAAAAATTTTCACCCCAGAGCTGATCATAAGCATTCCAGTCAACGAGGAACCCAAACTAAGCAAATTTAAGAATGTTATTTTCATAAAAATTTAAGTCCTTGGCATTGTGCCTTGGCTAATGTAAACATATTATATGATTATAAAAATTGTTATAAAACTTGTTAAATGAAAAGAAACATAGATGTAGATTTATCACAAAACAATTTAATTATTAATAAAATATAACAAAATATAATTCATTTTTGTTTAAACACATAATAAAGAATATTATTATCATACATAATTTTTTTTTTAGCCCCACACACTTCCATATTTGATATGCTCCTTAGTACGTTTTATTACCAATTAAATGCGGACGCAAAAAAAAAGAAACAAAATAAAATTTAAGAATATATATTATACATCGAATTAATATTACTAAAAAATATATTTAAAATTACCTTTTGCACTTTGTATTGTATTATAATGGTCATTTACATTTCACACTATAAATTATAATAGTCTTCTGCTCCTAAAACTAAAAATTATATTTATAATTGAACGGTCTTTTGCACAACCTTTTGGGTTGTTTTCTCTTGGCACACATTGGGATTGACAATAACAGCACAATATCAATTTGAATAGGTCCATTGCTTACCTTTATACCAAATAAAAGTTCTAAATCGTGCAGAAGTCTTAGCACGACCTCATCCACACTTTCAGACCATTCTGATGAAGCTGATGCTGGGGGTGATGTTTCTGTTTGTGTAAGCTCTGGTGACATCAACTGCTGTTGTCGATGTGAAGTCATTGATACTCCGGCTGAAGTTGTTTCTAGTACCTCTGGTAAACACCACTTTTTGGGGGACATTGGTATTTCGGTAGATATTCCTGGTTCCTCCTGTGAACACCACATTTTGGATGATATTGGTACTTCTACTGAAGTTGTTAGCTCGTCCGGTACACACCACATTTTTGGGGACATTGACACTTCAACTGAAGTTGTTACTTCGTCCGGTACACACCACATTTCGGGAGACATTGGTATTATGGCAGAAGCTGTTCCTGGTTCCTCCGGTAACCACCACATTTTGGGGGATATTGGTACTTTTACTGAAGTTGTTGGTTTCTCCGGTATACACCACATTTTTTCGGATATTGGTACTTCTACTGAAGTTGTTAGTTCGTTTGGCACACACGACATTTTGATACAAAACAATCTTGACTGAATCAAATGACAAAGACTGAATATTGCAGTAGAATCACGAAAATATAAAGCACAAAAGAGACACTCCCAAAACGTACAAGTACCACCCTGTCACTTACCAACCAAGAACCACTCCCAAAATTGAAAAAAAAAAAAAGTCGAGTTGCAAAAAAAAAGGATGTATAGTTGTCGAGTTCACGTCGGGAGGTATTTGACACAAGTTGACCTTGGTACCACGCTGTACCAGGTACCAACCTTGCCAGTGGGCGTGACTTAACAAGTGGTTTTAAGCGGCTTTCGAGTTTACATGTACCGTCAGTTGAAAGTCGTATTTATTGTACGCCAGTTCCTATCGTGATTCTCAGTGTCTGCGGTGAATTCTCTTGTGTAACTGTGTTTTCGTGCCTTTTAGACTGCAAATCCCTAGTTATCCTACTCCTAAATTTTATGTTTTGAGTGTTGAAAATTTATCCTACATTGTGTGGTCTAGTTTACAGCTTTCTTTCGTTTTGTGTTTTTTGCAGGTTTGTTTTTTATTTTTTACCACTATGAATTCTCTAACTGACTTTGATTTCACCTTATTTGATTTGGAAGAGATTTGCCCAGTCCATGATTTAATCGATTGTCATTTGTGTCAATTAAAACCGGACGCGTTAGAAAAATATTTTAATGAGAACATGGATAATACTCAATCAGAAATTGGTGGTATCGATGACGCTACAATTATAAACAATTTAGTTACAATTTTTAATAATCAAAATAATACAGTTCACCCGGAACTGATTTCAACAATAAATTTTGAAGAAATAGCGAGCTTTGGGGAATTTAATTCAGATATTAATCCAGTCAATGAAGCATTAGACAGTCTTAGAGAGACCTCCTCAAAATATTTCACTGTTGATGAGGAGGAAATTAATTTAGAAAATCAAAAGTTTGAAATGTTATTCAATGGTGTTTATTCAAGCCAGGGAGTTGAGGGGAAACGGGGTGAAAATTAATTTCAGGGAGTTGAGGGTGAAAATTAATTTCAGGTAGAGCAAAATGTCTACTCACCAATCTCTGTTTCGTCGTCAGAAGATTCAACAGAGACCGTTATTGAGGTTTAAAAAATCAGGGAGGAATACCAACCAGCTCCTAAATTACATTTCGTCCAAAAATCAATAGCGGTGTTCGACCAAACTTGTAACGAAATTGTAGGTGATGTTGAGGTATACAATGTTGTTCAAAATTGCAACCATAGTCCACCGAAACCTCGCCTCAATTCGTGTGAAATTGTCGAATATAAAGAAGTTCAGAACAAACGAAAACGTTCTGCTTCTGAATCTTCTGACGACGAAACAAATGTAATGAAAAAAATCAAAACCAATGCTATCGAAAAATCAGGGGCTGTTGTTACAACCCAACCCAGCAATTCATTAAAAAGTCCCTACACAAGTGAATTAAACAAATTTTTAGATTCAAAACCAAAGCAAAATTTATCAAAATCAGAACAAAGACGTGGTTGTGCGACGTTCAAATCAATGGTAAACGACTATTTCAATTTGAATGAATGTAAAAATTTGAGTCAGTTCGGGTTTTGCTACTATCCGATACGGACGAGCTTGACCGTGAGAGATAACGAAACCGTTTTTTTTTTGGTGTTGTTCGTTCTCGTGCATATCTGATTTGGATTATTTCTTAGGAATTTAAAATAACTAAATACGATAATCTGTAAGTTGTAACTTTTCCATTATTTAGTATTGCCCTTCGCATGTTGCTAACATGACGGGGGGTAATTATGATGAGGGAGGTGAGCCACCCGATGGAGACAATCAGGAAAAACAGGGGAAAATAATATCTGACCGCATAAAAAATATTGATTTTAATAACAGGTATAAAGGTAGCAGTACCGGTCCATTCTCTGTATTTATTGAACATAAGTATTTAAATTTTGGAAAACTACACCCTATTCGTATTAGCGAAAAATTATATAATTTAGATGGAGACGAAAAAAATATTACCTATTTGGATATAGTCGGTCGAAACCGAGTACAAGTTTTTTGTAATTCAGCATTAGCAGCTAATTCCTTAATTTCAAATGAAATTTTTGAAAAAAATAACCTTGTAGCCTACATTCCTTCGCATCTTACTGAGAAAAAAGGTCTTATACGTGGAGTAGATACCACTTTCTCGGAGGAGCAACTAATTAAAATTATACAATCTGATATAAAAATAAAATCTGTTAAAAGACGTTACAAAACTGTAATCGATAAGGATGGCAAATCAATTAAAGTACCTAAACAGCAAGTAATAATTACTTTCGACCAATTGACCTTACCACAACATGTTTATATCTACAAATTAAGACATGAAGTACAAGTTTGGTACTCTCCAGTTTCACAGTGTTTTCAATGTCTCAATTTTGGTCACACGGCTTTACAGTGTAAGGGTAAAAAAAGGTGTAAAAATTGTTCTCAGGTTCTTCCAGGAGAAAAAAACAAGTGCGACGAATGTAACATTTTTTGCATACATTGCAAGTCTAATACACATAATTCTACAAACAAATCATGTCCAATCTTTTTAAAACAAAAAAGAACTAAAGAAGCAATGGCTAACCTAAACCTATCTTTCAAAGAAGCCGAAAAAATTGTTGATCTGCCTTCTTATGCCGGTCTCGTTAACAAAAATAAATTTTCTCCCCTATTATCTTCTTTTCATGAATTTCCTAACCTTCCCGAGAAAAAGACGAATAACAATCAAAATAAATTTATGACAAACAGACATGGAGTACATAACTCTTTGTCTCAACCTAGTACGTTCTATTCTGATAATAACAACAAAAAAAGGAAAGTGCACGATAGGAGTCCTAACTACGAACCCATGCAGAGAGAGTTTGACTGGTCATATACAGGGTCTCCCCTAATTCATAGTCAGCCAAATTTAACTGAAGACAGTATTGTAGAAATTAAATTAAAAATTAGTGAAAAATTAAAAAATAAAATCTGTTCTTCCTATAAACCTTTAGTACGTCCTAACTTGGTAAACGTTTTTGAAAATATTAATTTAGAGGAAATTATTGAAACAGTTGTTGGTGACTGCTTAAGCTATGGGATCAACAAAGCAAAAGTTAACGATTGTTCAATGGAACGCTAGATCAGCTTTTGCTAATCACAATCTACTTAAGAACCTTATTAGGGATACTCAATTTGATATAGGTATTTTGAGTGAAACTTGGTACAAACCTAACTACAATATAGTTCTTAGCGGATATAATATTATTCGAAAAGACCGACCTGGTGGTAAGGGCGGTGTAGCAATATTAATTAGAAAATCTATCCCTTTTCAAAATTGTAGTATTATTCCTTTTAATAATAACAAATTTGAAGTTTGTAGTGTAAATATTGAGTTTAACAAAAAATCCATATCTATCGTTTCGGTTTACAGACCTCCCAATGTACAGGTCGGTTCTCGACAGTACGAACTGATTTTTCATTCCTTGAACCAACATTGCGTAATTGCAGGAGATTTTAATGCTCATCACAATTTGTGGGGCTGTAATAAAAATGACCAATTCGGTATTGCTTTAATGGAGGCCTTAGATTCTAATCCTAACCTTGTGGTCAGGAATGAAGGAGAACCAACCAGGCTTGGTGTACCTGGCACGCATGCGTCTGCTATTGATGTAACTATTATATCCTCTAATCTCTTAAATAGGTCTTCTTGGAGGGTTTTAAATGACACATATGGCTCTGATCATTTTCCGGTACAATTGGTCATTAACGACACCAATGAGGCTTCTACAACCCATGAAAGAAAAGGTTGGAATGTAAAAAATGCAGACTGGTATGCTTATTCTCTTGAGTTACAAGGTAAATTCAATAACTTTAATCCTCATGACCTTAATGCTAATGAAATTATTGAATTTGTTTACGATAATATATGTAACACCGCGGACTCAATTTTTCCTCGTAGGAAAAGACCTTCTCAGAGAATCAGCCCACCATGGTGGGATAATGAATGTACCGAAATTGCTAAGTTACGTAATGAAGCCCTTAAGATGTTTAGGGAATACTCCTTCATCGAAAATTTCGTTAGTGTTAAAAGAATAACTGCCAAATGTAAAATAACATTCAAAAAGAAGGCCAAACTAGGCTGGCGGCAGTTTTGTTGCTCCCTTAATGCCCAAAGTAATCCTTCACTGGTTTGGAAAAGGGTGAACTCTGCTAACAAAAGTATTTCTGGTAACATATCAAATACTATGTCTAACGAAGCAGCTGAGGCGTTTATTAAAAAAATTGCTCCTGATACAGTATCTCAGGAAATACCTAGATGTAATATATATTCCACTCATTTTTTAACAAATCCAATCACCCTTGAGGAATTTAATACCATAACAAAAAAACATAGAGATACCGCCCCCGGTTTAGATGGAGTTTTATACTCCATGTTGGAAAATCTACCCGATTCGTATAAGAATCTTTTATGTACTGCTTTCGAGAAAGTTATCTGCAGAGGGGATGAAATCCCATGTATTAAAAATTCATTAATTATTCCTATAAATAAACCAGGTAACATTGGCGAATTTAGGCCAATTGCTCTATCATCATGTATTATGAAAACCCTTGAAAGAATCATAAAATCTCGGTTGGAATGGTGGTGTGAGTCAAGAGGGATTTTTTCCCCGAATCAGTTTGGTTTTCGACGTGGTGGGGGGGTTTCCGATTGCCTGGCTCATTTGGTGACGGACATTCAAAACACTTTAACCGATAACGACTATCTAGGTGCCATATTTCTTGATATTTCTAGCGCCTACGAAAATGTTAATTTGCATATCTTAATAGAAAAACTGTCAAAAATTATACCCCGAACTATCGCTTGTAATATAGTCAGGTTATTTGTAAATAGAGTAATTTCAATACAAACGGATAATTCGCTTAGTGAGTCTAGACTGGTATCTTGTGGTCTCCCTCAGGGATCTGTGTTGAGCCCCTTTCTATTCAATATTTATACCAGAGATATTCACGATTTAGGTTTTGATTCTCTAGTTCTTCAATTTGCAGATGATTTTTGCATATACAGTAGACATAAAAGATTTGAACAATGTAAATCTAATCTCAGTCACATTATGTACATCTGTAACAGATATTTTCCTGAAAATGGATTCACAATATTCGATAAGAAGTCAGCAGTTATGTTTTTTACTAGGCATAGGATCAACAAAGAAGAAACTATTACTTTAAATCATACTACTGTACCCTGGGTCCAATCTATAAAATACCTAGGCGTTTTCCTAGATCAAAAGCTTAACTGGAATGATCATATTAGTTATATAGTTAACAAAACAGAAAAAAGTTTAAACTTAATGAGAGCTGTTGCATCTAGATCCTGGGGCTCAGACCCCAAAACAATGCTTCTTCTCTATAGATCATTTACCAGATCTATTCTAGATATTGGAAGTATATTCTATGGATCAGCATGTAAATCTCAATTAAGAAAATTGGATGTAGTCCAGTTCAAGGCCCTCAGACTTGTCACGGGGGCTTTTATGTCCACTCCTACTCAGGCCTTGTTATCTGAGTGTAGAGAGCTTCCTCTATATCTTAGAAGAAAAATTTTGGCTCAAAAATTTCTAATTAAAAACATGCAGTTCAGTAATAATTATTTATTAAAAAAAATTGTTTTTTTGGCAATTTCCAATCTTGTAGCTCCCTATTGGACCTTTAAGAATGATCCACCTCTAGCAGAGGCCCACACTTCAGTATCTAGATGCGACAATTTTTTGCTCAAAAGGGATAAGCTTGATCTATATAACTATCCATATGAAAACTGTATTGTGAATCCGATAGTGATTATCCCCCAGTTTACGGAGTTTTCGTCAATAAACAAAAGTATCCTCAATAGAGAATTACAACAGTATCGCCACTATCTCAAAATTTACACTGATGGCTCTAAGAACGACGGGGGTGTGGGCTTTGCTTTTGTGATGCCCGAACTTTCAGTTGTTCAAAAATTTAAGTGCAATAGGCTTGCCTCAATATTTACAGCCGAAGCCATGGCCATTTTAACAGCCTTAGAATATTATATAAATAATGAACATGTCCTTTCCAACATCATAGTACTCTCTGACTCGCAATCCGTACTTAAAGCCCTTAAAAATAACTCAATGGATAATCCCATAATAGCCAACATTATAGATAAGGTTTCAAAGCTTCATTCTCTCAAAAGGGAGATAATATTTATATGGGTAAAAGGTCATTCAGTCCTTGAAGGTAATGAGCTGGTCGATAGAGCGGCCAAAGAAGCATTGACGGATGGTGTGGAGGTCCAGGGCATCCCCGCCACCGACCTGTATAGAGATATCAAAATATCTAATTTCACACTCTGGGAAAATGACTACAAAGTATATGTGTCAAATACTAATAACCATTATACAAGCATAAATCCAATTTTGCCAAGAAGTCCTGCAATAATCAGACTCGGTTTACAACGGCAACTAAGTATTTCTTATCTTAGATTCCTTTTTGGCCATGGTAGCTTCAATAAACACCTGTTCAAACTTAAAATGGCACAGTCGCCTTACTGTGAATGTGATAATGAATCAATAGATGACCTTAATCATAGACTATTCTACTGTTCCTTAAACACCCATGCAATCCAGTTCCTTATATCAGAATTAAATAGAGAAAATATCCTTCCACTTAATTCTTCATCCTTTATGTATAGAGTTATCACAAATCCCTCAATTGAGAATATTTTCTTACGATTTCTTAAAATCTCCAGAACCAAGATTTAAATTTAATTTGGTTTTATACTATAGATAGTTAGAATTTGTTATCCTTTGTTTACTTACCTATTGTGTTCTTCATCCTTACCTTTCCGGGCCCTCCTGTCTTGTGAAGTAAAAATCAATGTCCTGCATAGGCCTCAGGACGAGAAGTGTGTGTCCCTGTCTATATTCCCATGTGTCTCAATTTTGGTTTCAAGTTTCGTTGGTTAGGAAATTTAGAGTAGGCTAATACATATAGTACTAGTAATATTAGAATACCCTATCATGGCCAAATGGACTTAGTTCCAAAGCCACTAAATTAAAATAAAAAAAAAAAAAAAAAAATTTGAGTAATTTTACTTGCTCAACTGTTAAAAAAATAATTCATAGACAGGGTGAGCTTCTTTTAAATTTAGGTAATATTTTTATGAAAAATCCCTGCTTTGGTGGTAAATCTTAGTGGTAAATATATGTAAAAATGTTTTAAAAATTAAAAAAAAATATACAAGACACGTAAGCGCAAACTTTTAAGGTTAAATCCACTATTCCAGTTCATGAGAATGAGACTTTACACAGAGACGAAAAGCCATAAGACACATTAAGGAATCATGTTTAAAAAGAGACACAAATCATAATCCGGATGAGTATTTAATCGATAGTAAGTATATTTACATTATTTACTAAGAATTAGGATATATTAAAATATAAGAAAAACAATAAAATTTGTTTTGTGTTATTTCAATGATCTTTTTTGCTTGACTTAGTAAGCGTCCAGTGGCAGGGCAGGTGGTCAGTCTCCTCCCCCACCTTGCTACGCCGCTCATTATGTTATATTACATATAAATTATTATATTATTTTTTGTTTCAGTTGGTGAAAAATTCTTCAGGAATAATGCAACTCGCCATTGCGAAGACTGTAAAGCTGATATTAATTTTAATGCTTGGAACTCTTATTTAAGAACAAATGACCACAAAAGCAAGAGTATTATTAAATATGGAAATGGAATAGACCTTATTAGAAGTGCTTTTAAGTCTCGAATTGCTGCATAGGAGGAAAACTTCCTCGTACCCGGGCTTCAGAACTATCTTTGATTTTACAGGTATTAATTTTCCAGTTAAATTAGAGCAGATAAGTACTTTTGAGAACAAAAATAATTTATCCATAAATGTCTATGGGGTTGAGAATTTTTTTAGAAATGGAGTATATGTAAATGAGATTGTAGGACCATTACACTATAATAGACATAAAAAGAATTTACATATCAATCCACTTTTAAATACTTCTGATGACGGTAATAGTCATTATTGTTGGATAAAAGATTTGTCTAAATTACTTTTTAAACAACTGTTAAAAAAGAAATGTAGAAAAAATTTGTGTAAAGGATGTTTACAGTATTTTGGTACCTATGCAAAATTACAAAGACACTTAGAATATGATTGCACATCTATTCGAATTGAATATCCTTCAGATGAACTTATTTTAAATAAGTCTGGAAATCAAATTCCAGAAAACATATTAAAGTTTCAAAATATTCAAAAGCAGTATAAAGCACCTTTTGTAATTTATGCTGATTTCGAGTGCTATTTAAAAAACGTCGAAAACGAAAAACTTGATCCTACAACTTCCTATACAGTTAAAACTGCTGAACATGTTCCATATTCGTTCGCTTATTACATTAAATCATCATTTGATAAAAATCTCACATCTTTAAAACTTTATCGTGGAACTGATTGTGCTGAAAAGTTTATTGAATATATTGAACTTGATGTGAAAAATCTTTATAACTATTATTTTAGAAATCAAAAGCCTATGAATAAGTTAAGTAGTTTGCAACAAAAAGAATTTGAAAATGTATTTGTGTTTTATATATGTGAAAAACCTTTTTCAGACGGAAATTTAAAAAAATGTAAGGACCACTGTCATTTTAGCGGTAACTATAGAGGCGCAACTCATTCTATTTGTAATTTACATTGCATACCTCCATCTTACATTCCAATAATTTTTCATAATCTAAAGAATTACGATTCTCATCTATTTATTAAGTCATTATGTAACAATAAAGAATCAATTAGCGTTATTGCTCAAAACAAAGTAAAATATATTTCTTTTGGTAAAAAAATTATAGTAAACACGTATGACTAAAAATAAAAAGATAGTTTACTTGAATTTACGATTTATAGACTCATTTCAGTTTTTACAAGAATCTCTTGAATCACTATCTAATATTTTAGATACTCAATGTCTTGAAATTAAGAAACATTTTTCAGACACAGAGCAATTTAAATATGTTAGGCAAAAAGGAGTTTTTCCTTATTCATATATTGACTCTTACGAAAAGTTGGATGATAAATCTTTGCCCGCTGTTGATAAATTTTATAATGACTTAATTGATGAAAATATTAGTAATGAAGATTACATTAGAGCTAAAGAGGTATGGACTGTATTCAATTGCTCCACGATAGGTGAATATTCAGATATATATTTGAAATCTGACGTTCTCCTTTTAGCTAATGTTTTTGAAAATTATAGTAATACTTGTTATAAAACTTATAAATTAGATCCTGTGAACTATGTAACAAGCCCTTCAATATATTGGGATGCTATGATGAAATTTACAAATGTAGAATTGGAATTATTGACTGATCCAGATATGCTTCATTTCTTCAAAAAAGGGGTTCGAGGGGAGTTAGTACTTGTTCAGCTCGAAAATCGGAGGCAAGTAATCCTTTTCTTGATAATTTCAATCCTAAGTATCCAACAAAATATATTGCCTATTTAGATGCAACAAATTTGTATGGCTTTGCAATGAAACAGTATTTGCCAGAAAAAACTTTGTTTGGCTATCTGAGGATGAAACTAATGAACTTAATATTTTAAATATTTCAGATACATCATCTGCTGGCTATGTATTTGAAGTTGACTTAGAATATCCTCAGAATTTACATGAAAGCCATAACGACTTTCCGCTCTGTCCCGAACAATTTAAGCCACCAATTTCCAAGTGTTCTAAACTAATTTCCAATTTAAACAATAAGTACAATTATGTTCTTCATTATCGTGCTTTGAAGCAAAGCTTAAAATTTGGACTTAAACTTCTCAAAATACTGAGGGGAATTAAATTTACACAATCGCCATGGTTAGCTAAATATATTGATTTGAATACTAATTTACGAAATGCTTCAAAAAACAAATTTGAAAAAAATTCGTACAAATTGGTAAATAACAGTATTTTTGGTAAAACTATGGAAAATGTCGATAACCGAGTAGATATTAAGCTAGTAACTCAATGGGAGAGAGAGCGAAACAAATTAAGTGCTGAAAAATTAATTGCAAAACCTCAATTTAAAGATTTAAAAATTTTTTCAGAAAATCTAGTAGCTATTCAACTTCAAAAGATATGTATCGAATATAATAAGCCCATTTATGTTGGAATGAGTATATTGGATACTGCAAAAACTGTAATGTATGATTTTTATTACGGATATTTAAAATTAAAATATGGAGATAATGTAAGTTTATTGTACACTGATACTGATTCTTTAATTCTAGAAAATGAAACGGAAATTTTTTATGAAGATATGAAGCAAAATCTGGATCAATTTCACACCTCTAACTATCCTGAACCAAATATTCATAATATGCCGATATCCACATCAGTGGGTGGTAAATTTAAGGATGAATATAAAGGTGTACCTTTAGAAAGTTTTTTTGGTACCGGTGCTAAGGCATTCTGTGTAAAAACCAAAGATAGTTTAGATAAAAAGGCAAAAGGTATTCGTAAATCGGCCGTACAAAAACAATTAAACTTATCAGATTATAAAGATGTTGTGGAAACAGGTCAAAAAGTATACTGCACAATTTATGTTTTTAAGTCACATCTACACACGAATTTATTATACGAATTTGATTAACAAACTAGCCTTGACAAGTCATGACGATAAAAAATATCGTCTTTCAAATACCACAAAAACTTTAGCATGGGGTCACAAAGATATTGTCCACATAGAATCAATGATTAAAAATTTATCTATTTTACAGTCTGAACAAGAACCCAAATCTAAAAGACGATGTTTAGAAGAGACTCGCAATAAAAGTGGTTTTGATATACAATTGTTATCCGGTTTTGAAATTGAGAAAGGAAGTTAAAGTTGTCAAGTTTTATAAAATTTGTTTCATTGATGATCTGTTTCACTAATTTGTGTGAATATATAAAATGTTGTAACAAACAGTATTATTTAGTTGCTTTAGAACAATGGCTGCTACTTCATTAGCCGTGTTAGTCTCCCTTGTTGGCAGAATACTATATGTTAATCATATTCCTAACACAATTAGAGCCGACGTGTGCATCAATAAGAATAAAAATGAACCTGATTATTATAAGCAAATGAGAATGATTTACATAGATGGAAACTTTGTAAACATTTGTTTACTCATAATATTTCAGAAAATGATTTAAGTGTTAATAATTATATGAAGATTAAATATTTCTTTGATAAAAAGCCTGTCATTTATTCAGAATGGATAGAATTTGTTCATAAAAAACATAATTGTAATTATGTATATTTTTATATAATATTATTGTTTCTGACTTTATTATCAATTATTTCATCTTACGTTGCTTTTGTAATGTATTTGAAAACCTGAATTAAAAGTTTTAGTATTTGATTTTTTGTAGTTTAATTTTTATCTCGTCCAACGTTAAGTAATCTCCCTCCTTCATTTAAGTGGAGGGGACAGTAGACTATAAAAATGTGCCGCAAATCATTATTTAGTTAGTTTCTATATTCTACGGTCTCATAATGTTCAGCCCTCAGAGAGTAACGTCCAATGTGTTTAAAACATATATACATTCTATCGAAAAACAAACCATTCTAAACAGTACCCTTTAAATAAATCCAAATCAAAGTTTGTGAATATTGGTTTGTGTTTAGAAAGTGATTTTACGCCATGTGTTGAATTTGGTGGAAACAAGAACCAATCTATTGTTCTAAGTAAGGATGATTGGAAAGCCCTACTAAAATATCAGGGTGTTATAACAAATTACTTTTTCCTCATCAAACGCCTTTTAAGAAACTATATTTTTGAAAAATTTGTCCATTCTTTTTGAGAAATTTGGTGAAATGTCAATAGTGAGGATTACAAAACATGATGATTACGTCTCTTTTGGAAATGAAACTGTGTGCAGATTATGGGAACAAATACCTTTAATCGAATACAGATTAAATATTTTACAAAAACAGCAATTTAACAGTTATTTCGACATTTTTAAGAACAGTCTGTTTTTCGAAACCAATTGTCTTCAAAAAGTATATGATACTCCGTCGCCGAGTGAAAACCCCAATAGTGAGAATGTTTGTACTGCTGGAATTATCACTAATGCATCCAAACCAGCTCGAACAAAAATTAAGAGAAAGAAAATATTATGGAAATCAGTAAGTTTTGATGAAACTAAAAATCAACTTCATACGATGCATGCATGGACGTTTGCATATAGAAAATCCCGTATGTCGCCTCAAGAGTTTGTAGACCAACATTTCAAAAGACGAATTGAATTGTGTGAAATTATTTTAAAACCAGTTTTAAATAATATGTTAAATAGGATTATAAAATAAAACAATATTAATATAAAAAAATGTGTTTTCTTGATGAATATTTTACAAAATATCCTTTTTTAATATCCATGAGTTATGTGTTTTGTCTAATCCCAACCATTTAACTAACACCTTATTTCCTTTTCTTCTTATTACTTTTTCCATTAAGTATATGTCTGAATGTCTGAATTTTGTAATTCTTTTCCGTAAAAACCTCCTTGAATTTCTGATTTGTTTTCATCTTCAAGTAAATAGGTTGCAGGATTTGTAAGTTGTAACTTTTTTATTCTAAAAATTTCATTTGACCAGTTGGGTGTGTACCCTTTAGAAAAAAGTTCTCTATGTTTGCTTATACGAATAAAGTCACCAACTTTAAATTTTTTTAAATCAGGATGAACTGTTTTCATATGAATAAATGATGATTTCAATATATTTTTTTCATTTCCCTTATTAACAGCATTAGGTTTTTTACCAATTGTAGAGTGTACTGTATTATTGTACACACTAACAATATCAGGCAATATATCTAACCATTTATAATTTCCTTGAAGACTAAACTTTTTCCACATTTTATTCTTTAATGTTCGGTTCACTCGCTCAACGATACTTGCTTTCAAATTAGAAAAAGTACCTTAGTGATTGATTTTAAACTGTTCTATTAGCTTCTGAAAATCTTTGGAATAAAATTCTTTTCCTTTATCTGTTTGTATATTTTTGGAACGCCTTGCAGGTGTTTAGGGGCTTCTTTTAAGTCTTTGAGAATTTTTTTCATTGCTGCAGCCACCTCTTTACCAGTTTTTGTTTTAATAGGTAGTGCCCAAACGAATTTAGAAAAAGTATTGATTACCACTAATATATATCTATATCCTCTATTAAATTTTGAGTAAGGTTGCATTTCAACTAAATCTGCTTGAAACAAATCATTAAGCCCTTTTACGATTACTCGTCTTCTTTTAAAATTTCTTCTAGCGGGTCTATGTAATTCATTAACGACATCCTCCTTATTTTTATTCATTTTCAGTCTTACACTTTAAAACCAATCCTGCGTATAACACTCCAGGTGATGCAGAATATTTAAGAGATCTTACAACAGAAATATTATCACCATTACCGAGTTTATGACCTAATAGTTCAACCGAACTAAATATGTTGTTATTTATGATAAAATCTATGTCTTTACTACAGTGAACTTTTATCACTTCTGCTTCTGGAAATGGAAACGCTAAAGTAGTTTCATCGCCGATAATAAACAACGTCTTGTTTCACCATTCGGTAGATTAATTGATTTTGTCGAATGTCCAAGACCCATGGGAAGGATGCAAAAGTAATATAAGTCTTCATTGGCATTTAGGATATGACTTCCAAATTTATTTACCAACATACTCAATATATAATATGCAACTGTCGCTTTTTACTTCAAAAACTTTTATTTAAAGAATTACTTTGGCTTCTCGTAGTTCTTCAATAATTGAGATTATTTCATTATTATGTCCAGTATGCCCGGCAACCCGAGAAGCCATTAAAAGTCTAAGTCTATCAACAAGTTCGTTGATGTTGTCTCAATATACATAGTCCGTATCTGTTTTGTTAAGTATTAATATCCGCATTCCCAGTTTCTGCCTTGTTTGCCTATATGGAGTCTTAGGTCTACTAAATGCTTCTATGAGATTTTTTGCAGGTGTTTTAATAATTTTTGTTTTCGTTACCCCTTTGGTTTGTAAGTACGGTCCTATAATAGTTACATATTTGACTGAACCATTACCTTGAACTTGCTCATTACGGTCGTGATTTCTGCGATATGCATTAGTTCTTGATAGAATGTCCATATATTGATCTAAGTCTTCTTTCTTGTAACCAATAGGTTCTTTTTTAAAAAGTAGTTCATATAAACCTGGAGTGCCTTTGTAGGTTACACCCTCAACTTTTTTTTTTGTTAATAATTTCAACTGGTTTCATTGTTGTCCCTAAAAGAAATTTGTTTGTTTCCAAATCATGAACAATACCATAATTGTGATCAAATATATGTCTTGAATCCCTAACTCCTTCATCGATATATTTTCTTGGCAATTCATCAAAATCTTCCAACCAATCTTTATATCCCGGAGTGTCAACGTATTGTTGAATTGTTTGTCTAGTTTGCTCTAAAATATCAGAGATATTTAAATTCTCTACAGTACTATCACCCGATGAGGGTGTAATTTCAGCTACTGTACTTGTTTCTTGAATGGTAGGGAAATTACTAGTCGATGCAATACTCCTATCAAAAAATGATGGTAACTCAGTGGGTAAAAAGGGAGTTTTCCCGGTATTTCTCTTAGCTGTCCTTGTTGGAGTAGAAGTACTATAAAATTCCTTAAAAGTATGAGGTTCTTCTTTTATGTTAGTTGGTTCCGTTTTTGCAATATTTGAAATTTATTGCTGTAGTGGTTGTATTATCGGTTGATATGTTTTTTCTAATTGGCTTCGAGTCGTTGAGGCTTCTAACTTTAATGCTTGATATTTTTGTTTTACTGCTCTTCTTGATTTAACTAACTCTCTTGCTAGTCGTTTATCCATGTTTATAAGTGTAGGAATGAATCGAACCTGCTTCTATATCTGCCAGAATTTAAGGGACAGTCCTTATCGATTACAACGAAACCGTAGTCTTCTTTCCAACAGTGTTCACAGAGAGCTTTAAATTTCTCAAATGTCATATTCATTATGCAATGGTCATTATATATGTGTTTTAAACTAGTTAGGTTCTATTTAAATAAAATTAAGAGATTTGCATTTTCACGTATAAGCCTCTTGAGAATTGATGAATAACCTTGAAAAATGAAAAAGCAATCCGTATTTTTATGTCTCCCAAATGTAAAATAGTCCCTTATAACAGTTTGATTCTGACATGGAATGTCATCAAATATAATAACTGAATTTGGTTTAATATCGTGAGGGGATATAATATTTTTATCATTGTCATATTCAAAATAACCAATCTCTTTAATAGGTTTTAGCAAATTTCTTGATGATGTAACGATTTTGAGTATAAATAAATATTTTCGAATCTTATTCTGTTTGGATGTTCAAGTAATGTGAGAATGGAGTTCGTTTTGCCAACCCCTGATGCTCCTACAACAAGACATCTCTTTGATTCTCCAGCAAAGAGATCACCATGTTTTCTAAATGGTTTGTTTAAGATTTTTTCATCATGGTTTTTAATAGGTAAAGAAAAAGCTTGTTTTTCAATCCACATCGTCAACAATAACTGACATAACATTCTAAGTAATATGTATTTATAAAAAAACAGCCAAGTGAATTTGCTGCCCGTTTTACTATTTATAGAAGACGAGCAGCTCTATCGACTCAGTTTACAAAAACTATAAAATGATCATACAAAACCCTTACTCGGTTACATCCAATAAGAAGAGCAAGAAGAAAGGTACGGGTTTAGTAAATAAACTTATTAATAGTCTACCTGTTGAACTACATATTCCTGGTTATAACTATTGCGGTCCGGGAACAAATTTGGAAAAAAGATTAAGTAGGGGGGATAGTGGCATAAATCTTTTAGACGATGCTTGTAAAGATCATGACATAGCGTACTCGCAATCTAACGATTTATCAAACACACACGAAGCAGATAAGATTCTAGCAGATAAGGCTTGACAAAGAGTAAAGGCTAAGGATTCATCGCTGGGTGAAAAAACTGCAGCTTTGATAGTTACAGGTATTATGAAAGGAAAAAAAAAGTTTGGTAGGGGTGTTAAGACATCCAAACGAAAACTCAGGATAAAAAAACGCGTTGTAAAAACTCCAAAAAAAATTTGTGGATTTTTACTTCTTTTGCTTCCAATTTTGGGTGCTCTCGGTGCATTGGGAGGTGGTGCAGCCGGAATTGCTAAAGCTGTTAATGATGTAAAAGCATCAAGACAATTGCTTGAAGAAACTCAACGTCATAACAAAGCTATGGAAAACGTTGCAGTCGGAAAAGGTCTATTTGTAAAGCCATATAGACAAGGAAAAGGATTGTTCATTAAGCTCTATAAAGAAGGCTCTGTAAAAAAAAACATTAAAAAAAAAGCTCAAATAAATTTTCCGCAAAGAGCTTTAACAAACATTGATATAATGAAATATGCAAACATTTTAGAGATATCTAACTTTAGAGATGTTTTTATGCGTGATAAACTGGTATTGTTAATTTGGACAGTGAAAAAAAATGATGGTTCTCATTGGGTAGCTTACATAAAAAAGCAAAAAGATGTCGTGTATTTTGATAGTTATGGTAATCTCAAACCACCTCTTGAGTTGATCCAATATTTTAATACAAGTAAGGGTGTAAATATATATTACACCTATGAGGTCAAACAAAAATTTAATAACTATAATTATGGACAGCTAGCTCTTAGTTTTCTATATAAGCACATGAAATAAATTATTACGGCATTTCTTAAAAATTAACAGAATGTCTACAACATTTACGCTTACAGGGAATTCTTCTATTTTATCATCTGATTTTAATCCTCCCATCTATTTGGGTGACGAAAAGCAATATTTATTAGGTTTAGCTGATTTTGAGTCATTTATGAGTATCCCTAATATAGAGGATGGAAACAATAAAATTTACGTAGATGGTAAAGTGATTGTTATTCCGGATGGAACTTATGACATAAAAGACTTAAGTACATTGATAAATAACAAACTGCATGAAATTTTTATTATAGAACCCTCTTCGTTTAGATTAACGACAAATCTCAATACCCTAAAATGCAGTATTAAATGCAGTAAAGAAGTTGATTTCACAAAAGATGATTCAATAGGAAACCTTTTAGGTTTTAATAAACGGAAAATTAAGCCTCATGAATGGAGTGAATCTGACAATGTTGGAAATATTTCCAAGGTTAATGCTATTTGTATTGATTGTAACATTTGTGTAGGTTCATTTAACAATGGCAAACCAGTTCACCTAATTCACCAATTTTTTCCAACGGTACCACCAGGGTATAAAATAGTGGAATCACCATTACCTATATTATACTTTCCAATTAGCGTTCAAACAATCAACAACATTACTGTAAAAATAATTGATCAAGACGGTCACCTTATAAATTTCAGAAACGAAACCATTGCCGTAATATTACATTTAAAAACTAACAACAATGGTTAATAGACCATTTGTATCTAAATTTCAACCTATTACCGTAAGTAAATCTTATAAAAAAGAAAAACCTAACCACAAAGTTAGTAGTTCCAAAAACATCAAACGGTTTTAAAGTTTTAAATAATGGATATTCTAAAGGTTAATGAAAGTCTATATTTTGACAACTCTGTAATTGGCTCCGAATTACATACCTATCAACCATGCATTTCTTCAAAATTTGATTATAATGATAAAATACGTATTCCAATCCAAGAATTAGACACATACACATTACCTTCAGAAAGTATTCTATATATATAAGGAAATCTCGCTAATCAAGAAGAAATATATACAAAAAAATTAAGATTTGTCAACAATGGTATTGCGTTTTTGTTTCGGGAAATACGTTATGAATTAAATGGAGTAACTGTAGACTCTGTAAGAAATGTTGGTTTAACATCAACACTCAAAGGATATTTATCTTTCAATAACAATGAAAGCGTAAAGCTTCACAATGCTGGGTGGTTTCCCAACAGAAATGAAGCAGACAGAATTTTGGTAGATGATAAAGGTAAATTTAATGTATCGATACCCCTAAAAATGCTACTTGGATTCTTCGAGGATTATAAAAAAATTATTTTAAATATGAAGCAAGAATTAGTACTCACGGAACCCAAAACATTAGAATTTCCTACTCCAAAAGTCACGATTGAAAAATTGTATTGGAAAGTGACACATATCGAGGTAGATATTCCTCAACAACTTGCCTTAACGAAAATATTAGAAACAAACAAGGAAATATTGTTAGGATTTCGAAGCTGGGAATGTGTTGAATATTCCGAATTACCTGAAGCAACGCGTCATACATGGCCGGTAAAAACAACTAGTAAACTGGAGATGCCCCGTCATGCTGTTATTGCCTTCCAAGTAGATCGAAAAGGAAAATTAAAAAGGACATGAGTCAATTTGATAACGTTGACCTAACAAACATAAGAATTTTTTTAAATTCTGAGAGATATCCATATCACGATTTATATTTAAATTTTAAAGACAACAAATTTTCTGCTCTATATGAAATGTTTGCCAATTTTAGAAATTCTTACTATGGATTGACAAGTGAACCAATTTTTGCGCCTAAAAAATTTAAGACAATTTCCCCTATTTCACACATTGATTGCTCTCATCAGAAGGAATCGCTTTAAAGTGGTTCTGTAGTTATAAGAGTTGAATTTGGAACAAATGAAAATATTCAAAAAAATACCTCTGTTTATTGTCTCATCCTCCACGATAAAATATTTATCTATAATCCTCTAACAAAAATAGTTAAACAACTTTAATACGCGTGCGTCAGTTTTAATATTTATAGCACGACACAAAGAAATTTCTTTCATTATGGATTATATGCATCGGTTAATCATTTTTCAAAACAAATTACAAGAGTTAAAGAAACAGATAGAAGAATACCAATTAAAATTTGAAATGGTAAAAAAATTTCAATATTTAAAGATATGAAAGTAATTGTAGATATACAAGGATTTAAAGTGGAGAACAATAAGTTAATTGTTAAAGAATTGGCAGCATACGATGAGTTTAAAATCAGCCACCACATATTTAAAGCGCCCTTTCCTATGAATCATTTACCATCAAAACTATACAGCAACGCTATTTGGCTAATGAACAATCATCATTGTATCGATTGGGATGAAGGACTTACTCCTTGTCATAGTTGTCGAGATGTTATCAGAAATTTAACCGAAAAAGTCGACTTTATCTATGTTAAGGGTGAAGAAAAGGCGGAGTTTGTCAGAAAATATTCTCAAAAACCAGTTATTGAATTTGATGAACCATGCTGCTTTTATTATCAGAAAAATCCATGTTTTTGTGCATTAGCAAATGTTTTTCATTTGTATAACTATTTTTTTATGAAATAAAACGATTAGTTTTAAAATATATTTGTTTTATTGGTTAAATATTTTCTTATACATAATATATGTTCGCTTAACTCTAATTGTTTTAAATCATGTATAAATTTTCTTTCATTTTTACTTTTAAGAAAATCTATACATGCCTTAGCAGCTAGTTCACATAACTCTGCATGTTCCATATAGTGCAAATAAACAGTAATGTTTTGAGCTTCACTGCTTTGTCCGTCAAACGCATAAAACTCAGAGCAAGCTTTAGACATTATGAATTCTTCATACATTTCTCTAACAACTTCCTCCATAATTACACTAAAAGTTCTTCCTCTTTTAAAATGTCTTTCACTAGAACGGGATCTTCAATATATTTTTTCAATTTAAGAAGATGATAACCAAATCCCAATCCCCTTATGTCATGAATAAGTTGTATTAAATCTAATGTTTCACAATATTTGTCACATGCAGATGCAGCACTCGCATATTCATTCGATAGTTTCTCGTAATAATGACAACATTGTGGTCTGCTTTGCATAGAATCCTGACAATAAGAAAATGATAACAAGTAGAATTCTTTACTTAACTTTTTAACAGCTTTCATTAACTTGCACATGACCACAACACCTTTTTATAGACTATACAGTCACCCTCTTGGTTATGATGAGTATAACACGGTAAGTTTAACTGTAATTTCTTGTCACGTCTATAGCGTTCTGGTAGCTTTTCCCAAATTTGTAACAACTCCACTGACTCTACAAATCTTCTTAAGTAATTAAGAGAAATATATTTTAGATCACCCACCGGAATGTCCCTCAATGGCACCGTTAGCGCTAAACAAATAACTTCACCAACACTTTCAATAATATCTTCGGTAGGTACTGTATTCAACGAACCCATCTGACTAAATTTAAGAGATGAAAATGAATTGATCTGTTGGGTTGGCTGCTAGCACTTAAAACATCTCCCTCCGGATGCACACGTAAGAGTGGGGAAGACCAATCAGAATCAAGCAGAGTCAAGTAGGCGTGGCAGGGACAGGCGCGGGAAGTGGGAGACCAATGAAAAAAGTGGTGGGGGGAGCGAGACTAACTTGACTAAGACTTGTTTTATTTATATGTATTGGGGCTATAAGGGAAGTTTTATGTTTGTCTAAATTCAGACGTCATTTTGGTTAAAAAAAAACTTTCAGAAAGGGGTAATATTATATTATTTGCATAGTTTGTTTATTTCTAGACATTCTGGCTATAAAAGGGTTTTATCTTTAAATAAATTTAGACTCCATTTGGTTGGAAACTCATCAGAAGGAGATAATACTATATTATTTGCATATTTTGTTTAATTTCTTAATATTTTGGGGCTATAAAAGGGGTTGTATGTTTAGATAAGGGTTGATGGGTTGTATGTTTAGATAAGGGATGATGTGATGCTGAACTAAGAGATGTTTTCTCTTTAGGGTTTTTTTTTCTCTTACGACTAGAATACTTAGAAGATGATTGAGTCACGAAGACCAAATCCTACTTAGTTGGGTTGGCTTATCTTGGTAGTACCCACTCAATGCTTCAGCAATGGAGCTAGTGCTGCTCCCACCTGAATGTCCCAGTCTAGGTGACATTCCTCATTTCTTCATCATCGCTTGTACCTGCACGACTAACAGTAGTCCACAGGTGTTAAGCATCGCCAGATAAGTACCAGCCATATTACAGTTTATTACTGAAATAAAATCTAACATTACTTTTCTCGATACAATCATTTAGTCAAATTTTTATCTTTTTATCAATTGATATATATGTTTTTCTTAATCTTCATCTTCCTAGTTGCGGCTGACTGGCTGTTCGAGTGACTTTTAGTTACAGTAGTTATTTGATAACAAGTTAGTTCAAGATACATTTAAATTATAAATTATCGTGTCTGTACTGGTTTTATAATTGCATATGATACTGTTTTACACCGAATTGTATTTTCTATTACACCTACGATTTATGACGTCATAACATCGACCGTGTGACTAGATTTATTTTTGCATATTGTTGCATGTATACTGTATTAATCTGTATATCTACATAATTATTTTAAGCATTTTAAATATTCAGCATATAGTGCCTGCGTAACAGTACACTGTCCTCATTCTAGATTTTTACATACATTTTTCTATGATCTAATTAATATAATGTTCTTATGATCTAATTGATAATATTTCGGTGATGTAACATAAATTCTAACATAACAGGCAGTGTGAAAATTTGCAGACTCTCTTCTCTATTTTCTCTCTTATCATATTCATTTAATATCAATAATAATATTTTATTCATTCAAAAGGTCAAATATTGACAAAGGTTTTATCATAATCTGTCCATATTTTTTTGTATAAGATTGTATCGCTGTTAATACGAGACAATTGCAGTAATATATACAGATAGTATATTTTAAAATTTTGGCGTTTTACTGCTGTTACCTATTCACAGTGAGACCCTCATAATTATAGTTAGTTGGTTGGTATCCTGTAAGGGTAAGTTTCATGGTATAATATAATAATTTTGGTTATTATTTGGAGTCGCTAGAGTTGTGCAGCACTGGGCGATAATTCGTAATTATTATCGACCCAGCTCTTTCATCAATAATTTATCGATAAAGTAGAGTAATAAATAATTACGTGGCGTGAAATACTTATATCTTAACCCAGCCCTTCTCTACTGTTGCTACCGGCCTCTACTATTATTCTCTCTAACTTGCAATAACTCTTATGTTCTTCAAGGCCTTGATTAACTAGCAATTTATCTCGGTGTCCTAGTTATTATAGAAGTATTTTTTTTCTTCCTTAACTTTAAATATAGCGCCATAGTTTTTGGCACCCAACGTTTTGTTTCGCCATAGTTATTGGCACCCAACATTAATTTTCCGCCATATCAATAGGCGGTAGATCACATTTCGATATATTTCAGAAAAAATATTGTATTAATAAATACGTAATCGGTTTACTACTACTAACTATCCTATGTTCTCGCCTGCATATCGTCATTACACACATATCGATATTTTTTTATTTACCTATTGTTATTCGATGTCTCAAATAATTTAGTTTTTTTCAATATTTATTAAACATTTTCTCAAAAACTACGCTTTAAAAAATGCTACCAAAAAACTTTAAATAGCTTCTTGACAGGTTTTTTAATTTAGGCTCAGAAGTTCAAATATGATTTTTTTATTTCGTATCCTGTAAATAAAATTGCATATGGGTGTGCATAATTTGCTGACCAGAATAAAAAAATATGCTACTGTAGTAATTTAGTGAAAAAAGTTCACCAAATGTGTAATTAGTTTCTGGAGCAGTACGTACTACGATACAAATAATCGTTTAATCCAGAACTTAAGGGCTACTTTTTTATCTATGAGCAGACCACGAAGAGAGAAGGCCTAAGTACTAGGTACCGTGGTTACTTTAAATAAAAACAGGAAAACTTTATTGATGAGGGATTTAAAGACTTGCAGATTAGGAAAAGAATATTCCGTAAGACTCTGGGAATGAAAATGCGAACAAAGTGGAGATCCTTGGTCTTAGCAGTTGGACTGTGAAGGGATGCATGTGAGTCGATGCCCGTGTCTCCCTGGCAGGAATGACTAAGGGGGGCCTAATGGATGATATTTCATCAAAACAGAATCCGTAAAACAGAAACAGATCACCTACAATTCGACGATGCTCAAGTGATGCAAGCTTCCTTGTGAGGTTTGGATAATCATCAGACGAATAGGTCTTCTTTAGACATATTCAAGAATATTAAGGATTGAAGGAGAGGATGCTCCGCATATCTGCGAGCAATACTCAAAGCAGGGTCTGATTTGCGAAGTGTAAAGGGTAAATAGGTTGGCAGAAGAAAAGTATTTCCGAGGTCGGAAGAGATAATCCAATCTGCGGCTGCTACGGCAATTGAGGTGATGTGAACATGCGAGCGAACATCTTTCTAAAAAGTGATACCGACTAGGCTAAAGGAATCTTTGAATTCAGGCATTTGATTATTTATTTAAATGGTGTGGGTACTGGGAGATGATTTGTAGAATCACAAGATTGTGTCTTGTGGCGTTAAACTGGACAAGGTTCTTTGCTCCCCATTCTACGATTTTAGTGAAGTCCTCGGTTAAGGATAAAGTCATCAATTTTAGTCTTAGAGACAGGTTTGAGAAATTGTATATTTAAGTGGAGTGTGCTATCCTCAGCATAGCTGTGAATAGGATTGCTGGTAGAAAAAATCAGGTCCTTGTTGTGCAGGAGGAATAGGGTAGGTGCCAACACTGAACCAAAGAGTAGGTTTAATTAACTGGATCGTTACTTGATAAAAATTCATTATCAGATAAATAATAAAACACCCAGTATGCTAGTTCAGTAGCTTCTTCAGACCAGAGGTACTTCTACTTACATTAACATAAATGACCTGGAGTTCATGTAAGTAGAAGTTAGTGTTAGTGCGTAGTTTTAGCGAAAAGATCATCACAAGTTGTGAATATATGTGAAAATTTAAAACATACTGAGTGTTTTATTATCTATTTCAAAGAGCAGGTATTATAAAGAGATGACAGCTGGCAAAACATTAAAAGATTTTTGTCTTGAACCTTTATTTTGGAGTTGCATTATTACCGGTTGTTTCGCCATTTCAGCAGAAACTATGCTAATGCTCCTAATTTATTGTATTTTACTCGTTAAAATAATATATTTTTAATGTTTAGTAGATTAAAATTATCAAAAAGAAACTATTTTGTTAAATAATCAAGTTTGCAATATACATTTACTATGGGAATTTATAACAGGTTATCATACAAATTTATTATTTTTTTAATACGTTTAAAATCATGACATGCACTAAAACACATAAATATTGCAAACGCAATAATTTGAATTCTTAGCCGCCAAGTATCCAGACGCATAAAATAATAATACGAAAATTTGTCGTCTATGTCGTCTTCTGGAACTTTTGATTAGGAAAGAGAATGGATACGGCGCAAGGCTTAGCTTTGCACTTGCGCATTGTTACCAAGTTTTAAGAGACGCCATTACAAACGTGGCAAACAAAGCGAAAGCAGTATATACTTATTTCCTGAATTTTTGAATAAAAATTATTACATAGTGATAACCTTTTGAACTGTTTATAATAGTGAATTATAGTGCTTTTATGTGCGCAAGTCGCAGCGAGAAAAAGGAAGCTGGAGTTACATTTCACAGGTAAATAAACATTGGCATGACACTTGTACTTTTATTGTTTTGACAATTGTACTTTTATTGTTTTGTTTGTTTAAAGTGATTAAAAGTAATTTCAATTTGAATGGAATGAATTTTCTGATAAACCTATAAAATTAAAATTGTCACTGCAGGATAAGAAAAGTTTTACCTAGCTTAAGATATAATAGTATAGTACATATATAATAGTATAATACTTGTGATTATTTTATCAACATTTCATTACATGCCTACATTTTTTTACAGCCTTTCTAAAAATATGGAACAACGTAAGCTATGGGCAGCCAATACAAAAATAAGACTGGGAACCCTCTAAAAACGACAGGCTTTTTTCAAAATTGTTATTTTTACAGGGCAGATCTAAGAGTACGTTTCCCAAGCTGTTCCTACGATTTTTCCTCAGTTGCCACAATACCTGCAACCTAAAAAGGTAGGTACAGGTATTAGGCAAAGGTTTGTTATTAAATTATTACTTTCACTCGTACTGGATATCAGTTGGCAAAAAAACAAGGACAAGGAGAAACCAAATAAAAGTCAAATGAATATTATTTGATAAATATGGTTATTGCCTGAGTTTTCTTTCGAACCAAGGTTACGTTGTTATCTCATAATGATTAGGCTAGCATCTTTATGAGAATAACCTTGGTTTTCTTGATAATGAACATTCACTATTTAGATGTGATGTGATTGAAGCAAAATATCTTTATTGTACAACATGAAAACAAAAAAGCTAAAATTAAGCTACAAATAATATTTATTTTAATATTGTTTTTTTTTCTAGATAAGAAAGAGAAAACGAGTAAGGCAAGAGAGTCCCGAAGAGAGTACAGAACCTGGTCCTTTTATCTTTGTTGGTTACTCACCTTAGTCTGCCAAACAAGAAGATTATACTCCAAGGAAAAAGAAGCTCAGAAGGAATCTCTTTCAGGAGGTCATACGGAGTCAAAAAAAGACCAAGAAAATTAGGATTTTAAACCAATCTTTAAAACGACAAAAAAGGAAGGTAATTTCTCTTAAGCAGTTACTGTTTACTTTAAAAACAAAAATTTTAATAGATAATGAAAAGTCGCAGATTTTAGAAAATATGAGGAGTAAAAATAAACAACTGCTGCAAAGAAGGTTAACTAAAAATAAGAAATTTTCAGCTGAATTACGTCAGTTTGCAATTACATTAAAAAAATTTTCTTCGAAAGCCTATGATTACATCAGAAATGTATTCAATACCTGCTTACCACATAGACGCACAATAGGAAAATGCTTACAAACAATAAGTGCAGCTCCTGGTTTTACAAGTGAGGCTTTTGAAACCTTACGTAAAAATGTTATAGAAAATGAAAATAAGCTATTAATTTGTTCCCTTGTCATTGACGAGATGCCAATTCGCCAGCAGTTGGAATGGGATGGTAAGGTCTTTCATGGGTATGTAAATTTTGGGATTGACATTGATAACGATTCAAATGAATTAGCTAAAGAAGCTTTCGTGTTGATGATCCTTGCAATTAATGGTACATGAAAGCTTCCAGGAGGTTATTTTTTGGCTAAAAGTTTAAATGAAAAACAGAAATATATTATAAAACAGTGTACTACCATAATCGAAAATACTGGTGCAGGAGTGGTATCTCTTACGTGTGATGGTGCTGCATCTAATGTAAGCATGGCTAATTTACTTAGTTGCTCATTTCAATTTCATAATGTGCAAACTAAATTAAACATCAATAAAACTGATAACATGTTTTTTTTTCTTGACCCTTGCCATATGCTTTAATTAGCCCGTAACGCATTTAGCGAAAAAAAAACTTTAAAGACGGGGATGGTAACTTGATTAAGTGGCAATATATACAGTCTCTTTTAAAATTGCAAGAAAATGAGGGGTTACACTTGGGGAATAAATTACGTAAGGCACATGTGTTGTTTGGGAAACAAAAAATGAAAGTGTGGTTGGCTGTGCAGCTTCTTAGTGAGTTGTTGCACATGCATTAGAGTACTGCGAAAATATTTTGCAAATAGAGAAATTTAAGGGCGTACAGTTCGTTTTTAATTTTTTTTAACAATATCTTTAATATTTTGAATAGCAGATCTATTGTACCGCCAGGATTCAAAAAAGCAATATGCCCAAAAAATATACAACAGACTTTTGATTTTATAAATTTTCATCATCATCTCAAAATTAACTTGATTTAATGATGGGTTAATTAATCATTAACTCGAAAAGAAAAACTTGTTTTCTCGGTATTATAGTTGATTTAAAGAGCGCATTAAGTTTATATTATGATTTGGTGTAAGATCAGAATTTATTAATTTGTTTTCCAGTATACAAAGTAAGTCAAGATCACTTTGAATTATTTTTTCATCTGTGAGATTAATAGGTGGATGGAACAAAACCCCACAGCTCGTCAATTTATGGAGGCCTATAAACAATTATTGATAAGAGATGAAGTAAGAGAGGGTGGTTTTGGAAATTGCATTCCATTAGATCTAATTCAGATTCTTGTAGCCTTACATATCCATCAGGCGACGTTATTAAAATTTGCAACAAAGCTGAACGGTACTTACATATTTATGAAAATAATATGCAAAAAAAATGTCTACTTAAGTTATCTGATAAAATTATAACAGAATGTAAATACTCCAAGTTATTTCAAGATTTAGAAAACTATATATGTACTTGAAAGTCATGTAAGTTACATTTATTTTTTAGCAAAATCTGTTTACATGAAATATATTAATATTCGTTTACATTTTATAACAAAAATTCAATCTCAAAAATTAGATCCCATTCGAAATCAGTAAACAAAGCTTATTCTCTTTAAAGGACAGTAAATAATAGGCCGATGTATTTGTATATTTGTTTTGTTTCATTTTTAAATTTAAATTTCGTTTATTTAATTACCTACCTAATAAACGGGGACTATAAATAATATACGAATGTATTTTTGGTATATTATTTATAGTCTATTTTGCTATATATTTTATAGCTGTATATTTATTTTGATTAGTTTTATTATTTGGATTTCGTTTTGTTACCTAGTAAATAAGGACTATACATAAGATGCCAGTGTATTTATATTAGATTTGCTTGGTTTCATTTGTTTTATTTGAATTATGTCTATGTTATTTTCTTACCTTATAATAACTATTATTATTAAAAATATGTATATAAACTATCATACCTTGTTTTTATTTATAGACTACCCATCTCACAAATAACGTATTTATGATTTTATAAATTATTTTAAACATTATGGAAAAAATGTTACGCTACACCACTGCGTCTAACGGGATGTGGCAGGTGGTAACAGATTTATGAGTCCCGCTACGCGTCCATTTTCTTTCCTTGTCTAAGGACCCGACAATCAAAATCTTCAACTAGCTCGCGTGACATATTGGTCAATCATAATCTACCTACCAGCCGGCGTAGCGAAGCACCCAGTAGTTCGCACCACAAATCTAGCAGGACAAAAAGGAAATTCATATAATATTTAATAAATAAGTGCAACTGATCAAGATTTGGATGTAACAGTTGTGTTTTGTAGTTATTAAACTTATGAAAATATTATTACACACATGTATCTTAAGATCTAGGTAAGTTTATATACAAAAATGTTTCAATAAATAGGGAAATGTTTCAAAAAAATAAGATAATTTCACATTTGTCGAGTAATAAAAAAACGTTCCAGCTTCCACTTAGTTCCAAACTAACTTTTTATAATATTTTCAAATAATGTGTATAGCAATTCGTGGACTCCTTTTTTACTTACAACTTGTAATCTGAAATTAATAACAATATAATTCATTTTAGGAATTGATATGCTGATTTTAAAAATGAGGTGAAAGGTATAAATATGAGTTTGTAACCTAATAGTACTCATCTTCAATAGAAAATTAACCATAAATGTATGCATTACAATGCGAAACTTTGATAAGTAGTTCCAATTTAACAAAGTCTTATTCCAAAAACTACGATTGCTTAGTAGAACAAAAGTACGAAAGCTTCCGTTCTTTGTGAACTCTATGATCTGATATAATATATTTTAAAATTTGATAGGAGCAATATGTATATATATATATATATATATATATATATATATATATATATACAGTGTTTGCTATATACTTGATAAATCCCCATAAATAAAAGTCTAGGGGTGTTAAATCAGGCGATCGCGGGGGCCATCTCCAAGGGCCATTGGGACCAATCCTGCGATCTTCATAAATTCGAGATAATTGGAGATAAACTGCAGCGGAATTATGTGCTGGTGCTCCATCTAATTGATACCAATAATTTTGCAGCTCACCAGTAGGAATTTCTTCTATAAATTTAGAAACCGTCCCTCGTAGAATTTCCAAATACTTATCACTGTTTAAATTGTCTTCATAAATACAGTACCGCACCTGATCATTTAATACTATACCGAAAACATTGAAGCTAAACCTCTCTTGAGAACGCGTTTCGCGTAAAGCGTGCGGGTTTTCTGCTGCCCAGAAATGTTCGTTTCTTCTATTTGTTATTCCTTCTCAAGAAAATTTCGCTTCATCGGTCCAAAATATTTTTGAAAGGAATTGAGGGTCCTCTTGAATTTTCAAAAACATGAATTCGCAAAATTCTACTCATCGGACGTCATCGCCAGGTTTTAAGGCTTGCACGTTTTGGAAGGAATAAGGGTGCATATGATGTTCGCTCAAGATTCTTTGGACTTGTTATTCCTTCTCAAGAAAATTTCGCTTCATCGGTCCAAAATATTTTTGAAAGGAATTGAGGGTCCTCTTGAATTTTGAAAAACATGAATTCGCAAAATTCTCCTCATCGGACGTCATCGCCAGGTTTTAAGGCTTGCACGTTTTGGAAGGAATAAGGGTGCATATGATGTTCGCTCAAGATTCTTTGGACAGATGAAGAAGAAATTCCCAAATCGTTTTCTGCAGACGGTATTGAACTTTGCGGGTTTGGGTGGAAATAAGCTAATGTGTTTATTACGTTATCCTCGGCATTTGTCACTGGTTTCGGAACATTTGTTGTAACTTTAACCTTGCCAAAACGCAAAAAGTTCGTTTCAATCCTCTTGAATTTTGACTTATTCATTGGCGGCAAATCAGGGTGGCGTTCATTAAACACACGACACGTTCTCTCCGAAATTTTATAACATTCTCCATGAATATAAAATAGATTGAGAATATCAGCGTTTGAGTATTCTTTTATTTCGATATAGAAGATTTAGTTTATCACTGACAGGTTTCGATAAATAACGCATACTAATCATCTGTCATATTGGATCTCAATTGTTTTTCCATGGCTCACCATTGGAACATGTAAACATTTAAGCAAATACATACGATATTTTTATAAAACCCAATTATTTCGAAAATGGTTACGAATAGGTATAGGGAACCTTAATACAGTTCGATAGAAAATGAAATTCTACATCTGATAGTGCATAAAGTTATAGGGTGTCCCATTTAAAAAAACGGACTTTAGCGGCTTTGAAAATGTGAATGTTTGCCGCTGAATTTAGGGCACCCTGTATAAAAATAGAGTATAACATTTTCAAATTTATGTATAATTATTTAGTTTATAGTAACACTAAAGCAATTACAAAATTTGGCTGGTTATATAGTTACTGATTTTCACACAGTGTTCTATCACCATCCTGTCGAATAACTCGAGTTGGATTTTTGCAAATTTACACTTCATAAAAGAAAGTTAATAGAATTTATACTAATTGGGTGTTATTAACGAAAATAACAATTTTTTCATTTACAATAAAATATTCTATTTTTTGGTTTCTTCTTTCAGTCCATTTCACTCATTTGAATTATGATAAACATATTTACTCTCTTCTTTCTTGTAAATATCAATTTAACACTTCGAGAACACTTGAACTATTAGAAAGTTTTAGTTTACATAGCTTTTGTTTTCATTTATCCAAGCTGGTTTTCTTTATGTTTGCTTGGTATGGAATGTTAAACAGACATTTTGCTGGTGGTTTTTCATTATTTTAAGCCCATTAGTAATCTGAAACAAAATTGAACGTTATAATTTGCAGTTAAATATAACCTTTAAAAAATCAAGACTTTTATGTAAATAATATTTTACATACCTCAATATGTTTTATTCATAATTCATTGGATTACATTTTGTAAAGTATTTTCAACTTCTCTAAATTAAAACAAAAGAAATTTGTTTTTGTTTTGTTGACAAATATTCGGAATTTGCCTGCCTTTCTCTTCTGTCACTATGTTTTCATTGGTTTCTTATTTTTCGGCATCCAGCCAGCTTTGACAGTGTCGTGTTTTTTTCATTTCAGTCATGATTTTGGTTCTGCTCAGGAGCTATTCGCCAGCTCTATTCGGGGACACCGAATATTATCGGGTTCTTGCTCCCTTCTACTAGTGGCGCCAGCAGTGGACTCCACTGTAATTAATATTTTATTTTATGGCATTAGGTTGGCACAAGGTCTTCCGGTTCGTCTCGTCGAATGCAGACCTCTGTGTTGTTAGCATAAGTGGTGCCACGTGTTCGGTTTTGCTGCTTTATTTCGGGGGGAAACGGGAGACTCAACCGCTCAGTGTAGAAACTAACGACCCCGCTAGAAAGGGAGCAGACGCTGTGAACGTGTGAGGCCTAGTTGTTCCTGCATTCTATCCCGTTCGTCTGCCGCAATTCTACATAGAATATTAGCGTAATGGCCGCTACGTGGCGGGAGTGGGAGGGGTAAGGGGATAGCTTGAAAGAAAGGGTCATCTCGTGATATCAGTAGTACTCTCAAGGGGCACCTAGTGGAAGCCAAGATGCATTTCAGAATTTAAAAGAGGAAAAAATCAAGAGTTATTTGAAAAATTCGGGGTGTTCGGGAGCTACGAGCTCGCCATCCGGACATCCTACCTATTGGGCTGGAGAATGGCGCTGGAAGCAAAAAAGTGGCAGCCGACTCCATTTTGAGAAAGAAAGAAGGTTGGCACAAGTCTGAAGTGAGGAAGAATGATAGAGGGAAATGTCAAACTTCTTTGAATTTTCTGGAGCTGATTTTCTCGCCCCTTTTCTGTTGGCTCTCCTTAGAGGTGCAACATGTAAAAGTGCCTTAATGGACCAATTTTTTAAAGTACTGAAAGTATGTCACAAGTAATTTATTTTAATGTGCAGTGCTGTTAAAAGCCTAAGGCCTATTTATGGACATCATCTGGCCCTAAATTTTGGTTCCGTTTTATTTGGTTCCACATTTGATCAACCACTTGAATGGCGTCCTGAATTTTGTTTTGACTGTCGGTCCTCGAGAAGCCTTTCTAGATGTCTGGAAATTCCCTTTATTGCTGTCGGTTGACGTCGAAGGAGCCCTCTAGATGACTAGAGGGTTTCAGGTTAAGAATTCAAGAGATGGTTTTGGGATATAGTTACAAGTTTATGGTGTAATTTTTGGGGTACATAAACCAAGAGTTCTACAATGGTTTTGGAGTTCCTTTCTGTAAGAGTACGAGGAATTAATTCTTAATTTTTATATTTATAAATTTTATATAAGGTAGCAGAAAGGAAGTAAGTAACCTATTTTTTTTTTTGTAAAACAGCCTTGGCGAAAAACTTTATACTTTTATAACTTTTTCCTTGCGGCAGTGTGGTAAAAGAAAATTCATGAATTTTTGATTCTCTGTGCGCTATTTAATTTAATTTTCATATTTACATATTTGTGTCATGACATTTCGCCAGATGTTCACAGGTTGATGATATAATGGTAATAACGATCTATCACATTTCACATATTTGATATATTTTATATGTATTTTACATTTTCTTAATTTATTTTTTTTATATCTTAATGTCAATTGAATTTTTGAATGTAGGCTAAATTTCACATGTCAAAAATTATTTTATAAAACAACTCATAAAAAAAAACAAAAGATCAAGGTATCATTAAAATTTGACAGTCTGTACTTTATATAGTGTTTTATTGAAAAGCCCTCCAAATCTTTATTTTGTCTGCATTTAAATATCGATATAGATTTCTTCCTAATTGAGTCACAGTCAATTAGGTGGCACCCATTTTAATTTCGTAAGGTGTACCCGAGAACCTGCAACCTACAGCTCTCCGAAAAGATGACTGGCTGCCGTTCGCATGTATTGGTAAGTTCATAGGGACTTTACGTCATAAGACAAATTCAATAAAAAAATAGAAACCTAAGATTATTTACCGATCGTCTGCAAAATATGAAGATTATATCTTCAAAACTTACAAAAATATGAGATTTTAAAATTTGGTACCCCGAAGGCTCATTTTCGGTTCAAGGTCAAATATCTTAAGAACGCTTGAACCTAGGGATAGGACATGCTACATAAAATAGCGTTAAAATTCTCCATAAATATCATAAAATACAGGGTGTTCCATTTAAAATAAGCAAGTTGATACCAACTTCCGATTAAACCGGAAGTGACAGGAAGTTGAAAATATTTCAAAAAAGAAGTACCCTTTGACCTTACCTTAATCCCAAAATTTGAAATTTTTATCTAAATGGCATCATCAAAAACTTTTAATGAACGGGTTGCATGAATAACCCTGTGTATACTATTACTATATTATTATACCCACAGCAAAGGTTAAATGGGGAAAGTTTTAGATGAAACTTATTGCATTCGATATCCAGCTTCAGATTTACGATCGATCAATTGTTTTTGGAAATATCGGGGAAAAACCGAAAATGGCGGATTTCGTTTTTGGTCAGTATATCCAGAACGGTAAATTTGACAGCTGCCAAAATGTGACATTATTCGGACACATTTTTAAGACAAATAAGATGGCGTATATGACACGTCTTCATTGTTTTTTATTAACCCGCAACCAAGCATTTTGTATTGTAGTTTCGAAGAACCTATAAAAATAGAATTGGGTTCTATAAATTTATTGACACTATCTAAATTTTCTGCAGATTTAGCTAATTTCTCTAAAATTATTTTGATTGTCTGAATTTAATGGTTTATTATTACCCGGGAAGCCTAGTTCTTGCGTTATGAAAAAAATACCATATTAATCAAATATCGAATTATTTCTCGATTTTCATTATGATTTATAAAAAGGCGTTCAGCTGTATTTCCGAATAATTTAAATTTTAAAGCGCAAGGGGTTTGTTCTTTTGATATTTTATGTTTTATTAAGGCACGGCGTACTTCTTTAAGATTATTTATATCACTGAAATAAATTGATTTAGTATTTCCGAAATTAATATGCAATACCAACAAAATAATTTATTACGGCTATACTTCCCGCTAACCAAATATGTCTTTCTTTTTCATAATAAAGCTGAATAGGTTTCAACTCTATACAAGCTCATTTATTACGGGATGTTTCGATAGTTATTTTTGGAAAGAAAATATCTTCTTTTTAATAAAGATAATTTTTCCTTTATAATTTATAATTTCTAGTACTACCCGGCCGACCCTGCCGCCCTTGACTGTTGGGCACCTATTTATAAATTGTTAATCATTTCAGGAAATCGACTTATTGGACCATTTTTGTTTGACTACAACCTAAACGGGCAGAGGTAACTAGAGCTTTTGCGAAACCAGGTTGTAGCAGCCTTACGAGCTATTCTAATGGTAGATGAATTAAGAAGAACTTGGTTTCAACAAGACGGATGTCCGGCTCACAATACCATTGAAGTCAGGAACTTCTTAAGAGAGCATTTTGACGAAAGAATAATTTCTTTAAATGGTCCAATATCTTGGCCTCCTAGATCCCCTGACCTGTCGCCCTTGTATTTCTACCTTTGGGGTCACACGAAGAATGAAATATATGAATTTGATCCTCCCGTGACCATAGAAATCCTGAGACAAAGAGTTCTGGACACATTTAGAAATATTAACCGAAATACACTTACCAGGGTTGTACGAAACACAGTCACCAATTGTTAAAAATGTCCCGATGCAAATGGACGTCATTTTGCAGATTTGTAAATTAATATTACCCACTTACAAAGTAGTTAAAGCTCATTTAGATTTTTTAAGTCTTTATTTCCGTTCATGTTGTGTTGAAAATTTAATACGTTCAATACATTACGTACTTATTAATGTAATCTTGTGACAAATAAATCATGGCCTCCTTTAAAAACATTGAAACCTAATTTACGAAGTGTGATATTTTGATGACACTAAACTCTTTAATGCACTTGTGAGATATCACTAGACTGGAAATTTTAGGCTCTTTCCAAAAATTGAAAAATCCAATATGGCGGTCATAAGAAAAATGAAAGTTGAGGCGTGTTGCGGGTTAACAAAAACAATGAAGACGTGTCGTATACGCCATCTTATTTGTCTTAAAAATGTGTCCCAATAATGTCTTATTTTAACAGCTGTCAAATTTACCGTTCTGGATATATTGGCGAAAAACGAAATCCGCCATTTTCGGTTTTTCGCCGATATTTCCCAAACTTATTGATCGATCGTAAATCTGAAGCCAGATATCGAATGCAATAAGTTTCCTTTAAAACTTTCCCCATTTAACCTTTGCTGTAGGTATAATAAGAGCCGAGATCTCTATATAGAGAAGCGAATCTGGGACACACTGTATAGTTATATATATATATATATATATATATATATATATATATATATATATATATATATATATACAGTGTTTGCTATCCTGTATTTTGATAAAATTATTTAAATAGAATAATGTATAAAAGAAGCTATGTCCTACAAATAGATGATATAACATTGACAAGTGTTTCTTAAATTGAACTAGTTTTTTAATTATATTTGCAACTGTTTTTTATTGAAGAAATTTAAAGCATTGTATCATGGACAGTAATAATAAATAAAATGAGACAGTATAAGGATTAATGTAATACAATAATACCAAATACTTTTAATTACAGTTTAATTTCTGACAAGTAGTCTTACTTATTAAGGGTGATATGTTTAAATTTCCAATCAAGTATTAAGCGTAGACAACGTGATGAATGCTTTAATATATTCTAAAAATATTCGCTCAAAACATCCATTGTACAAAAATCAATTGAATACAGATAACACTGTTTATATAGTATATATATATATATATATATATATATATATATATATATATATATATATATAATATTTTTGATAGTAATTTTATAGAAATCCTATAAACCAATGCCCGCCAATCCGTGGATCGCCAGTATATTTTTAGTAGATTACGAGTATTTAGCAGACGATTTTAAACAACTGTAGGAATTTTTATTAAATATCCATCACCGATATTATACTATATACTTGAAAAGTTATTATCGCATATCTATCAAACAGCAATAGCTAGATTGATTGTACCTAACTTGAAAAATGAATTAAGGAAATTTTTGAAGAAGTTTTATACAGCCAGTGCATAATCCGCCCCCAGATTGAGCCCACCGCTCTACGGAGCTGCCAGAAGGTGGCTATTGATTTATTTGATAGTCTGTCAATATGCGCCTTTCAGCTCAACTTTGCATCCACTATGACCCCCAAGCATTTAACCTCTTTTGTTAAGGTCAAATGTTGACCATACAGTCTTGGGAAACGAAACTCTTTTAAGTTATTTCTTCTTGTGAAGAAGATCATCTCGGTCTTCCGCGGATTAACCGTGAGACCTGCCTCTATTATATTACAGGCCATCTGCATTCTCTCGCAGATAATCCCCAAGAACCTCTTTGATATTAGAACCAGTCCATCATCCTTGTGTATAGAATCCGGCGTCTGTGAGTCTATTTAGCAGATCGGCCATAACTAGACACCATAAATGAGGTGAGAGGCAGCTGCCATACTGTGGAGTCCGTTGATCGCCTTCCCCTATATGCATGCTGAATAGCATGAAATGACGAGACTGCTAATGCTCCCTCCATTAAATACCTATCAACAATCGTTTCCAATGCCTTCATTAAGAAGGATATCAAGCTTATAGGTCTAAAAGATTTAGTGGTCGTATAGTCTTTCCTACTCGGCATCGGGATGAATATGATTCTAGCGGACCGCCATGCCTCTGGAATATACCCAAGGGCAAGACTACTTGTCTTATATATTTCCTTAATAAAGGGCCTCAGTATCTTGAGGCCTTTTTGCAATAGAGCTGGAAAGATGTTGTCTGGCCCTTCGGCCTTATAAGGACTGCACTTACTGATGGCCCAGGTGACGCTATCATCTGTGATTACTGTAGTGGTCAAGTTAGCCTACAGTTAGTTAGTGCGTCAGCATTGTTTGCTGGAAAGTGAAGTTCAAGCAGGTGTCGTACCGGCTCCCCACTTGTAGTCAAAGTACCATCCTCTTTACAAAGAGAGCCCACCATTTCTCGATTATCTCCGCGGAGGATTTTAGAATGCCTCGATGCCTCAGGCAAAGATCCAATTTCGCATGTCCAAACCCTCCTCTTATTCCTCCTTAGTCCCTTTTTGAAATCCTTTGCTTCCTTATATTCATACCACTTTACCTCGTGTTGTCCTAGACCTTTTAAGGCGCTCCTGAGTTTCATTCGAGTCTGATCATTCTATGGTCTGATATAGATATTTCAGATAAGACCCTCCACCCTGATACCTCCCCTAATAAACGTTTTGACACCAACGTTATGTCGATTCTTTCTTACTGAATGCGATTAATAAATGTCGGTTCGGTTTTCCTATTTAATATCTCAAGGTTTGTCGACGCCAAGTATTGAAGGAGAGATTCTTCCCTGGCGTTGGTGTTCGTACTGCCCCAAATGGTATTATATGCATTGGCGTCGCAGCCAATCAATGTCGGCAGACCTTTACTACCGAATTACTGTGAATGCCAACATATAGCAAGTATATACTGCTTACTACAATCTTACGACTAACGCCACTTACCTCATATTCAAGCAAGGCTACTGTGGCATCTCTAGATCCCAGCTGTGGCAGTGACACTATGCTCAATCTCTGAGATGCTAGTATGCATGTCCTTGCTCCGTCTTCCTCTTTCCCGGCAGTGACTTTATAGCCGCTTCCTCCAAATCCTTTGCTCGCGTTCCTAAAAAAGTACGGTTCTTGGATTAGTACTATATCTCCAACAGCAGCATCCTTGCTATATTGAAGATTTATTTGACTTACCCTTAAAGCGAAGACGGGGCTGTCGTGACTTCGCTTACTTCTCTGGCCCTTTGCCTGAAGGAGCAGCGCGGATTGCTCCGCTATAAGTTTAGCTCTCCGAACAGTCAAAGTAAACAACTCATAGTAGAGCAGACAGCCAGCTCGATCAAGCTCCTCTACCACATCCATCTACCAGGTAGGTGACCCTCCAGTTTCCAGGTCCCCCGCTAGTAGCAGTATGCCGCCATTGGGGGAATCCGCATGTTGCGGTTTTGTAGCGATAAGAGTTTTTGGAGTCTGGCGAGGTCAACTTCCTGGCTTCTCATGAAGAAATAAACCTTCTCTGCTCACGGTGCTTCGCCTGCCCTCATAGCCCTCATTGCGATTCCTCTATGCTGAACGTAGCACAGTCTTCGAGGAGCCACCTTAGTGATTACTCATCATGTGCAGTCACTAAGAACCAGTTCGGCTCAATTCTTCCTGAATTGTGGAACCTCAGTTCCGGGCCTTATTCTTTTATAGAAATCCTATAAACCAATGCTCGCCAATCCGTAGAGCGCCAGCTACCGGTAGATCTCGTGTATATTTTTAGTAGCTCACGAGTGTTTAGTAGACGGTTTTAAACAACTGCGGAGATTTCTATTAAATATCCATCACCGATATTCTACTATATACTTGAAAAGTTATTATCCTATCTCTATCAAATAGCCCTAGCTGATCTGCTCCACCGCAGGTTTAGCAGCGAATTACATTTATAAATTTGTTAAACGTTAAACTTATGTACGGATTGATTGTACCTAACTTGAAGAATGAATTAAGGACATTTTTGATGATATCAATGAAGTTGTACTCTTGGTACAATTAGTAGGTCAAAGGAAAATAATATTGAGCAATTTCAATATGTACCATGAATTACTTTGCTGAAGTAACCGTAGCAGAAGCATTAAAATGATTAAGCTCTAAAACCTTGGGTATCAAATGACCTTTTTTATGCAAAGAAAAATACGTGTATCCAAATTTAATTGTTGTTATCGAATTAGACACGAACATTTAAATAATCGAATTCAAATGGCGGAAATAAACTATGATGCAACACTGTAATCTAGTACAAAAAAATATTTCCAAATATGTAATGTATTTTTTTGTCAAAAAGTTTAGGTAGCTTACTATCTACTTAAACGTTATTAAAGTGGCTTGGCAAAATGAAAAGGTTGGCGATCCCTACTATAAACAAACGGTAATGTATCTAATTTCTTTTAGGTTATTATAAACAACTTGGAATACAGATTCATAAAATCTGTTATCAGTATGTAGCCCGAATTCTATACGGGGAAAGGCTTGGATTAAGGCTGAACTGCACACAGTAAACAAAATATTAGCGACAAGGTCAAGTCCCGTTCAAAGTAATATGAAAAGGTACTGATGTGTTGGAAAATACAAATATAACAATGAAAGAAACTGCGGCTAACAGAATAAATTACAATGATTATTTGAGCGGCGGCGCCTCGGCTAATATTTAGGAATTTACTTGATTATGGCAGTCCGTAGGATGATGTCGAGGGAAAGGACTGGACTCTTCACCTAGAGGTCGAAAAACATATTTTCTTAATTCGTTCGGTCTGTCTGTCTGTTCGAGGCATAGCTAAAAAATTACTCACACGATTGACTTTAAATGTTGGTCAAAAATTAAAGGTCAATGGAGATGACTTGGTAACATTTTGGTATGGTATAACGGAAGAAAATGGCGGCCTAGCGTTAAAAAAATTGTTACTAAAAAACTAATTATCCAATTCACTTCAAAATTTGCACAAAAATCAAGTATTACGTAGGAATCACCCGGTAAAATTTTAGTGCGAATCCAGGATGACGAAACAAAATGGCGGCCTAATAAAATATTAAAAATATCAGCCTGGAAAAACTACTTATTGGATTGATTTCCGATTTTGTGCCAGAATTAAGTATAATATAGAGATAAACAGTTAAAATTGTGGTACGAATTCAAGATGGCGGAAGAAAATGGCGGCCAAATGTGTTAAAAATCACCCTTCTAGGTTTTACATATCTTCACATCTTAGCGTCCCTAAATGCCAAAAATTATGTTTTCTCTATTCCGTCGGACTATTGGTCGGTATATCTGTCAGTTCGCAGCATAGCTAAAAGCTACTTACCCGGTTGACTTCAGGTTGGCCAAAAATTAAGGATTAAGGTTAAAAGATGGGAATAAATAATACTAAGGTTTTCAATGTGTGTTTTTTTATTAATAGATTTTGTATTAGAAGAAATTTCAATCATCTCTAAAAACAATATTTTATTATAGTTCATTTGATTACATAAAATTTATGTTTCAATTTACTTAAAAATATATTCTAGTGTATTAGTGTGTTCTGTGAGGGCACACGTGTTTTTATTTAGTCTACAGTCACTTAAACATATTATGTATAATAAAAAGATTTTCCAAAATAAAATTAAAATGACATTATCATTTTTTTTGTTTATCAAGTTAGAAATAACAGGTAAATTTATATTGTTTATTTATCATATGTTCCAAAGTTAAATTTTATACATAGAAAAAATTAAGTACCCACAAAACAAATAAATATACATATAAATGAAAAACATCAAATTAAAATAAATAATTTAAATTTAAATTAGATTTGGATGGTTGAAACTATGTCTGTTTTCAACCATCTCTAAAAACCATGTTTTATTATTGTTCATTTCATTACATAAAATTTTTCTTTCATTATATTTAAAAATATGTCTTAGTCTATTAGTGTGTTCTGTGAGGGCACACGTGTTTTTATTTAGTCTACAGTCACTTTTATGTGTTGTTAATCTGTCTTTTAAAACTCTAGATGTTTGACGTATATAATATATACGATCATATTCTGAACAAGGAATACTATATATCACATTAGACTTTTGTAATGTTGTGTCTTTATCTTTAAGTTTAGTAAATAACATTTCTATAGTTTTACTATGTATATAAGTTATTTTAATTGAAGGTTCAAATTTAAAAAGTTTTGTAATTACTATGTATGTATAAAATTTAACTTTGGAACATTCCAAAAATTAACAATATAAATTTACCTGTTATTTCTAACTTGATAACAATGTCATTTTAATTTTTTTTTGGGAAATCTTTTTATTATACATAATATCTTTGTAACATTTTTTTAGTATTTATACAACTTTAAAACGTTTTTTTGAGAAAAATTATCTTTTATTAATTGCACCTAGCAGTAAGTTAAATATTATTTTTGATATATTTATTTGTTTAACATAAATGTTTCATTTTTATCCCTGAAGAAGAAAATAAACATTTTCGAAAGCTTGGTTAGCTAAAAAAGCAGTTTTCTTTTTCCAGCCCTCCCAAAGACCGATACCCCAATTATTATTTCTTTACTATATGATCAGTCGGGCAAAATTACCTTCCTCTTTCTTTATTTCATATATACGGGGTGGTCCATCTCAGCTCCCTTCTTCTGTAGCTCACTTATTATTTGATTCATAAATTTGAAATTTCTCATATGTATATTTTCTAAAAATATTTTTGACTATACAGGGTTTTATTACATACAAGTTCTAGTGAAAAAATTAGATTAAATATAGTTAAATTTAGTACAGTGTAAGTCTCAAATGTGATACTTAAATAGTAAATTTTTAATTTTAATGTCAAGATAAATGATAAATTATAATAAAATTCAATATAAAAAGAAATAAATAAAAAAATAATTTAAAAATAAAAATTTGCGATATGTCAAAATTGTCTCTTGTCATATTGACTGAATTCTACGTCATTCATTTTAATAATCTAAGCCACCTTGGATTACTTTTCATTAAAATGGCTGCTAAAATAGGACGCTTTACCAGTTTTTGGCGAATATCTTTTAATACGTTAGACATGTTAATAAAGATGTATTTACAAAAAAGTTTTATTTTTTAATTACGCATCGATTGCAATGAAAAAAGAATAGGGTTGACGTTTAAAATAAGAAAGAAAATGCACTTTGAAGTTTGGTAATTTTGACACTTAATTTTGTAGACCCTGTATAATTTAGATCGTTTAAATTTGGTCAGCGAGATTGTCAAACCCTATTTAATGAACTCCCAGTTTGATTCTTATCTCGAGGCAATATTTGAATTTTTATAATTTTTTTTAACCAGTGGTGTAAATTCACTTTTTTTCACATTTAATTTTTTTAAGCCGTTATTTACCGATCGAATCCAATAAAATTTTAGGATGATGTAAACAACTATGGAAGCCATCTAAATATTCAAAAAAATATAGGTCATCTAATTTAAAAAAATATGCCATTGTGACGTCACACTTTTTTGGGTCACCCTGTATAATCAAAAATATTTTTAGAAAATGCTCCCTAATATACATATGAGTTTGAAATTTAAAATTCATGAGTCAAATAATAAGTGAGCTACAGTCAGAAATAGGTGTCTATAGTTATCCAAATTTCGTTGAAGGTATATATATATATATATATATATATATATATATATATATATATATATATATATATATATATATTTATATATATATATATATATATATATATATATATATATATATATATATATATATATATATATATATATATATATATATATATATATATATATATATATATATATATATATATATATATATATATATATATATATATATATATATATATATATATATATATATATATATATATATATAGATTTATATAGAAAAATATTTGGGGCCTATGTTTTACAAGACTTGTCGGCAGGATAGCTTGCCTTTTTCAAAAATTTAAGCTTAAGTGTATGATGAGAACCTAGAAGATATTAATTTTGATGAGTTCGAGTTACCACCAGAGACAACACTACCAAAAGAATCGAAAAAGGTTGTACTACTCCAATATATTAAGATTCGACCTAAAAGGAAGCGTTGCGATTCTATATTAGAAAAAATTTTAGTAAATGGTGAGAATAACAGAGAGAGGAATAATTTTTCATCGCCTCACTTTCCAAATGTATCATCTCTACTATCTACCCAAATCATCATAATCTTGTGAGGTGATAGATCTTACTGAAGAGATCCAAACCAAAGCAGGACCTTCGTCTCCAACACCGGAATGGTTAAGTGATTCTACTGACGAAAATCATCGAAGGCTCATAATGAAAATGCTTAAGCTCAAAAAAAGCTTAAGCGCGGAGCTTGAGCATTGTGATATACAAATAGAGCTCTTAGAAATTGAGCTGCTGTTACATCGGAAGGGGGCAGAAGAGTGTCGAAAAAAGCTGGGACACTTCAGCAGTTTAGTATGAATATGTATAAAATGTGTATTTTTAACTAATTTTAGGTGTTTATATGTATGGTTAAAAGTTAATTTTGTTTTAAACATTTAAATCTGTATTAAAAAAATATTTATTAAAATCTATTACCACAAATTAATGTTTAAATCCTCAAAGAGAACCGTATATTTTAACTAAATTCTCACATTCTCAACACATACACACTTAAAAACGAAGTACCGACAACCTCCATGAAATGTAGCTTTAGGCATTAAAATTTTAGTTAAACAGTGCTGTCTATTGACTCTATTGATATAAAGGAAAAAAACTTAAAAATGTTTACCTCTGTAGATACACCATCAAAAAATTTAAAACCAAGAAAATAAAAAAAACTTATTTATTTGTAAAATAATATATATTTTAAACTTCAGTATGTACTTATGTAGTTTTAGGCTGAAACGATATATCTTATCTGAAAAAATCGAGTTTTTTCATACCATAATAAATAATTTTTTTCCGTACGAATTCAACTTGATAGAATAAAAATAACGATCTAAAAAAAAATTTGGAAAATCGGTTTAAAAAAGATTTAATTATGCCCAAGGGTGAAGTAAAAAAAAATGTTTATAAAAATATTTAAAAAGACAGTGTAAAGGTTTACTAAATAACTACTGAAAACGTATCTTCCATATAAGAATACATATAAGCTTTAAAAACATGTTTTTTTTTTGTCTATAAAAACTAGAAAACAAAAGCTGCTTATCCAATTTACCTGAAATTTTCTACATAAATCAAGTATTAGCTAGTAACATTTTGGTATGAATCTAAAATGCCTAATAAAGTATTAAAAAAGTATGCAAAACATGCATAAACAATTTTTATTATATTAATTTCAAAATTTTTACAAGAAATAAGTGTTATACCTAAAGAGATAAACCGGTAAAATTGTGATAGGTATGAATTGAGGATGGCGGAACATAAATGACTAAGAAATAAAATGTAAAAAAAAATCTCATTCAACTGATCACAAATTTCCCACGTGAAAAATGTAAAATTTGACTCACTCCGTAAGATTTATGACGCTTGGCTGGTAAAAAATTGTAGTTCACCTATTAATCTCTTTTATATTGAGAATATCTTATTAAGTCCAGCTTTAAATTATTCTGTCGCACAATTCTGATATGATGGGAAAATACCAAATTTAATTTATTAGCGTATGCTTCACAGATGTGAAGTCCTGTTTTTATTTTTTTTAACTAAAATTACACTTTATATTTGACTTCGTAGAAACAGTATTTAAATTTGTAGCGGATTGTACAACAGCAAAGCAATATTAGTCGTTTTATAGACACACAATCATTAGTAAATAGCTTTCACAAAATTCTCAAGAGAAAGTAACTTTCACAAAAATTCCGCAACTTTAAAGGGTTAAAACCAAAAAAAAAAATATGTAAAATTTGACTCTCACCGTAAAGTGAAAGGGACGTGCGGTGAAACTTGGGACAAAGAAAGCAATTTTTCAAAACATATCTATTTGTAATGTAATTATAGTCTTCTGTCTTTTTTTTGCAAACTTATTGATAATTTCGTCGTAGAAACACGGTTGCTGTTACATTGTCTGCTTCAATCGCCAACAGCGACACATGCGAAAGTCGATCTTGTCCTGTCGAATTCCGCAAATACCTAAGTATTTATTCGTTTAAGCGCAGAAAAACTACGTTCTACCCAGGCACTAGTAAGTAGCTGGAATGGTCAACATTAACTCACATAATTTAACTACCTCTGAATATGTGTTTGTTAAATCTATTTCTTTCAAAAAAGCTAATAACTCACTAACAGCTCACTAATAGGTACAACGAACGTAACAAAACTAAATAAAAGTACTGTATAACTGGGTTTTCGGAAAATGTTTTTCCTTAAACGCGTTAAAATTCGAGAAAGTTTAGGTCTTCAAACTTTTTAAACCTGTTGTCCACTTCTTGATAAATTTCATCCAAAATTTGGTAAAACAATCGTCGATAACACGTTTTAATATCTCCAATATTATCCATGCGCGCGAGTTTTCTTTGTGGCTCCAAATCGACAATATTCGTACTTTCCCAGCATTTATCAAATCTCTTTTTTTGTTTATTGTATTTTGAAACTCACATGTTTTTACACAGAATCCGATATCGTTTGTTTTACATTGTAATAAATTAAATATATTAACAGAAAATGGAAATTTTTCTGAAAAAACAAGAAGTAAAAAGTTAATAAGAAAACGAATAAAGCGATTTGGCAATTTTTAGCGCAATGGGTTTGAAGTTAACAGATTGATACAACCAAACTAGGGTTAGAATACTAAAAATGTCCTTTTATATATATTTTACGGTAATTACTAATGGAAGGTTTTAATCAATGGCGTACGATATATATTTGCGCATGGAAAATAATATTCTTAACATTACATGAAAAATCAATGTTTCTATAAAAAAATAAAAATATCATACATTTTAAATGGTCACCTAGTCTTTAAATAAATATTCATTCTTGAAGACCACTTTTATATAGCCGTCCTAAGCCAAAAAAAAAACGTATCTCACTGTTTCTAGCAATTGCATTTTTTTTGTACTTATGGTCACCTGAGACTATATATATATATATATATATATATATATATATATATATATATATATATATATATATATATATATATATATATATATATATATATATAGGCAAAATAAAGGTATTCCAAAATGTGACAACTCAGAAATAAGTTTAGATGTATCGTTCAAAACTAAGTTTTAGGAATACACAGCACAATGATCGAAATCGGAATTTGGTGTATGACCGTTAATAAATGTTTTCGTCTCAATATATGCGCTTGACAATACATTTGCATGTTGAGACTGTACAGGTGTGTAATTGTGTGGTGTTTTTTATTAAATTAAGAGTTTTCTTGCCAAAGTTTTTGTGAAAAAACAAATATAATACGGAAAGCCAAAATTTATTGGGGAATAGCAATAAGTGAGATACAGAAACTTTAAATAGCCTTAGCTAGTGGATTTTTAAATAGTTTAAAACACGATTTGAACTTTAACTTTTTATTTCTTGTTTTTTTCAGAAAAATTTCCATTTTGTGATAATGTATTTCATTTAATTCAATGTAAAACAAACGATAGCGGATTCTGTATAAAAACATGTGAGTTTGAAAATAAGAGATTTGATAAATGCTAGGAACTTTTATTTAGTTTTGTTACGTTCGTTGTACCTATTAGTAAGCTATTAGTGAGTTATTAGCTTTTTTGAAAGAAATAGATTTAACAAACGCATATTCAGAGGTAGTTCAATTATGTGAGTTAGTGTTGACCATTCCAGCTACCTACTAGTGCCTGGGTAGAACGTAGTTTTTCTGCGCTTAAACGAATAAAGACTTAGGCATTAACGGAATTCGACAGGACAAGATCGACTTTCGCATGTGACCCTGTTGGCGATTGAAACAGACAATGTAACAGACAATGTAACAGCAAGCGTGTTTATACGATGAAATTATCGATCTGTTCAAAAAAAAAAAAGATAGAAGATTATAACTACATTCCAAATAGATATGTTTTGAAAAATTGCCTCCTTTGTCCCGAATTTCACCGCACGTCCCTGGTAACCCTGCACTTTCTAATCAGACGCATTACTATACCCTCGAAATGGTCGGCGCAACAACTTTACGGTGAGACTTAAATTTTACATTTTTTTTTTTTTGGTTTTAACACTTTAAAGTTAAGGAATTTTTGTGAAAGTTACTTTCTCTTGAGAATTTTGTGAAAGCCATTTACTAAGGGTTGTGTGTGGTCTATAAAATGTCTAATATCGTTTTGCTGTTGTACAATCGGCTACAAATCTAAATACGGGTTCTAGGAAGTCAAATACAAGGTGTAATTTTAGTTAATAAAAAATAAAAACAGGACTTCACAGATACGCATACGCTAATAAATTAATGTTGGTATTTTCCCATCATACCAGAATTGTGCGACAGAATAATTTAGAGCTGGACTGGGTAAGATATTTTTAATATAAAAGAGACTAATAAGTGAACTACAATTTTTTACCAGTCAGTTATTACAATTCTTACGGTGTGAGTGATTTATGTTCCGCGATCCTCGATTCGTACCTACCACAATGTTACCGGTTTATCTCTATAGGTATAACACTTAGTTCTTGTACAAATTTTGAAATTAATATAGTAAAAAAATTATACACGTTTTGTTTTAATACCTTATTCGGCATTTTAGATTCATACCAAAATGTTACTAGCTAATACTTGATTTATGTACAAAATTTCAGGTAGTTTTTTAGTTTTTATAGACAAAAAACAATGTTTTTAAAGCTTATATGTGTTCTTATATGGATGATACATTTTCAATAGTCATTTAGTAAACATTTACACTATCTTTTTAAATATTTTTATAAACATTGTTTTTATTCGATCGTTATTTTTATTCTATCAAGTTGAATTTGTTCGGAAAAATATTATTTATTATGGTATGAAAAAACTCGATTTTTGCAGATAAGATAACCGTTTCAGCCTAAAAGTGCATAAGTACATAGCGAGGCTTAAAATCTATATTATTTTACAAATAAATATTTTTTCCTTTTTTTTTTAACTTTTTTTATGGTGTATCTACAGAGGGAAACATTTTTAAGGTTTTTTCTTTTATATCATATAAAATCAATAAACAGAATTGTTTAACTAAAACTCTAATGCGTAAAACTACATTTCATGGAGCTTGTCGCTACTTCGTTTTTAAGTGTGTATGTATTGAGAATGTGAGAATAAAAATTTAGTTGATATATCGAGATATGTCCTACGGTTCTCTTTGAGGGTTTAAGAAAAACATTAATTTGTTACAATAAATTTTAATAAATATAGAGCGGAAGCTTTTTATTTATTTTAATTTTTAATTTTTATTTATATATATATATATATATATATATATATATATATATATAAATTAAATAAATTAAAAGCGTAATTTCCAAAGCTTCACCTTAAATTCTACCTATATATATATATATATATATATATATATATATATATATATATATATATATATATATATATATATATATATATATATAAACAGTTTGTACTAAAACTGAGGTTCACCCATGGAAAAATTGCTTAAGTTGTGAGGTCCTTAACAAAGTGAGAACCGTATATGGACCTCACTTTGGAAATTGATACCAATCGACTACTAACAACCCAATTTACCATTTAAAACAAAAAAAAAGTGACCTCACTTTTGTCGAAAATCCTTAAAACTAGTATACCGTAGTTCGCAGATTTATTTACTGACGGCGCTGTTTCGAAACGTTTATTTTTTAACAATTGCATATGTCATATATACACAAACCATTTTTCTTTCAAACTGAGGACCAAGATATGGCAACACTGTGCTATTATGCGCACAGAAAATTATTAGTTATTTTTACAAAAGAAGCGAAGCAATAATAGATTTGGTCAACTATCGGCTAATTTCATAGAAGTTAGGATATTTTATCTTAAATCTTGGCATAAAACGAAAACGTCTGGTGTGTACGATTTGTAATGGCGTGCAGTGGCATTAGGAATAGGGTAGGCAATAGGTAAAGGGCAATACAAAATGAGCATTTTGTAGATGTGCGTTAGCTATTTCATCAAAGTTTATTTAATTTATACGTGGGTATTCACTATTTAGTTTAAGTTACAACTAAAATTTATTTTACTAAGCATAAAAAAAAAAAATTAGGGCCCATTAAAATACAGCACTTTTGCTGGTTTCTAAAAAAGTGAAATTCAACCAAAAGAGTAGGCTTAAAATTATTCGATCCGATAAACACTGTAAAATAAACAATAAAAATTAAGGCCGTGGGTAATGCGCGTCAATGTATGATTCAGTGATTTTACCGAGTTGGGAAATCTGGCCACAAAACTGCCACAATACCTTTTTTTAAAGATTTAACAAATGAATGATCTCAGCTTAAAAAATGGAGGTTAGTATTGAAGTAGTAATGTATAAGAATGTTCCTATATATAAAATTTTAAAATAAAAGGTCAATGGCTTTTTAATTTGATTTTTTATTATAAAGTTCACATTAGTTAGAAAAAATAGGTTGGGAAAACCTAGTTTCCTCCTCCTAGGGTTGCCACATGGCCGGTTTTCGCCCGGCCAGACCAGTTTTGCTTCAACTAGGCCGGGTTCCAGTTCACATAACGTAGAAGCTGGTTACGAAAATTTGCTATATCCTCTCTCTATATCACTAAAATATTACGTAGTATATAATCGGCTGGCCTATACGCACTTTTTTTCAAATATCTACGAGTCTCGCCGCATGCCGAGTCTTACGTTTAACAATCCTTGTTTTAATTTACTTACACTTTATTATATCATTCAAAAAAAAAGTATAATTAACCTCAAAGCAATCTGCTTTTTAAAACATTTTTTTTTTCTTGTCAAAAAAAACACCTACGCTAGGAATTGAACTCAATTAAAAAGTTTATATTTTAAATGTGTCTTGTTTGCAATAAATAAAGATCAATGAGATGTTTTGTTTCCAAGTATTTTATTTATTTGACGGTATTTTAAATAATTAAGCTTAAATAAAACCATGATTCTAAAAAAAATATAAACCCAGGTTTTTATTGAGTAAAGTTAATATAATAATTTCAACGCTCTAAGTCGTCGTATCTCCCCCCTCCCTTGGCTGTAAAACGCACGTTTATTTTTTAAAAATGTATAAACTTTACTAATGTATAACTACAAAAGCCGGTTTTCCTTTAGAAAGGTGGCAACCCTACCTCCTCCCCACACACGACAATTCTGCAAAAAACTATTTATTGACACGCCATACACCGGAACAATAATAAATTATTATTATATAATATCGAGATCGCCCTCGTCCAAGACTCCAAGCGAGCGACCTGTAGATATTGGCTGATCGTCCGTATACCTTGCTTTGCTTTATCTCTTTTCAACACACGGCGCTTCATCGATGCCATTTATTTCGTAGGCTTATTATTTCTATAATAGGTGCTGCAATTCGATCTTGCTATTCATCGTGTGCTTGGATTTGGGTAACACATGGAAAACTTTTTTATTATTGATTTTATCAAAAAAAAATTTTGCTTATTAAAAAAAATGTTTCGCTACTAACCAAAAAAAATGAGAAATCAATTTTTCAAAGATAGTCAAATTAGAGAGCATAAAAATATTAGATATAAAGTGAGTTAAGTTATTTGTACAAGGTGTAATTTTTAGATAATTTAATTGTCAATAAGTTGAAAATGACTAACATATGGACAACTTTTTTTATTTTTGATTTTAGACGAAAAAGTAATTCTTTATAAAAAGTTTTGCTTATCTGAAAAATACGATTGATTTAAAAATAACGTAATTTTAAGTAAAATAAATTAAAAAACAAAAGTTTGCAAAAGAAAAAAAATTAAATTCCAATTTCAGAGATAGTCAGATTTAAGATCTTGCAAAAAGCTTTTAGGAGTTTTTTGATAATAGGCATAGTTTTTGGAAAAATGATTAATATGTAAAAAATGCCTTATTTATTTTTTTTTATTTTTATAACTTCTATTTTTGTACTTATTTCTTACCCTGTATACAAAATGACATTCTTTTTTAAATGAATCTTATTTTTCAGATAAGCAAAACTTTCTTTTGCGTCTAGAGTAGAAAATAAAAAAGTTATTCGTATTATTAACCAAATCCAAAGCACCTACATGGGCATACCCAGTGCATTTAAAAGCAAGGTTGGACTATTTTGGAATTTGGATTCGTGGAAATGCATTTGCTTTAAAATGATTTTAGATTGTAGATAGGTAATAAACATTTGGAAGTTGGAAATATTGATTGGAATTTGGAAGTTGTAAATATTGATAAATATTATTTAATTTTTAAATTTCCGCTAATATTACAAATATTTCATTTTTATTGGGCGCCATTTTGTTCCTATTGGATTCCCACCAATATGTTTACCATTTCCTTTCTATCTATGCCACATTTGAGTTTTGGGCGTAATTTAAAATAAATTCAATAAGGATCCCATTTTCACATTTAATTTTTCTGCAAAATTTAAAATCAAATGCTCAAGAGGTTTTACGCTGATTTTTTAAAAATTTTATTTGGCGGTTTTTTTGTTTTGCCATCTTAAAATGAAACCCATATTATCATCTTTACCTACTCCGTTGGTCCGCAGATATTAAGTTTCAGAATTGTTTTCATTAACGCTCCCCTTGTTGTTATATTAGAGTGGTGTATTATTTGGCGTTAGGATCCAGTAAAAAAAACGTTTCGCCAATTTATTGTTGCATCCTCAGGATACATAGATTTTCTATCCTGCATGAAAGCCATATTAGTTTTTACCTACTCCATTGGTCTGCAGATATTTCCTAACCCAAAAAAATACACCACTATAACATAACCACAAGAAGATCGTTAACGAAAACCATTTAGAAATTTAATTCTGGGAAATATCTGCGAACCAACGGAGTAGGTATAGACTGATAATAGGGGTATCATGCAGTATATAAAATTTGTGTCCTGAGGATGCAACAATAAAGTTGCGAAACGTCGAAAATAAAAAAAAAGACATTTGCTTATTTACTGGGCTCTAATCCCAAATAATACACCACTCTAACATAAAAACAAGAGGATCGTTAACGAAGACCATTTAGAAACTTAATATAGGAAATATCTGCGGTCCAAGGTAGTAGGCAAAGACTGAAAATATGGGTTTCATGCAGGAATCTATATGTGTCCTGAGGATGCAACAATAAAGTTTCAAAACGTCGACATATTAAAAAGGTCTTTTATTTGGATCCTAACTCCAAATAAAACACCACTGTAAAATAACAACATGAGAATCGTTGGCCAAAACCATTTAGCAACTTAATATCTGGGAAATATCTGCGAACAAACGGAATACGTAAAGATATAATATGGGTTTCATACTGGATATAGAATCTACATATGTATCCTGAAGATGCAACAATACAATTGCGAAACGTCGACTGTCCTGAGGATGCAACAATTAATTGCGAAACATTGACAATTTATAAAAAACTTGTTTTTTTTAACTGAATCTCAACCACAAATAATACACCACCCTAACAAAAAATGTTTAACATTCTTCTGCCATATTGGATTTTATATTATCAGGCCAGCCTCACATGACCCTTAATTTTTTATCAAAATTTAAACTCAATCGGGTAAGTAGTATTTAAGCTATGTCGCGAACTGACACACAGACCGACGGAATTGATAAAACTTGTTTTTTTGACATCTAGAGACGCTAAAACGTGAAGATATGTAAACCCTTAGACGGTGATCTTCTCCATGATTACAAAAGATTTATTTGGCCGCAATTTTGTTTCGCCATCTTGAATTAGTAACACAATTTTACTAGTTGAGCCCTATACCACAATTAGTTATGGCACACAACTTGAAATCAATCCATTAAGTAGTTTTTTCTGGCTGCAGTTTTAAATAATTTATTATACCGCCATTTTGTTTCGCCATCTTGGATTCGTACCAAAATTTTATCAGTTGATTCCAACATAATATTTGATGTTTATACAAAATTTGAAATAAATTGAATAAGCAGTTTTTCAAAATCATTTTTTAAACATTTCACTAGACCGCCATTTTGGATTTTTACCAAGTCATATAACCCTTAATTTTTGACCAAAATTTGAAGCAAATCGGGTAAGTAAGTAGACAGAATTGATAAAACATATTTTTTGGCATCTAGCGATACTAAAACGTAAAGATGTGCAAAACCTGAGAGGGTGATTTTTTCAAACATTTTATTTGGCCGCCATTTTGTTCCGCCATCTTGAATTAATACCATTATTTTACTAGTTGATCCCTATACCACAATTAGTTATGGCACACAATTTAAAATCAAACCATGAAGTAGTTTTTTCAGGCTAAATTTTTAAATATTTTATTATGCAGGCATTTGATCCGCCATCTTGGATTTCTACCAAAATGTTACCACTTGTTTTTAACATAATACTTGATGTTTTTGCAAAATTTGAAATAAATTGGATGAGTAGTTTTTTAATATTAATTTCTTTAATACTTCACTAGACCGCCATTTTGTTTCGCCATATTGGATTTACCAAAATGTTACCACGTTATCCCCATATGACCCTTAATTTTTGACAAAAATTTGAAGTCAATCAAATAAGTAATTTTTTAGCTACGCCGCGAATAGACAGACAGACCGATGGAATTGAGAAAACATGTTTTTCGTCATCAGGGGACCCTAAAACGTGAAGATCCGAAAAAATTTCGGAGAGTGATTTTTTCACAATTACAATACTTCACTTTTACGAGGGAAGTAAAAAGAACACCAGTCGCGTAAATTGTATGTATTCAATATTTATGGATAGTACCATTTAGTAGTTAAATGTAAGTTTATTTTTACATTTTGTTTAAATTTTCATTGTCTTTTTAACGCAAACATTGCATATTTATTTACCTATTGTTTTGAGTATGTATTACTTCTAAATTACGTTTTGTTTGAAAATTTTGAAATATAGTCATTGTAAAAAAAAAATAAAATCTTTTATGAACAATATTTTTCTTTAATTTTTAATTTAAAAAAACGTATGGAAAATCGCTCACATGGTGTACAGGGTATTCCAATTTCTAGGGTGACCATTGGGAGAAGCTATATGAGATATAGAAAAGTTTAAATTGTGGCAAAGTTGCCCAGTTTTGTACTCAATCAAATGCCGTTTTGAAATTGAGGATATTTTGAAGAAATATTTGAAATTCGTTTTAATTTATTACCAAGTTTTTTTAAAAAGATATTTTCAGATAAATGTCAAAAGCATCACAGCCACCATATTCCCTCTACTAAAATATGTTATTTAATTTTACGATTTTAAGTTTACGATTCGACGATTCATCCCCGAACGTTCATCATAAACTTTGCTTTTTAAATAGTCAAAAATTTTATGTTCTTCTTAATAAACAGTAACTTTAATTCTAAATCCAACAGCGTATCACATTTAACATTTGACAATATGACGTTATTAGATTTTTGACCCGATGTTTCGGTTCTCATCATAAATTAGCACTGATAACGGGTTTTATTTGTCAGGAACTTTAGAAAAACGCTCAATTTTGGGACACCCTGTACATTTACTAGTTCAGAATAATGTAAACAGTAAATTTTGTCTTAAAAAAAGGTAAGTAACAATAATTTGTAAATTAAAATTTAGATTTAATCGTATATCTAAAATAATCTCCTTTATTTTGTAATCATAAAATAACACAAAGTTTTTTTCTTATTGTCAAGACCTATAATTGCTACGGCTCTATTAACGGCTAAAGCGATAGAATTTTTGTTGGATTAAATAATAACGTTGGGTGATCAATAAACCATAATAATATTGCGCGGCACCGTCTTCCACGAATCTCATCGTTTCCCGATCAACGCCGCAGCCGACGGTCATCACAGCGAGAACCGAACGACTGCGAATGCGTTTGCCGTACAGCGGCTCCACCGTACAGCAGCTGAAACGTAAGTGGAATGAAATCAGCACTGCCACGAATTCGCCCATAAGGTTGCGCATCTTCCTTTTTCCTTCAATCAACGGCTATACTAAGCTAGGCTGGCCAGTCCGAATTGCCCTGATTTTGATTGACTTTCGTCAAGCTTTAAGGTAATCAGGGCAGGTAATCAGTCAAAGCGGCAGCCGAACGTGATAGCAAATGGAATATGAAATCGCGATTTGGGTCATTAGACGGTCCCTTATAATTCGATCGATCGGTCGTGACATCACGTCGCCATGCGGAAGCAATATATATTTTTATGATCCATGTGTGAGTTGGAAAGTGGATTTCTTGGGTATTTTTAAAATTGGCAGCATAAAATTTGAATGCTTTTAAGTAACCCCCTACTTTCTCCAATTTTATAAAATATCTCTAAGAAAATTAGCTGTCGTTCTCGATTGCATGAATTACATCAATGTTCGTTTAATAAACGTGCTATTCGATTATCATTTTAGGATCAGTTAGAGCAGCAAAATATTTGCATCTAATTGGATATAAACATACCGGACTATATACTAAAAAATACATAGGATAGATGTATTTTTTAGTATATAGTCCGGTATGTTTATATATTTTGTGAGATTTTTAGAGTTTCTAATTTTTTTTATGCTGGTATATGTTTAGCATAGGAAATGTAATGAAGTTCATTATCTTACTGTTCGGAAATGTAGTAAAGTTTATATTATTTTATACAGGGTCAGTAGGTAGCATATTTTTTTAGAAATTGTGTTTCTTTCTTAGTAAAACTTTTCGGTACCAGACATTAATTAAAGCATTTTGCCTTCGCAGCTGCGATTTTTTCAATTTTCTTTTCTTTATTGGTATTTTTTTAAGCTTTAAACATTGACAAAATAAATTATAGGTAATAGGTAGGGTTTGATTGATTCATTGAATGTTTGTTCCCGTCACAAGTTTTCAGTACAGAAGTATCGCAAATATTGTTATACAGGGGCAGTAGGACATTTTCTTTCTTTAGAAATTCTAGTTTAAAAGCTGTAATTTTTTTCTTATCGGAATATTTCAGTAAGGAAAACGGATTGAAGAGATTTTAATAGTAAATTTAGAAAATTTAGTTTTTGCAGCATTGAATTTTTTAATTTTTTTCTTTACCTAAACTTTTAAAGGAATTAATTGGAGTTTTAGATATTAGATGTGATACTTCTTGTAACTTTTACGGGTGTAATTTATTACAAAAAGTATTTTAATAGCTATTAAAAAATGGCTTTACCTAGTGACTCCTTAACGTTTTTATATACGGTTTTCACAGATTTAAGTAACTATTAGTGGCGTTTTTTTGTTTTTAATATTTTGAGAGCTTTAAAAAAATCGATGTTCTCCTTGTGGCTTTGGAACTGCTTAAAATTTTTAAATATCGTTTTCAAAGATCCATGTAACTTTTAGTGGCGTAATTTTTAAAAATATTTTGACAGGTCTTAAAAAAATTCTCCGGGACTTTTAAACTTTTTAAAAACGGTTTTCACAGTTTTCTTTATTTTTTTATAAATAATAATATAAAATAAAAATTCGACATTTGTCAAAAAAATGGTTTTTTTCGTAAATTTTAAACTTATTAAAAAAAATTATGTAGATTATACGATTCCACGTAACTTTTAAAAGCGCAATTTTGACAGCTATCAAAATAGAAGTTTTTCCTGTGACTTCTAAACTATCTGAAATATTTAAATACGGTTTTTACAGTTTCATGTAACTTTTACAGACGTTATTTATTAAAAAACATGCTAACTTGTAAGAAAGCGTTTTCCCCCACAACTTCCAAATTAGTTAAAATAATTAAAAACATTTTTCATAGTTCGTTCATAGGCGCAATTTATTAAAATAAAATATTTTTACAGCTGTCAAAAAATGATTTGTTTTCCTTATCTTTTGAATTGCTTAAAATTTTTAAATACGGTTCTGTTCTTACAGTTCTATGCAGCTTTTAAAGGTTTAATTAAAAAAAATATTTTGAGACCTGTCAAAAAGTCTGTTCGAGAGCCTGTTTTTTCTTTTACCTTTTCAACTGCTCAAAAATTGAATATAGTTTTTATTAGTAACTTTTAGTCTCATAATTTGACAGTTGTAAAAAAATGTTTCGTTCTGACTTTGACTTGAAATTTTAAAAATTTTTAGGTGTGGTCTTTCATAGTTTGAATTTATATCAGAAGAATATTTTGGCAGCTGCCAAAAAAAAATCTAATTTTCTGTAACTTTTGAGCAGTTACTTTTCTTTAAATAAGATTTTTAGAGTTTTTATGAGAATATATTTTTTAATTACAGGCCCATATTTTTGAATTTACTAAATGACTGTACAATATATGTAACCGCGTTTTATGTGTATAATTCTTAACAAACGGTAACAATTCTATACACAAAGCGTGACCGTAGTAACAAACGGTGTAGATATCTAAAAAAGTTCTCAATACAAAAAAATTTGAATTCTGGGAATTATCTTGTGTTGTATGCAAAAATACATGTTGTTTAGCTTTTCTGATATCAATGGACTTTGGTTTCCTAAATGTGATACTTGCCGATCACAAATAAATCGGTTTGATACAGTTACCAATCAAGACAGTCGAAAAAATTTAACGAAAACCCTGCTGTACATACAAGGCAATGTGGTCGACTTTTTTTTTTTTAAATTTTTAAACTGGTCTCTTAGAAACACGTCACTTACAAAAATACAGTCAAATTAATGGCCCTATATGCAATATTTTCCAAAATACGCTCTCCTAAAATTCGAAAAACACAGTTTTCTGAAAAAAAAAACAAGACATCGCTATGTAAAAAACAGTAGTAACAAACTGTTTTTTACATAGCGATGTCTTGTTTTTTTTTTTTCAGAAAACTGTGTTTTTCGAATTTTAGGAGAGCGTATTTTGGAAAATATTGCATATAGGGCCATTAATTTGACTGTATTTTTGTAAGTGACGTGTTTCTAAGAGACCAGTTTAAAGTTTTTAAAAAAAAAAAGTCGACCACATTGCCTTGTATGTACAGCAGGGTTTTCGTTAAATTTTTTCGACTGTCTTCATTGGTAACTGTATCAAACCGATTTATTTGTGATCGGCAAGGATCACATTTAGGAAACCAAAGTCCATTGATATCAGAAAAGCTAAACAACATGTATTTTTGCATACAACACAAGATAATTCCCAGAATTCAAATTTTTTTGTATTGAGAACTTTTTTAGATATCTACAGACATACAAAAGTTAATGGGGTATGCATTTGCAACAAAAAAAAACCTGTAGATTAAGGTTAAGTTAATTGTAAAGAAATCGGGTTATTTTCGTTTGACAGTGGAACACGTGCTTTTATGGATTACGTGTTTTGCATAGGTGCATAAATTAAATTTTATATGAAAATGGAAAACGAGTACTTATGAATTTGAATTTATAAATAAGTATTTACTATAAATTTTAGATACAATAATTATAATATATCTAATTTGTATTTTTTACACTCAAACAAAACAACATTTAGTTTTAGTATTATTATTCGTTACCATACTTTAGACTTTATTGGAAGTTTTATTTGGTATTTGGAGCAAACTTATGTAAAACGTATCTTTTTTACTGTAAGGTCTGAATCGGATGTATCACATTAGCAGACGTCTGTTACTCAAAACATAGCCGTAAAGGTTATGTTAATAGTAAAGGGAATCAATTCAAAAATTATCACATTTTCAAAAAAATATATAGATTAAGCAACCTTTTGCTTTCGATCTGTGCCATATCCGACTATTAAATTTGGATTCGTAAAAGGAAAATTATACTAATTAGGTACGTTAGTTATATTTTAAAATTTTTGACTTAAATACAGGCAATAACCGCTTTAAAACAGTGATGGAAAATCAGAAAAACTGAAATATCTCAAAAACAATAAACATTTTTTGATGAATATAAATTAGGACAATATGTGCCCTAGAGAGATGCATATTTTATTGATATACGGGATTTTTTCATGGGCTTAAAATTTTCAAGTTTTTCATTAAATTTTACATGTCACTTTTATTGAAAGGTATAAGTTTTACGCAAATTTTTAGAGAAAGAAATTTTCTTTTATTTCCAATTCTATAAATATTTAATTTATTTTTATACAGTTTTATCAAAAATGAATAGTAATGAAGATTATTATTCAAATAGTTGTTTTTGTTGACATTTTTAACTTAAAAACCTACCCCATACTTTAATTTTAAATTCGCAAATAAATAGAATTTTTGGTTACTATTACTATTATTATTATTATTAAACAATAAGTTTTTAACCATTATCATTTTATTTTAATACTAAAAATGTCGAAATGTTTTCGTTCGCAACCATTTATGTACCAGTAGCACCAGCGACCATTTATCATAAAAAAAAAACATAGCCGTCATATACCTGATATGATAATAGAAAAACACGTGCTGCGCCACACGTATAGGAATGCACCCAAAGTCTACAATTTTAGTACCAGCTAGTTCTGATTAACATGCGATTTTTTTACAACAATTTTAAAAACTTTTCGTAAAACATACCATCCAAATATGTCACAAAGGATATAACCTACTTTCAAAAAAAACTTTTACTCATTTTAAAACAAGAACTCCAGTAAATAAAAAAAGCAATATTGTGTATCATATTCCGTGCAACAACTGTAAGTATCATATTCCGTGCAACAACTGTAACGGCGTTAATATAGGACAAACCAATCAGTATTTAGAAAATAGATTGAAAAGTCATAAATATGACAAAAAGAACACACCATAGCCTTGACAAACCACGAATTCTCCAAAAAACATAAATTTAACTGTAAAGAAACTAAAATACTTAAAACGGAATCACATTTTAAAAAAGGGAATTTTTGAGATGGCTGGAATATATATATATATATATATATATATATATATATATATATATATATATATATTTACATTTAACTATATTATTAGAGCAGTAATAAGTAAGTTAAGTATTTTCGACCGTACAGAAATTACAAAGAGGTTTTATTTCGGGTCTAGCGGTCCGTGGGAAAAAAAAAGAAGAAACTCTTTTTATCTTAAGTGCTCAATATTTCGCCAATGTTTATTAGCTTCATCAGGAGCAACTACAACAATTACAAAGAACAGGTCCAATTAGAATTATGACATTAAAATGACAATCAAAAGAATAAAATTTTGTCTAGATATACATAGTCAATCCATACTTAAAAATTACTTACAAGATGGTAGAGTCAATAATTTTTAAATTTTAACATTTCAACTTTACAACAGCTCAAATAATGTGGCGTTTTTAATGATAATATTCATGTCCCAGCAGTTGAATTGCAAAAAAGGAGAACAAAACACATTAGCTACACAAGCCTTATCTAGATGTTAATAAATTGTACGAGGTGAACTATTCTACGGTGTGCAGCTAAAAAGTATTGTTACATAAAATTTAAAAGATTGCAATAAATATTGCTCAGCTGATTGGTATCTGATTTATAATTAATGCAATCCTTGTTCTTTTTTATGTGGTACATTTCCAAGAATAACCTTTTTTGTAGTTCGATTCCATCTCTAAAATTTTAACGTTGGAAAAGTCAAAATTGTGGCCTGTTTTTTGATTGTGTTCAGCCAATGCACAAGAGATTTTTCGTAAACGGCATTCACTTTTGTGGCCGGTTATTCTTTGCCTAAGCCACTGAGATGTTTGCCCGATATACTGTCCATCACATTCCAAGCAGGACAACTGATACACAACGTTACTATTAAATAATAAGTGTGTTTGATCTTTGACCCTAGAGAATAGATTAAAGTTTTTTATTGTATTATATTTTGCTATTTTTATGTGTGGAAAATCTTTGAATATTTTTGCAATATTATTAGTTAGTCCACTTATAAATGGTAGTTTTCTATATTTAAGTTCAAGCGGTTGAACCTCTTCTGTAGGGCCATCATATGTATTTGAATTATAAACCAGTTTTTTTAGAATATGTTTCGGATACCCATTATTTAAAAATATCTCTAATAGTTTTTTTAAGTTGTCTTGTAAAAATGAATCATCAGAAATGTGCATTACCCTGTTTTTCATGGGTATTACTGTATTATATTTTTGATTCTTTGGATGGTTAGAGAAATAATTTAAAAATCTAGTGGATGCTGTTGGTTTCTGATACCAATCCAAAATAATTTTATTTTCTGGGTTCCTAATTAGCTTAGTGTCCAAAAATGGTACACTACGTTGGTTTTCTTTTTCAATAGTAAACTGAATATTTTTATGAAATGAGTTAAAATATTGCAAAATAAGTTCTGTACTGTCCTCCGGTACCGAACAAATTACATCGTCCACGTATTTATATATAAAAGGTATCTGAAATGGCAAATTGGAGATAACATTACTAAATAAATTATCTAAAACTATTGTTGCAAGAATAGGGCTTATGGGTGCGCCCATAGGGGTGCCAAAATGTGTTTATAGAAGCTATTATTAAAACTAAAGTAAGTGTTGTTAAAGATAAATTTGATCAAATTTATGAAATTATTTTTTGAACTTTAATCTATTCTCTAGGGTCAAAGATCAAACACCCTTATTATTTAATAGTAACGTTGTGTATCAGTTGTCCTGCTTGGAATGTGACGGACAGACAGTATATCGGGCAAATATCTCAGTGGCTTAGGCAAAGAATAACCGGCCACAAAAGTGATTGCCGTTTAGGAAAAATCTCTTGTGCATTGGCTGAGCACAATCAAAAAACAGGCCACAATTTTGACTTTTCCAATGTTAAAATTTTAGAGATGGAATCGAACTACAAAAAAAGGTTATTCTTGGAAATTTACCACATAAAAAAGAACAAGGATTGCATTAATTATAAATCAGATACCAATCAGCTGAGCAATATTTATTGCAATCTTTTAAATTTTATGTAACAATACTTTTTAGCTGCACACCGTAGAATAGTTCACCTCGTGCAATTTATTAACATCTAGATAAGGCTTGTGTAGCTAATGTGTTTTGTTCTCCTTTTTTGTAATTCAACTGCTGTTGTAAAGTAGAAATGTTAAAATTTAAAAATTATTGACTCTACCATCTTGTAAGTAATTTTTAAGTATGTATTGACTATGTATATCTAGACAAAATTTTATTCTTTTGATTGTCATTTTAATGTTATAATTCTAATTGGACCTGTTCTTTATAATTTTTGTAGTTGCTCCTGATGAAGCTAATAAACATTGGCGAAATATTGAACACTTAAGATAAAAAGAGTTTCTTCTTTTTATTCCCACGGACCGCTAGACCCTTTATATATATATATATATATATATATATATATATATATATATATATATATATATATATATATATATATATATATATATATATATATATATATATATATATATATATATATATATATATATATATATATATATATATATATATATATATATATATATATATATATATACATATATCATTATTGGAACAGGAATCTCCCACATTTCGTTGTATATATATGTTAATTGACTTAGTGAATGATTCAATAATTTTAAAATGTCTATAATATTGTCTAACGTGGTAGTCAAAATATGTATATTTCTGTGTTTTTAATTAAATGACAAGGTTTGCGAATGTACAAAGTTTTGTCAATGTAATGATCTGAAGCTAAGAAATATAACAAAAAAACATCTTAGTTGACGTTTTAAGATTTTCCTGTATATTTGGAAAAATTTAATTGCCAAACATAAGGCTATAATTACGACGATAATGTATAGCAAAACATTAACGTCCTTCCTAACGTTGTACTCTGTTTCCTGTACGATGAAGTTGGAATTGACAACTCCTTTTTCTGTTGTAGTTCTTGTTTTGTAGACTTGTTAACAAACGACCGCGAAGCCCGTTTTGTCGTAATATCGCATTTTTTACTTAAATAAATTAATATATACCTTAAAAATAAGGCCAAAAAATAAGAAAAAGAATCCCTATATGTTTACACATATCAGACAATGGAAACACGCCTAGAAATCATCTTCTAGAGCGTCAAAACAAATCGAATGTAAACGAATTTCCACGCCTAATCTCGAAAGTTCGATGGAATAAATTCGTCCAATAGAAATACAGAACTCGTACCTTCGAGCCAATCAGATTCAACCACGCCGAGTTTGTATTGGTTTACTCGATTCTAGATTTTCTATAATTATAATAATTAATTTAAAATACTTCTAATTAAAATATCTACCTTGTACTAAAATTTCAAATCAAAATAACCAACTTATGGAAGAAAGAAGGTAAGCGTCGTGAACGCCACACCTAGAAAAGGACGCTACGTCCGTAGCTCCTAAACGCGACCTCCTAGCGTAAAAAGGCACTAGGAAGAAAATGTTTCCATTGACTCAATCTACATCATATCAACATTTCAAATTCATAGGAAATCTTTTGTGGAAGAAAATTTTTTCATTTTTGGACAAAAAACCAAAAATTAATATATCAACTTGGGGCCTTCATAGGATGAAAGCCCTTAACAAAAGAAACGTTTTATGTAATAAAACATTTTATGAAAAAATCAACAGGAAACCAGAAAATAGACTTCGGAAGGACAGCACCAGATCCTGGTGAATAATTCCAAAATCTCGTAAACCACACATAGAAAAAATCACATCTTTTATTTACAGGCATAAATAACTACTTAAGAAACATCGTTTAACACATTTTCAAAGCTGTACGAATTTTTTATTTGAAAAAATAAAAAGTTATCTGAAATTAATAAAAATTGGTCAGAATATGCATTAAGCTATGCTACTGGGAAAAATCGAAAATTAAAAATAAATCAAAAACAACGTTCCCACAGGACTTCAAAGTTTCCCGGGAGATATTGCCTCTAAAAATCCTTGCCGAAAAGTGAACCAAAAAGTCGACAGTTTCTAAGATCCTTGCCGAAAAGTGAACCAAAAAGTCGACAGCCTAGAATGGCCGTGATTGGTCCAGAGCTGACAAAAAGGTGTAACCGTGACGTCGACGCTGGAAACATATAAAAATGGCAAAATGGCCAGAAAACTGAATCTTTAGCATTTCGTGATTTCAACTCGTAAGTGAAACTTGTGTAAGTGATTTTCAATAAGTCCTCCTAAGCGCCGGTAGCAGTGTGATAGTGCGTTTCTTAAAAATCCCTATTAGTGATACAGCCGAAGACAACTAGAAGAACCTTGCAGTATTGTTCCCACCGTTGGATTCCGCCGGGTCTCTGTTCTGCACTGTTCTTCCTTGCACATTGGTTCCGAGTAGAGCTTAGATCGTGAAGATCGTCCTCGGGAATTAAATCAGGTTCTCTTGATTTATGTCCTAGTAGGAGGGATCTGGAAGAAATAATATACTGGCTGTCGAAATTGCGTGTGGAAGATCTAGGTAAGGCTAAGGCTCTGGTCTCCATTTTTTAAGCGTTCTCCAGGCTCAGTTCATTCTCCAGATCAAGTTTCCGATTTAAGTTACCAAAGGTTTAATTTAACTAATGCTCATAGTGTTTGTTTTTGTTGTACTTCTGGCGTAAATTCTATCACTAATTTGTAAAACTTTGAAACGAAAACCTGCTAACCTTTTGCTTATTTTTAAAATTGCTAATTAAATATTTTTATCACTTTGATTTTTAACGAATTGCTCACTTCATAAATTGTTATAAACATTTGTGATTTTAAAACTTACCGATTTTGCCTGCAAAAATTGTAATTATCTTGTAACATATTTTTGACTTTGATTTTGATTTGTATTTTGTGATCTACCCTTAGTTGGGCGAATCGCATAATTTTTTATATCTGATTTTTACTTAACCGATGTTGGATATTCTCTGATTGTTATAAACTTAATTGTTTAAACAAATTGTAAATTAATACTTGATCTTGTAAAAGTTAGATTAGGATTCTAGACTTAAGTACGCTTGGTGAATCCGATCTTTTAAATTTTTTAACGATCCCTCCAGAGACTTCAGTCACGTCAGTCCCTGAAGTTCTCAATCTCGCCTGAGTGAGGAGGATTGTTTATTCTAAGGGACACTTAGAAAACCGTGCTCTTATATTGATTTGACTGATATAAATATTTTGTGATTTTTGTAGATATATTTAAATACGCTATCATAAACTGTAACTTTGCTAAAATTTTAATTTTAATTTATTATTATAAATATTAACATATTATAAACATTTACGCGTCTAATATCCCAAGCGGCGTGACCCGGGTGGATAATTAGATTAGGGAATTGGCAAGCTTGAAAAGAATATCTTTTTGAGTTTAATTTTTGAAAATTTTAATTTTTAAACATTTTTTATTTTTTACTTGCTTTGCCAGCATAAATAATATACCTATTATTTTAAGCTCAATTTTGACTATTTTATCATTACTAAATAAATACTTATTTTCATTTTAAGTAAATAAAAAGATATTCAGTTAATTAGTTCGATTAGGCTAAGTAATTATTGTATCTTGATTTAAAGTTGTAACTGTAAAGATTATACTGGAGCAGTCACAGTGTTTTTAATTTTGGTTTTTAATATTGATTTGACTGATATAAATATTTTGTGATTTTTGTAGATATATTTAAATACGCTATCATAAACTGTAACTTTGCTAAAATTTTAATTTTAATTTATTATTATAAATATTAACATATTATAAACATTTACGCGTCTAATATCCCAAGCGGCGTGACCCGGGTGGATAATTAGATTAGGGAATTGGCAAGCTTGAAAAGAATATCTTTTTGAGTTTAATTTTTAAACATTTTTTATTTGTTACTTGCTTTGCCAGCATAAATAATATACCTATTATTTTAAGCTCAATTTTGACTATTTTATCATTACTAAATAAATACTTATTTTCATTTTAAGTAAATAAAAAGATATTCAGTTAATTAGTTCGATTAGGCTAAGTAATTATTGTATCTTGATTTAAAGTTGTAACTGTAGATTATACTGGAGCAGTCACAGTGTTTTTAATTTTGGTTTTAAAAAGACCAATTATAACAAATGCGAGAGATTTGTTATTGCTAATTTTATTTGACTAATAAACAAAAAGTGAGCAAAAAGACAGTTCAAGTAATTGTGGTCAAATTACTTGTGGTAAGGACAAAGACTGTTGAGCGAACTTTGATAAAATCTCAACATATATAAACAATAAACTATAAACTTAAATAAACTTAAGCATTATTATTAAGTGACAGTGCGTAGTGCTTTCTTTTGACGTTTCGACTTGTGCTCGAAAGGTGAAATTTTTTAGTGGTGTACGGACTTAGAAAAGCCTACACACGGCTAAAGCCATAGAAACCAGGCGTTTATAAGTAAGCAAATCCTTACGATTTTTGTAAATACTAACTAGACTAATCTAGGAATCCACTCGGGTTACGTTTCTTAGTTTGTAAGTGACTTCACCCCGTCAGACTCCCGTTGCTCCCTAATTTGTTTGAACTTTGGGCTTTGAATTTTTAAATTTAAGCAGAAGAAAAGAAAAATAAATAACCAAATGTACAGGGTCAGACGAAAGTAGTAGTACAAAAAGTTACAACTTCTCATAATAATAATAATAATAATGTCAAACCAGTTTTGTCTAATTTTCAAAATCGTCCAATAAATCAAAATATTACTCCTAGATTTGGCACAAATCAGGGTAATAACGGCCAGCGGAATACAAATTTCCAAAATGCGCCAAATAACAATTTTAATAGAAATTTTTCGAATGTACAAGGTCCACCCAGGAATTTTGGCAGCGGCCAAAATCCAAATTTTAATTTCAACCGAAATAATAACAATAATAGTAACAATAATCATAATAATAATAACGGAAACAGAAATTTTGCGCAGAATGCCCAAAATAATAATCGTCCGTTTAATTCACAAACCACAAACAAGGTCCAAACTACTGCTAACACGCAGAACACAAAAAACACTATTCAACAAAACACTCAAATCAAACCCCCAAATCAGACATTCAAAAAGGTAGAGGTGGTGAGACAAAACGAGTCTGCACCATCGACTAGCCAAAGTCATAATGATAATAATAATAATACTAATAAACATAATAATAATAATAATAGTAAGACTGAGGAAAACCTCAAAAAACAAATCAAGTTCCTGCAAAGGCAGGTGGCTTCTCTAAGAACCAAAAACGACAAAAAAACCTAATCCTGAGTGTCCGGAAAACTAGAACAGGGCTGGCCTCAGGATAAACTAATATATATCTTTTCTCCTGACTATTAAAATTTAATTTTTAATAATAATAATAATACTAATTAAAAAATTCTTCCAAATTTAAAAAATAAATTTTTTCATAAAGAATTAGATTCTCTATATCTCGAAGTGGAAAAATCCGTGGAGGAATCAAAGGGCGTCACCCTCCCCCACGTTTCACAAAATAAAATTAAAAATAAAACTAAAAAGAAAATTAAAAAACAAAAGAACGTTGAAGAATTTTCTCAAGAGGTAATCTCGAAAGAAAACAACGTTTCTTTAAATAAACAACCTTCTTCAAATCCATGTGTTCCTCAAAATAAAAATAAAATTAATTCTAATTTAAATAAACTAAAATCTTTTTCAATTCAAACATTTACATTGAGTGTCGGCCTACACGCACTCTTTGAAAAATCAACACACACCCACACATACACATCACACACACCCGAGGGTGGTAAGTCTGAAAACAGACCCGTCATTCGTGGCGCGGATAGTATGACTCACCATTCCTCAACCACACACTCTCCACACCACACCAGCCCCTGAAAACCACACAAACACAACCCATAGAAACACTTTGCAAAGAAAACGCGATACCTACGGTTATTAATAATAATGATGATAGTAAGAGTAGTAAAAGTAAAATTGATGGTGAAGAGTTAGAAACTTTTTCGCACGTCGTTGGGAATAGAGTCACAAAAGTGAAAAATCCTATACTGAGTGTCACTCTAGGTGGACAAAAAGTTAGGGCACTTTTGGACACTGGGGCCGGGGTAAATTTGTTATCGGCACACTTAGCCCCAGGTTCCCTCGACACATCAGAAACAATAAGTCTGGCTCTAGCTACCAACAGCACGAATGCTGAAGTACTGGGCACTTGTCATTGTATCTTTGAGATACAATCGGCGGTTTTTTCGGCAAAATTCTTCGTTATAATGAACTTATGCGAGGATATGCTATTAGGTCACCCGTTTTTAAGTAGCCAAGAGTGCGTTCTTGACTACAAGCGCAATTGTGTATATATTGGAGTTGAGAATCGTAAAACAGTGTACTGGTATCAACCACCAAAATTAAATAAAAATCAAATTAAACTCCCTGAACTGACGGATCAACACCCGCAGGGTATTAAAGATTTGATCATAGAGTTTCAGGATATTTTCGAACCGGGGTTAATACAACCTACAACTCGAACCACTAAACACATAATTACATTAAAATCAAATAAAGTCGTTAACAAAAAATGTTACCCTTTAAACCCATAAAAAAACGTATTTTATATGAGTGTGTCGATGAAATGCTTGAGGCAGGTGTCATAGAACCTTCTCAGTTAGCGTACTCCAGTCCCCCTGTTCTTGTAGAACGTGAGGGTAAAAAGCAACGTTTCTATGTAGATTTCCGTGACCTGAACGACCTGACTCAAGACGAAAGCTCAGGGCTCCCTCGTATACAGGATGCTCTCAAAGACCTCTGCCAAGCCGAGGTTTTTTCAGTTCTTGACCTGAAGGCAGGTTATTGGCAAATTCCTTTGAATGACCTTTCAAAAGAATTGACAGCTCTCACGACTCCGGACGGAGCGTCATACCAATTTACAGTCATGCCCTTTGGTCTGAAAGGAGCACCAGCCACCTTTCAGACACTTATGACGACAGAAGTTTTGGTTGGATATCTCCATGATTTCGTCCAAGTTTATCTCGACCATATCATTTGCTATAACAACTCCATTGAGGAACACATAACCCATCTTCGTCTTATTTTTGAGCGACTTCAAATTTACAAGCTAAAAGTTTCGGCGGACAAGTGTCAACTTGCCGTTACGGACCTTCACTATCTTGGCCATCGAATCTGTGGGGAAAACAATATCCCACAAGAAAAACACATCACCCAAATTCTGAATTTCAAAAAGCCACAGACAAAGAAACAGCTCCAGAGTTTCCTTGGACTCTATAATTGGTTAAGAGAATACGTCCCAAATTCGTCTGAAATTTTAGTGCCTCTTACCCAATTGTTGAGAAAAACTTCGAAGTGGCATTGGACTGAAGTCCACGACAAAGCCTTTGAGGAGGCCAAGATAGCTTTCTCGAATCCCACTCCTTTGAGCAGGCCCGACTATACAAAAACATTCATCCTTCAGACAGATGCGTCTTCCGTAGGAATGGCGGCCGTACTCTACCAGGAGGCAGAGTACGGAGAAAAGCGCATCATTTCCCACATAAGCTCCAAATTTTTACCAACTGTGGCTAAGTACCACATCAATGAGCAAGAGTGTCTCTCTGTTATGTGGGCAGTTAATTACTTCCGTAATTACCTAGAAGACCGACAGTTCATCCTTCGAACTGATTCTAGGGCAATTACTTGGCTGAATAAATTCAAAGACACTAAGGCTAAATTAACCAGATGGGCCTTACTACTTCAGGAATTCAATTTCCAAATCGAGCACGTCACTGGCACGAAAAATGAACTTCCTGATCTCCTCAGCAGAGACCCTGGGGAGCAAGTAGACCTCACTCCAAATCTCGACAGACTATTCCCACCAGAAGCCCTGGGGGAAAATTCTGACAGTAATTCCAATTCTAATTCTGAAGACTTAGCTATAAATGTAATAAATCTACGAGACTTACACACGAAAATTGTCACTGCACAACGCTCAAACCGTCAATGTCAGAGACGCATCGCGCAACTGACATACCTGACCGACAATCTACCAGAGACTAACGAAGACCGTGAACTAATAAAGAATTACGTCACGTACGACCAGTTACTCTGGAGAAAATACACTGCAGGAGACAGACCAGTAGTACCCAAAAACCAGACTCAGAAGGTTATCTACACGTTCCACGATGACCCTGATTCTGCTCACCCCGGTATAGACGAAACGTTGCGCCAAATCCAACGACTCTATTACTGAAAAAGAATGACCCGTGAAGTCTCTAAATATATCAAAAACTGTATACCCTGTTCGATATGCAAAACGCAACAAAAAGCGCCCCATGCACCCATGCATGCAAGATCACCGAAATACCCCTTTCAGATGATCTCAGTTGACGTATTAGGACGGAAACACCGCGCAAAAATCAATTTGTACTAAAGGTAGAAGACGTATTCAGTAAATGGGTAGAGGCTAAACCATTCCCAGAGCTATTGGCAAGGGATGTGGTAACATATCTGGAGGGAGAAATCTTTGCCAGATATGGAAGCCCAGAGACCTTAGTTTTTGACAATGGTCCGGTCTTTCTATCAAAACATGTTGAAAAAATGTGCGAACGACACAACATTAAACATGAATTTAGTGCGATATACCATCAAAGAGCTAATCCGGTGGAACGTAGAGTACAAGAATTTAAAAAAGTCATGCGTATCTTATTATACAACAAACCTAAAATTGCGTGGGACACTGAAGTCCAAAAAGCTTTGCAAATATTACGATCAAGACGTAACCAAGCTACTGGCGAAACACCCGCTTCCATAGCCCTTGGTTATGAGCTTCCTCGGCCAGGTACCTGGTTCACCCCTGAGGCCCTCAGGCAGAAAAATTTGACCAAGCCGGAAAGGAAGGCTCGTAACAAAAGGATCTAGGCGAAGCAACTAGATTATCAAAATAAAAAGTATAATAAAAATGAAGAATCCCCTCACATCACTTTTGCGCCCGGACAAAAAGTCAATTTTCGTACAAAGTACACAACCGGCCCAGGCACATTCGCTACGACATGGACTGCACCACACACTGTTGTTAAACAACTAGGTGACACATCCTATCTTGTTAACATCAACGGACGACTGGGTGACACATCTGGACGACTTACGGAAGCATCCAGATGGAAATGAGGTCGATTTTGATAATGAGGACAGCCTATCTTCCGACGACGAAGATAGCGTTTACTCTTTTCCCCAAGACACTGACTCTGAAGGAGAAAACTCTGACCCTTCAGGTCAACAATTAACAAATAATAATTCTGATAATCAAAATAGTTCAAATAATTCAACTCACATAAATGAGCCAAATCTAAATGTAAATTCTCAAACACTAACTAAACCTAAAAATATATCTGAGCAATCACAAATAAAAATCCCGGAGACAGAGCCACTTACTCTCAACAAGCCTCCAGGAAGCAAACCCATGATACGACCAGAAGAACTCTCTGACGAAGAAGATTAGCAAGTAATCTTCGAGGCTTAAATTGACAATCGAAAGGACAGTCAATTTACAGCTGGGTGGGGGAGTGTCGTAATATCGCATTTTTTACTTAAATAATATGATATATATACCTTAAAAATAAGGCCAAAAAATAAGAAAAAGAATCCCTATATGTTTACACATATCAGACAATGCAATTAGGCCTAGAAATCATCTTCTAGAGCGTCAAAACAAATCGAATGTAAACGAATTTCCACGCCTAATCTCGAAAGTTCGACGGAATAAATTCGTCCAATAGAAATACAGAACTCGTACCTTCGAGCCAATCAGATTCAACCACGCCGAGTTTGTATTGGTCTACTCGATTCTAGATTTTCTATAATTATAATAATTAATTTAAAATACTTCTAATTAAAATATCTTAATGAAACTTTGTAAAAATTATCAGTTTTTTATGCGCTTCACGCCTACATAAAAATCTTTCATTTATCTCAATTAATTCTACCTGAAATAAAATTGTTTTAATTTTTCAAAAATCTAAAACTAAATATTTTTCAAAAATTTTAACGTTTCCTAAAAGCCATTGTCAAAGCCCACAATTCAATAAAAGAATCATAAAAATCCGTTCATAAACAAATGAGAAAATTAACTTTAAAGTTTTAAATTCAAATTTGCAAGTACGTTATTTTTAAGATTTTCAATTTCAATCTTTAATAAAAAATTTTCTGTAAAAGGCAATCAAGGGCCGTAAGGACTCTCTGAAGGAGACCCCTTAGGGCTACCTTGTACTAAAATTTCAAATCAAAATATTAAGAAATAACCAACTTATGGAAGAAAGAAGGTAAGCGTCGGGAACGCCACACCTAGAAAAGGACGCTACGTCCATAGCTCCTAAACGCGACCTCCTAGCGTAAAAAGGCACTAGGAAGAAAATGTTCCCATTGACCCAATCTACATCATATCAAAATTTCAAATTCATAGGAAAACTTTTGTGGAAGAAAATTTTTTCATTTTTGGACTTGGAAAAAATCAAAAATTAATATATCAACTTGGGACCTTCATAGGATGAAAGCCCTTAAAGAAAACGTTTTATGTAATAAAACATTTTATGAAAAAATCAACAGGAAACCAGAAAATAGACTTCGGAAGGACAGCATCCTGGTGAATAATTCCAAAATCTCGTAAACCACACATAGAAAAAATCCCATCTTTTATTTACAGGCATAAATAACTACTAAAGAAACATCGTTTAACAAATTTTCAAAGCTGTACGAATTTTTTATTTGAAAAAATAAAAAGTTATCTGAAATTAATAAAAGTTGGCCAGAATACGCATTAAGCTGTGCTATTACTGGGAAAAATCGAAAATTGAAAAATAAATCAAAAACAACGTTCCTACAGGGCTTCAAAGTTTCCCGGGAGATGTTGCCTCTAAAAATCCTTGCCGAAAAGTGAACCAAAAAGTCGACAGTTTCGTTCACGGGACTCCGCCTAGAATGGCCGTGATTGGTCCAGAGCTGACAAAAAGGTGTAACCGTGACGTCGACGCTGGAAACATATAAAAATGGCCAGAAAACTGAATCTTTAGCATTTCGTGATTTCAACTCGTAAGTGAAATTTGTGTGATTTTCAATAAGTCCTCCTAAGCGCCGGTAGCAGTGTGATAGTGCGTTTCTTAAAAATCCCTATTAGTGATACAGCCGAAGACAACTAGAGAAACCTTGCACTATTGTTCCCACCGTTGGATTTCGCCGGGTCTCTGTTCTGAAAGGTTCCCTTGCACATTGGTTTCGAGTAGGGCTTAGATCGTGAAGATCGTCCTCGGGAATTAAATCAGGTTCTCTTGATTTATGTCCTAGTAGGAGGGACTAAGGCTCTGGTCTCCATTTTTTAAGCGTTCTCCAGGCTCAGTTCATTCGCCAGATCAAGTTTCCGATTTAAGTTACCAAAGGCTTAATTTAACTATTGCTCATAGTGTTTGTTTTTGTTGTGCTTCTGGCGTAAATTCTATCACTAATTTGTAAAACTTTGAAACGCAAACCTGCTAACCTTTTGCTTATTTTTAAATTTGCTAATTAAATATTTTTATAACTTTGATTTTTAACGAATTGCTCAATTCATAAATTTTTATAAACATTTGTGATTTTAAAACTTACCGATTTTGACTGCAAAAATTGTAATTATCTTGTAACATATTTTTGACTTTGATTTTGATTTGTATTTTGTGATCTACCCTTAGTTGGGCGAATCGCATAATTTTTTATATCTGATTTTGACTTAACCGATGTTGGATATTCTCTTATTGTTATAAACTTAATTGTTTAAACAAATTGTAAATTAATACTTGATCTTGTAAAAGTTAGATTAGGATTCTAGACTTAAGTACGCTTGGTGAATCCGATCTTTTACATTTTTTAACGATCCCTCCAGAGCCTTCAGTCACGTCAGTCCCTGAAGTTCTCAATCTCTCCTGAGTGAGGAGGATTGTTTATTCTAAGGGACACTTAGAAAACCGTGCTCTTATATTGATTTGACTGATAGAAAATATTTTGTGATTTTTGTATATATATTTAAATACGCTATCATAAACTGTAACTTTGCTAAAATTTTAATTTTAATTTATTATTATAAATATTAACATATTATAAACATTTACGCGTCTAATATCCCAAGCGGCGTGACCCGGGTGGATAATTAGATTAGGGAATTGGCAAGCTTGAAAAGAACATCTTTTTGAGTTTAATTTTTGAAAATTTTAATTTTTAAACATTTTTTATTTTTTACTTGGTTTGCCAGCATAAATAATATACCTATTATTTTAAGCTCAATTTTGACTATTTTATCATTACTAAATAAATACTTATTTTCATTTTAAGTAAATAAAAAGATATTCAGTTAATTAGGCTAAGTAATTATTGTATCTTGATTTAAAGTTGTAACTGTAAAGATTATACTGGAGCAGTCACAGTGTTTTTAATTTTGATTTTAAAAAGACCAATTATAACAAATGCGAAAGATTTGTTATTGCTAATTTTATTTGACTAATAAACAAAAAGTGAGCAAAAAGACAGTTCAAGTAATTGTGGTCAATTACTTGTGGTAAGGACAAAGACTGTTGAGCGAACTTTGATAAAATCTCAACATATATAAACTATAAACTTAAGCATTAAAGTGCCTACACGAACACTAATAGTGACAGTGCGTAGTGCTTTCTTTTGACGTTTCGACTTGAGATCGAAAGGTGAAATTTTTTAGTGCTGTACGGACTTAGAAAAGCCTACACACGGCTAAAGCCATGGAAACCAGGCGTTTATAAGTAAACAAATCCTTACGATTTTTGTAAATACTAATTAGACTAAGAGCTAGGAATCCACTAGGGTTACGTTTCTTAGTTTGTAAGTGACTTCACCCCGACAGACTCCCGTTGCTCCCTAATTTGTTTGAACTTTTGACTTTGAATTTTTAAATTTAAACTTTTTCCTACCAATTTCAACCAATGGCCACCTCAACGTCTGACGTGGTTCCTAAGCGTGTTAGAACAGTATCCACTTTGCCCAGCAACACCGTCCCCCTCATTGAGCACGAGCTCACTCTTATCTCTGGCGAGGGGAACAAACATCCTGATGTTCCTCGGGTGAGTGGTGGGTGCCTGACAAGCTTATCTCAAACCGCCCCTGTACACTATCAACGACATGACAACTCGTTTAAAACCTACTTATATGACACATTCTCCGGAGCCACCTACATGGAGGACCTCTGCATGGAGGTGCCCCGAGGAAGAGAATACCCAAGAAACTCTTCCATAACTAACAATAATTCAAACCATAACTTATCAAATATTCATTTTAATGAAAAAATAATAAATCCTAATTCAACTATGTTGCTCGATAATTCTATCCGAAAGCGCGAAACTTTGCGAACATTCTTCGATGACAGTTCGTTGGAAATTAGGAGACCAATGAGAATTAATAAAAATACTGAATCCCTCTTTGAAATGGATTTCTCTCCCTCCAATCAGAGTCAGGATGGGGAATCCAGGGTCGACCTCGCTTTCATTTGTGAGAGTAACAATAACTCAAACAATGACTTGGACCGCAGGTCCGTATTTAGAAAAAATAAACAAAAAACCACAGGACAACCCGAAAGTAGCTTGTATTCTCTTTTTAACGATGATGAGGTGGAACACAGCGTCCCTGTAGGGGACAGTCGGGAGAAGTAGGCTGTGTTCGAAAGTAAAGCAAAAAATTATTTGAATACAAACAACCCCATGCGAGAACATGGCATCCTCAATGGGGAAATCCCTAAAGGATTGACTATGTTCAATCTCAAACAAAAAATTTTTTCCAGTATAAGCTACCCCATAGCAGAACAGTTTGTTACTATGGCTCTCACACTCTGGGACGAAAACCTGGTGTGGGTTGTATCATTTCAGAAAACCGTGTTTTTCGACCTTTCGGTGGGTATATTTCGGAAACTTATGCAAAACGTATCGTTTTTAATGTAAGGTCTGAATCGGATGTATCAAATTAGCGGACGTTTGTTAATCAAAACATAGCTGTAAAGGTTATGTTAATAGTAAAGGGAATCAATTCGAAAATTATCACACTTGCAAAAAATATATAGATTCGTAAAAGAAAAATTATACTAATTAGGTAAGTTAATTATAATTCCATATTTTAAAATTTTTGACATTATGAATACGGGCAATAACCATTTTAAAACATTGATCGAAAATCAGAAAAACTGAAATATCTAAAACTATAAATATTTTCTGATGAATATAAATTAGTAAAAAGTCCAAGAGACATTTTTCATAGGAAATATCTAACAAAACAAAAATCTAAGTGCATCTCTGTCGGAAAAATGGCGAAAAAATAGGAATTTTTAAGAAAAACTGACAATTTTCGATAGTCATTAAAAATTATTTTTTTTTAGTCACTTTCTTTTTTATAGAAAAAAAAGGCATCTGGTCGGAAACTAATTATGTCACCGGAAAGTGCTTAAAAAGCTACATAAAATAAACTATTTAGGAAGGGTCTCCTGGAGTTCCTAAGAATGGGTACATTTTTTAACATTATCCGGTATTACAAGGAAACTAATACATCTAAGCCCGTAGAATATTTTTTTACGAAACAAGATATTTTTAGGTACACCGTGACCAAATTTCGAATTTAACGGTTAAATTACTGCATTTTTTTAAAGTTGATATTTTAAATTACAAGTTTAATCTTATTTTGCCGCTTACTGCGAATAGTAATCCAAATTATTTCCAGACATGCAGATGGAGCATTTATTTGGGTACAAAAAAGCTTTAATAACATTTCCCTCTAACTACTGAAATTGAAAATTTGATTTAAAGATGAAAGTGCACATATCGGTCAAAAATAGATAAGTACCGATCTATATACTACGTGAAATGATAGGTTGCATTGGCCTGTGATGTAATTAAAATTAGAGAGATATTTGACATGTAAGTTGTGATAGATGTCACGGCTGAGTTTTGGTTTGTTTAAAGTAAATATTTCTCTGATATTTTTTATAGCTTCGCTTTCTGTTTATACATTTACGCGTTAAGAAGTCTTTTTCACGATTTATATTTTAAACTTACGAGTTTAAGTGTATGTGAATTTTCATTGTGTTCAGAGAACTCTCTTGTGAGAAGAGAACTATGTTTTTCAACGAGAATTTGCCTGAGTTATTAAAAAATCGAAGAAAATATTAACGTGGTTCAAGACAGTTTCTGTGAAGTGACCACCATCTCCGTTTTATAATGTCATTGTTTAGTTATTTGTTTTTTTTAAACAAAAATCGAAGTTTTGCAATTAGTAATATCCTAATATCATTTTTTACATATATTTAATAACAACGTTGTATTTACAATATGGTGATTATTTATTGTGTTTTGAACCGTTTTTATTTGATTAATAGTTGTAAATTTGAATAAGTTAAGTTAAGAATTGGTAGATTTTCGAGCTTTTTGATGTTTTTATCTTCAATGTTGTATCTACTTTTACCGATTATTTCTGAAAAATCTTAAAATCGTGCATGTATGATGAGAGGTACACATAATTAGCTTTTTAGAGTATTTTCTTATAATGTCTGATCAGATGTACCCATTGGACTGACTAAATTAGGCATCTTTAAAAACAGACATATGCAAGGTGTTATAAATTTGAGGTACGAGAACTGGGATCTCGGAAACGGTAAGAGATACAAGGCCGGTTAAATTATGGCAAAGTTGCGTAATTTAATGTCGGATAATTAGTTGACAAAGTAGGAAAATCCTAACTATCTTCGACGATATCCGTAAACAAACTTGCAATTACCTGTAGTGCCGTATGCATTTAAAGAGATATTACAAAATAAAACATCTTTATAGCAATTTTTTCCTATCTACAAGATGGTGTTCAAAAAAAGTAAGCGTTTGGTTGGAAATCTGGTTACGGCGCCGGAAAGTACTTAAAAAGATACACAAAATGGCCGGTTTAGGAAGGATCTTGGAATATATACAGGAGAAAAACTGTTTTTTTCCATATTCGATGTCACTTTTACGGGAGTAATCTATTTTGAAAAAATATTGTGACAGCTGTCAAAAAAATTGTTTGTTTCCTGTAACTTCTGAATAACTTAAAATTTTTATATTTGGTTTTTATGTAATTCCATGTAACTTTTAGGGGCGTCATTTCTTTGAAATTTTTTTTTGACAAAAAATTTTTCCCCGTAATTTCATTTTCGAATACGGTAAGTAAGCACGTTTTATTGGAGCAATTAAAAAAATTGACAGTAGTGAAATAATGTATGTTCTGGAGTACCCCCCCTCTTACTTGAGGGAGCCCCGCCCACTTGACCTTGAGCCCACTTGACCTTGAAGTTTTCAGCGCCCTTCCATCTTCCCTCGCCCTGTGAACACCCTCTCTTACATCCCTGTCCCTGTGAGACATCATTTGACCTTAAGTGCCTTATCCACTTGACCTTGGGTCCATTTGACATTGAGATTTTGAAGGTCAAATTATTTGACATTGAAATGACCTTGAGAATTTTATAAAGGTCGACCACTTGGCCTTGGGCTTGTTTACCCTTGAGATGTTTTGAAGGTCAAATTGTTTGATATTGAGATTTGTTTGTTGTTTGACCTTGTCGCGTCCTCGATCTACGACTTTCAGATGTTCTTAGCAGTTGACTTTCAAACGTTTCGGTGGGGGGTGTAACAATCAGGGTCCGGTGGGGGTGTGTTATACTCAGGGTCGTGACTATTTAGTATTCCATTGCCACAGTTTTAACAAGCATCAGTTGTTCAACTTGTTCGTAAGCGGTAACCTCGTGTATACTTAAAATGTTTTATGCTTGAAACATTTCTTTTTAAAATGTGAGACAGGTGTTAACACAATTGCTGTGACTGTGCAACTCTTAGCATGGATTCAAAGTGGAATAATGTATTTACATTCGAGACAAGATTCGCAAACAAATGTAATTCCAGTCCGCAGAGGATTGCTCCTACACCTGTTTTTGAGTATAATATCGAGAATATAGGTATAAAATATAATACCTCAAAAAAACTACTAATTTTGAAGCAAGAAAGTGGTGCAGTTATAAAATTTAAATACGTTGGCTTTATGGAATTTTCGTTTCTGAATACCATAAATGATTTTTTGTGGGGTGTCAAGTTTTATATTGAAGAATATCTACATATAAATTACTGGGTTGAAGAAGAAGTCATAGGATTATCCATATTTGATATTGATTCTGGCGTTTTAATGACTTAATGAAAATTATATAGATTTACCGTTAGCTCATAGAGCATTTATTTGTGAATTTGTTTGTCGCAAGTGTAATTAGTGTAGGAAATAAACATTTTATTAAGCAATGTTTCTTTTATTTAAAAACTTTATTTTAACGGAGATATTACCTGTAAATGAGACCCCTGCATAACAATATATCGATATTTAATTTTGTATATATATATATTTTTATATAGTTATATAGTTCAAACGTCGTAGTCTTAAACGTGTACCTCGTCATATTCATTTCAACATTGGTTGTAGCACCATCCGAGGTGTTTATACTAAAAACAGAAATCATAGCCTGCAAATTTGAATAAAGATACTGTGTTAGTACGGTCACAAGTAATTTCATTATTAAACTGCCGATTGTACCCTTATCGCTATGGCCTAAAAAATCATCACAATTTGCCGTTAAATAAGGATGTTTGTCAATTATTGAAAGGAAAAGGGTATAATACGAGTTACGATAACAGAATGTAATCTGTATATTTAAAACACCAAGCCAGAATTTTCAGCAAGCAACAAATAAAACCAATATCTATTTCAATAATATTTCTGGACAGATGGGTAAATGCGCAAACTTAGATAAGTTAAATTTTTAATAACGATGAAAACGAATTTGCTTCGTTTCCTTTCTCATTTATTTATATTAGCACAAAAGCTATAATTTATAAAAAAGCATTGGTTTAAATAGTTTAATCTTTCACTTATTATATTTCGCACTGTATGTACAACGAAGTGCATAGGCTTAGCTAGTTATTTATTATGCGATGAAGAAAAATCAATTTTTGCATTATAATGCAAATACAAATATGATCATATACAGAGAAGGAATCAGACATTAAAATAAAGTCTAAACGTATGAATGTTCGTAGCAAATCAGAAATCCATTTTTCATAATAGATACTGACACTGATATTTTAGATAAAAAATACAAGGAAAAACAAACAAGAAAGTCTATTTTGTCTTTCAATAATTGGTTGCTGTAGTTGACGGATGAGGACCCCAAAATCCATCGAATTCGGTGATGGTATAAAAAAGTAAATAATAACAATTTGGGGGAAATGATTTCCTCCAAATAAAATTTTTAATATGCAATTTCAAAGCCTTAAATCAAGAAAAGAGTTCAACAAAAAAACCATATCGTATATGTTTAAGCAAAGCTTGTAGTTACTTTGAAACTTTATGTAAAAGCATTATGTTTAAAATAAAAAACTTTGTAATAACGTTTTCTATTGGCAGTCAAAATTATTAACGACCTGAGAGCAGAACCGTATTTTATTTATAAATACACACACATATATATATATATATATATATATATATATATATATATATATATATTGGCAGTCAAAATTATTAACGACCTGAGAGCAGAACCGTATTTTATTTATAAATACACACACACATATATATATATATATATATATATATATATATATATATATATATATATGCAGTCAAAATTATTAACGACCTGAGAGCATACACACACACATATATATATATATATATATATATATATATATATATATAACTTTTTAACAATGTTTTCTATTGGCAGTCAAAATCATTAACGACCTGAGAGCAACAACGTATTTTATTTAATAATATGCATACATATATAATTTATTTCCATACGACATATAGTTAATATAAAACAGAATACATTTTTAACGGATTTCCTCGACAGCCAAAATTGATAACTTACATAATATAACAAGTTTTTATTTTGTCACAAAAATACTGAAAAAGTTACATGTCTCATTTTGCTTCTTTAGAAAAAAAAACAAAAGTAAAATTTAATTGAAGAAATAAACATTCAGGTATTGCCTTAAGGCTAAACACTGGGATCTATTTATTATTACCCCCTTTATCAGGGAAGTATTTAATAACACTATAAATTTATATTTTTGCTAAATCGTAAAATCAGACCTGTTTTCTGGTATAATATATAATTACCGCCCCTTATATGACACCCTTTTTGCAAATAGAGGATCGCAAGTTCATTTTTAGGAAATTTTTATTAAAAATACTACTCATATCATATAGATAGTTTTATTAGCTATGATTTTTTTTTTCACAACAAAACTAGATGTCTTTATCCTGATTTGAATTCTCGGCGACCTTGTCATTATATCGTTATCATCTAGCTTTAAAAACCCATACAGTATGTCATGCAATTATTGACTAAACCTACAAAAGAAAAAAAATATAAGAAAACGAACAGTGTTTACAGCTTAGTAAAGCGGTCAATAATTAATTTTTAACCAATTGATGTTTTTCTTAAGAAAAAAAACTGTAATCTAGATGTATTCTTTATGTTGTCAAGATGAAGGAAAAGTAAAGTTACTAGTCCAGAAAAGTATGCTTGTTTTCTTTGGGGTTCCCAATTTTTTTAGATAACAAATGCTAGAAAAACAAAAAGAGCAGGTCTTTCAATAACTGGCATTGGTGGCATGGTATAAAAAAGTAAATAATAACTATTATTTAAAGGAGATGGTTTCGTCCAAATAAAATTTTTAAAATGCAATTTCAAAGTGTTAAGTCAAGAAATGAACTCAAGAAAAAAAACCATATCGTTTATATTTAAACAAACTTTGTAGTTATTTTGAAACTTTATGTAGAAAACATTATGTTTAAAACAAAAAAATGTTTTAACAATATTTTCTATTAGCAGTCAAAATCATTAACTACCTGAGGATAACACCGTATTTTATTTAAAAATATACATACATACACAATTTATTTACACACAACATAGAGGTAATATAAAACAATAAATTTGTCGTTAAACGTAAAAACTTTCTTAACGGTTTTCCTCGACAGCAAATCTATTTGTTATTGCCCCCTTTATCAGGAAAATATGTAATAAAAATTCAGCCCTATTCTTTGATATAATATATAATTACCGCCCCTTATATTTCAATTTTATTTTTAAGAAATTTTTATAAAAAATAGTTCTTACGTCAAATAGATACTTTTCTTAGCCACGATTTTTTAAAAACAGAACCAGATGGAATGTTTTTATCCTGATTTAAATTCTCGGCGACCTTGTCATTATATCGTTATCCTCCAGCTTCAAAAACCGATATAGCATATCGTGCAATTATTGATTAAACCTACAAAAGAAAAAAAATAAGAGAACGAACTGTTTTTACAGCTTAGTATAGGTCAATAATTAATTTTTATCAATAGATGTTTTTCTTTAAAAAACTGTTCTCTCAATGGTTTCTTCATGTTGTGAAGATAAAGGAAAAGTAAAATTACTAGTCCAGAAAGTATGAAATATGGTTGTTTTTTAGGTGTTCCCAATTTTTTTAGATAAAAATGCAAAAGAAACAAAAAAAGTTTATTTTGTCTTTCAATAATTGGTTGCTGTAGTAGTTGAGGGATGAGGACCCCAAAATCCACAAAGAATCATCGAAATCGGTGATGGTGTAAAAAAAGTAAATATTAACCATTCATTTTCAAAGGGAATGATTTCATCGAAATAAAATTTTTTTTATGCATTTTTTTCAAAGCCTTAAGTCAAGAAATGAACTCAAGAAAAAACCGTATCGTATATATTTACACGAACTTAGTAGTTATTTTGAAACTTTATGTAGAGACATTATGTTTGAAACAAAAACTTTTTGACAATGGTTTCTATTGGCAGTCAAAATCGTTAGCAACCTAAGGACAACACTGCATTTATTTAAAAATATACACAGATAATTTATTTCCACATTGTTGTCGTTAAACGTAAACACTTTTTAAACGGTTTTCCTCCACAGCCAACATTGATAACTTACATAATATGACAAGCTTTTATTTCATCACAAAAAAACTGAAAAAGTTACATGTCACATTTTGCTTCTTTAGAAAAAAAACAAAAAGTAAAATTTGATTCAAGAAATAAAAATTTATGTATTGCCTTAAGGTAAAACATATTTATTATTACTCTCTTATCAGGAGAGTTTTTAATAAAATTTGAAATTTGTATTTTTGCTAAATCGAAAATTCAGCTCTGTTCTCTGATTTAATATATAATTACCGCCCCTTATATGGCATCCTTTTTGTAAATAATGGATTGGAAGTTTATTTTTTAGGATATTTTTAGTAGTGTTTTTACGTAAATGTTATAATTTTTGCTTTGGATGCGTTGTCCAGTGACTGCACATTTAATAATTATCCTTGTGACAAAGACATTTATGACTTGTGTAAAATATTAATTGCTGAAAATGTCTTGAAATAGTATCTAGTATGATAAAATCTAACCCCTGAAGGGGTAGAAGACAAAGGCATTTTAATAAATGAGGAAAAATAATTAAATTATTAAATTTTATCCCTTGTAGAGATACCATGGACGGCAATGCCAGCCAAACTATTTATAGGATGTTTTTACCAACATCTCTATAAATAATATCAAGTATAAATAAAAAGTGCAGCGAATCTCTAAAAAATAGATAAGTTAGATAGATAAGATTTTAATAAATAAAAAAAAAAATATATTTTACCCTTAACAGACTTCCTCGGATGGCAGTGCAAGCCAAAATATGTGTAGGTGTCTATTACCCCGATGTCTGGAAATAATATATATTATGAATTAATGCAGTAGCGGGTTTCAGAAAGGGTAGAAAATTCAAATTAACTTTAATAAAGCAGGAAAATTCAATTAATTTAATTACCAATGTGTCTAGAAATAACAACTGTATGAATAAAAGTGACAGGATTAGCGAACTGAAATAAATTTTGTTGAATGAGAAAAGTCATATTTTCATATTATGTCCCAGGTCTTGGACAAAACTAGGTAGTCAAAATATTAATTTGAAGTTGTTGCCAATATATATAATAATATATATTGCATAAAAGTAATAAAAATAGTATGCATAAAAGTGGAAGTGAGGTCCTTAAGGGTAAAAGACCCCGCCCTGCCGAGTCATTCCAATATATTAATGATGTTTCTATTACAAACTTTTATGACAAGTACAGGAAGATCCAAAACGGGTAATGAATCTTAATAAGTTATAAAAAATGTAAATGACTGGGAATGTTAGTCATAGAGTGTATAATCAGTAATAATAATAATAATAATAAATAATAAATAGCCTTTATTTAAACAGTGTTAGTAAAATAATATAAACAAACATTGTACTAGGGTGGCGAGATCTAGCATAGCTACTCACCTAACCACCCAATGTAACAATTATTAGAGGTAATGTTCGTAGTTAACAAACACATAAAAATAACCCTAAAAGTAAAATAAAAAACAAAAACAAGAAATGTTACCTATACATGAAAGAGAGTGAAGAGAAGAACAAATCCTTTTAATTGACAAAAAAAAGAACAAGTAGTTTAAGGTACTATGATTCTAATATAAGGAACAATAGTCACTAATAGCAACCAATAATTATGATGTGCGATCACTGTGTCCAGCCGAGCGTTCGGTCTAGCCAGACACAAAAAAAAAAGAGAAAGTAGAAAAGTAAGAATATATTATCGATTTTCCGAATTTAGATGAAACTTAAGTTTTTTCTTAAATGTGTCAACAGCTGAGCAATTTTTTATGTCGGCCGGCAAAGCATTGAAAAACTTGGCAGCGTTAAAACTAAATGAGCTCTGAAATAAAGAGGTTTTGTGCCGAGGGACGCAATACAGAGCATTATGGCGTGTATCCCGATTATGGATATCAGAATGTTTGACAAGCTTCTCGAATAAATATGTAGGTATCTGCAAAGTGTTAATTTTGAAAACCAGTGTACATAAATGCAACCGGAATCTTTGATCCAACTTAAGCCAAGCAGAATCAATATAACATGGTGTAATATGCTCGTACTTTCGTAACCCGTAGCAAAATCTCAGACATGCATCCTGCAGTCTTTGCAAACTCGCTTTATCCTCCTGTAACAAAGCAGGCCAGAATAACACATCACAGTATGATAACAGGGATAAAATCAACGAATCAAATAACCTTAATTTAACCTCAGTTGATAAGACATTTTTAAATAGATAAAGAGTCCTTAACTTACCATAACTTTTTTGGAGCATGTAGGAAACGTGACACTTGAACCTCAACACACAATCTACATACACTCCTAGGTTCTTACAAGATTCTGAGACCGGTATTCTTACATTATTCATATTAATATTGAAATTCCTCAATATCTCCACATTATTTTTGCCAAATAGAAGAAGCTGAGTTTTATTTTGATTTAGCAAAAGGTTATGGGCGGTGGAGATTTGATATATAATATGTAGGTCTTGGTTAATATATCTTTCGGCCAATTCAACTTTATCAGGGTTGAAACTATAATATAACTGAGTGTCATCAGCGTATTGATGAGAGTGCATCTTTTGCAAATGACCACTGAAGTCTAAAGTATAAAGAGAAAAGAGTAGAGGACCTAGTATACTGCCCTGAGGAACTCCACAACTAGAACCCAATACATCAGATGAGGTATTGCCAATTATAACTTTCTGAAGCCTTCCTTGCAGGTAGTTTTTTATAAACTCAACAGCAGGCTGGCCTAATCCGTAATATTTCAATTTAGTACATAACATATTGTGATCAAGTGTATCAAATGCCCTACTATAATCAAGGAGCAACAGGCAGGAATTTTTACCTTCGTCAGTGGCACGAAAAATATCATCTGTTACTTTTAGAAGAGCTGTGGTCGTACTATACTTCGAACGAAAGCCAGATTGAGTGGATGGAAGGATATTTTGTTGTAATACATAACTATTTAACTGTTCATGGATTATTTTTTCGAGTATTTTTGAAAAAATAGGTAACAAACTTATAGGTCTAAAGTCAGCAAGAGTAGCGGCATTAGTAATTTTAGCAGTTGGAAGGACATTTGCAATCTTCCATTTACTAGGAAACTTACCAGAAGAGATACACGTATTAATAATAAACGATATATGATTCAATAAGTGGGGAACTAATAAAGATATCATTCTGAGATCTACTCCATCTGCACCCCTGGCATTAGAACGCATGTGGGAAATTATTTTTTCAATCTTATCAGAACTAACCGTTGAAAATCTGAAATTGTTGTAAGTATTGTTAAAAAATGAATCTTTGTAATGATTTAAGTACGTATTATTATTTGCCTGTGATAGAAGTAGGGGAATACTATCAAGAAAATATTTATTAAAATCGTTTGGACTTCCTACTTCTTCAGGCCGACTATCCGGTACTGAGTTAATATTTAACCACTTCAAAGTACGCCAAAAGTTTTTTGGATCGACCCTAAACTGATGATTGAGATAGGCCTTTTTTTCATTTCTGATGGACATGGTTACAAAATTCCTAATTTGCTTATAATCATTCCAACTTCCCTCGGTTTTAATTTTTTTATACTTAGAATGGGCTTTGTTCCTTAATCGCATCATATGCTTAATATTAGGAGTAATCCAGGGGGCAGGTGCTTTTGTGATACGAGAAGTCTTGACAGGAGCATGTTTATCGAAGAGCTCTATCACTGCCTTGGTAAAAAATTCCACCATTTCGTCGATATCAATTAAAGAATACAAGTAATCCCAGTCAAAACTATACATATCAGCAATAAAAACATCATAAACAAAGTTACTGTAGTCGCGATACGTCTTAAATTTAACAGAATTAGGTGATTTTCCACAATTTATGTTACATTTAACCAGACAGTGGTCTGAAATATCATCCATTCTAACTACCATTGGATCCTGAACAAGGTCCACTGAAGAAGTAACTATGATATCAAGTAAAGTGGCGGTATTATTTGTAATTCGGGTGGGTTGCGCAATTAATTGATGTAATCCATACTTTTTTAAAAAAATATTTATTTTCAAGAAGGCATTATTTTGTGAGAGACAATCAACGTTGAAGTCACTACCAAACAAGACCACATCATGATCTGGAATCAAAGATATCAGCGTACTTTCAAGCACATCAATACACTCAATCAAATTTGCGCTGGGCGAGCGATAAATTGATCCTAAACAAAAGTTTTTACCACCCATTTTAACACTGATCCAAATTTGCTCCAAAGAATCCCCAAAAGCATTTACATTAATAAGTTTAAATTTAAATGTGTTCTTCACGTAGAGACCTACACCACCCCCTCTATGATCACGATCCCCCCTTAAAAAAGTATACCCGCAAGCGCCGCCGTTGCTATCCCGCCAGTAAGCCACGTCTCGGACAATCCAACAATATCCAACTGCTCAGCCTCTATGTATTCAGAAAAGTCATCAAAGCTTGAACACAATGAGCGCACATTGAAATGACTAAAACTAATCTTATCCTGCATATTTAAAAAAAAATATATATATATATATATATATATATATATATATATATATATATATAAACACAAAATATATGGGCATGGCGTGCAAGCTCCGACAAAAAATGAAATAATTGAGAAATAAATAAGTGTGGGTTTATTCGTAAATAGAAATAGAGAAACAAGTAAATAAATGTGTTATCTAATATGTAACATTGCATAAAAAATATAATAATATATTAATATAACAGAACAATGCCCATTGACTAGTCCATATTATAAAGTGCATTTGATAAAAAAAAATACAAGGATTCCATCTATTCGTTCATAAACCCATAAACCCGGATAAGCAAAGATTCGAAATAAAAATGTTTAATCCTTTTCAGTTCAACATGTTAACAAAAAATAAAAATGCTTAATCCCTTTTGCTAAACGAAAATGTTCAGTTTATAGAAGGTATAAATTCAAATTTAACAAAACAGCAAAAAAAAAAACAAGATAATTCGTTGTTATAGGGTTTTTACCGCAAGCGTTCGTATAGTTTGCCAGGTGAATAAATATATATATAGTTTACCAGGTGAATAAAGTCGCGGTCAAGTGGCTAATTATCACGATCACTGGTCAGCAGTACCTTTTCATTTTTCTTGGGATCCCAAAAGAATACTTTGCCTCCCGATGACCATACTTTATTATTGCCATATTTTTTCTTTGCCTGCATCAAAATTTTGTAACGTTTAGAAGTAAGATCCTCGAAGATAGCATATGTTGTGTCCTTCAAGGCCTTCTTAGCACCCATTATATCATTCCGTTTCCAGTTATTCACAAATTTCACAATGATTGGACGTGGTTTATTATCGTTAGTTGCCTGGCCAGCCCGAAAGAGATAGTCAATATCTCTAATCGAACAATCTACTTTAAGCTCATCATTGATGAAGTCAATGACTGATTTTGACAGATTTTCATCGTCTATATCCGGAAGACCGCAAATACGAATACAGTTTTTCCCCTTTTCCTGATCAAGTTCCTCGACTTTATCCTCCATATCAGCAATTTTTTTTGTGTTTTTTTCCACCGTGGCTGTTAGTACATTGATAGACGCACATACCTTAGTTAGCTGTGATTCTAGCTTCTGCAATCTGGAGTCCAATTTGGTCTCAAACTGTGACATCAGGTTGTTACAAATCGTACTAATCAATGTCTTGATGGAATCGTCGTCCAGGCTAGACATAGACCCTTTAGCAGAGCGTGTAGTCATTTTCAGGACCACGATTTTATCGCACTGGTAGACACCAAAGAACACCAACAAGCACGCTCAGAGTATTAATTAATTGCTAGCCCGGTATTTAAGTGCTGTGCAAGATAATCACAATCACTCACAACAATAACAACCGATCAATTGGCTAGAAAGTTATCAATTATAAGGGAAGATTAACCACACTTATAGCTGTTTTACACGGAGCAACACGAGACACACCTACTCGAACAGCATACTTATATCAAAAAGTTAAGTCTAGTGTATTAGATATTTTGTCAGCAAACCACGTATATCAAGGTACACATTTTGATATTTTGGACAAATTAAAAGAAATACCTATTCGTTTTGTTGGGTGTCAGTAGAATGCACTTTATTTGTAAAGAGGTTTACCGAATAGACAAAGCTAAAAGAGAGAAAATATGACGCTTGAAGAAACAATCAAAATTATAATTAACTTTTCACTGTGTTCCTGTAGCCTGTTTTGATAGTTTGATGTCCTTTCAAGTTAGAAATAAGACCTACAACGGAAACTTGATTTATGAGGGAGGAGGTCATTTGCTAACAATTTTTTTTTTCTGAAATCATGTTACAGATTTTTGTTTTCAAAAATATCAATGTCTTCATTTGTGGATGAATTCTAATAAATTATAGTTTAAAAAACTGCAAAACACCCTTTAATAGTAAACTGAACTAAAGAAACTCTTTGGACGAAAATAAAGTCAATATCAAGAAAATTAATAGAAGTGTTTTATCAGTTTATTTTTAAACTCTGAAATATATTTTTAGAAATATTTATAATCAACAGCAAAAGTTATGGTACGACCGGGGATCGAACCCGCACCTCTGTATCACTAGTCCATCGCTCTAACCAATTGCGCTATCGTACCACTGATAAGTAATTCGTTAGAACTTGTACATATTCAAACCATAAATTTTGCTAGTGATTATAAATATTTCTAAAAATATATTACACAGTTTAAAAATAAACTGATAAAATACTTATATTAAAAATTTTGCTTATACGGGCATAACGTAAAATTATAAATTTACTAATAAGGATGGTACCTAATAGCGATGTCAGATTTGGTGGGTTTGAATATGTACAGGATTTTCCCGTATATTTTTTCACCCACCTAGAGAGTTTATTTGAATAGATACGGAAATGTCGTAAATACAAAAGTTGTTGGGTTTTTTTATAAAGATTTAGAATATTATATCATAAGTACGAAAATATTATTGGAAATGTCAAATTTTGACAGGTTGTCAGTTTTTTTAAATGAAGCAACCTGTATATTAAATCATATTCTTGAAAATCTTTTTTTTCTAATTTCAAATATATATACTTTTTGATATATTCTGTCAATTAGTTTTGGATATATAAGCGTTAACATTAAAGAAATGGTAAGGTAATTTGCGCTAAAACATAGTGAACCATGGTCAAGACAATTGCAATAAACGACGCGTTTTTGACGTTTACCGGCCAGAAGTAATTATTTACGAGCATTTTTAATATCTAATACGTTGGACGATGGGTTATTTGGAAGAAGAGAAACTCGACATGATAGAATTATTTTATTTACATGGTAAAAATGCATCGATAGCTCGTAACGAATATCATAGACGGTTTCCAGATAGACCAACACCGACTTGTAGGACAGTATTAAACATCGCTAAACAATTGAATGAAAGAAAAACACTTAAGCGAAAAGTTAGAATAGTGGAAAGAAACGCTGAAGAAGATTTAAATACTTTATTGTATTTTGAAGGTAATTTTGAAACTTTTGTATTAAAATAATTTATTTATCTTATTTATTCTTGTTTTAGAAAATCCTGAGCGCTCAATTCCCGGTGCAGCCACTTTTTTTAACAAATCATGGCATAAAATCCACTCAGTTCTAAAACATTATAAATATATGCCATATAAGTTTTTACCTACTCAAGAATTAACCGAGGGGGTACTCACTGAGGATATTTTATGTCCCAAGAGGAGATCTGGAGGATATCCGAGGAGATTCGGGCATATGTGAGGAGATTCGGAGGATATCCGAGGAGATTTGGAGGATATCCGAGGAGATACTCAGAGGATATCCGAGAAGATCCGGGGATATTCCGAGGATATCCAAGGAGATACGGTCAGATTCGTGGGTTATCTAGGGAGATTTCGGGGATATCTAGGGAGATGCAGAGGAAATCTGAGGAGATCCCGCAAGAAAATCTATCGAAAAATGCATAAATAATTACAGTGTTGCTTAAGCTTTTTATCTAACCAGGTATCTAAAAAATAATTTTGAAGTTTCAGATAATTCTAATGTCTCGGATATTCTATGTTAAAAAAGTTTTATTTTTAAGAATAGAAAAACCTAATTTTTCTATTCTTAACTGACCCTGTATAATCAACTTAACATTTAACACCGCTAAATTAATTTTTTATGCATTAAGAAATCAACAAAATATTTTTATTGTTACTATATACTCAAAATATCTGTACTATTAAAAAAAATGGTTATCTGGATTTTTATAAGTACAAGTCGTAAAAAGGCTTTTAATGAAAAATAACTGCAACCTCAGGGATGGTAGAGGGTTGACGTAGAGGCTTGAAAAATGGTATTTTTGCAAGCAAAAATTGTTATCCTATAAAAAATATCCTATAGAAAAGTTGTAAATCATGCAAAAATTTACAACTTTTGCAGAAATCACTTTTCAACCTTCCAAGAAAAATGCAAAAGTTCGTTCGAATTTTTTTTTCGTTTTTACCTCCCTCATAAAAGGGAAGTATTGTAATCGTTAAAAAATCAACCTCCGAGATTTTTTCAGATCTTTCCCTAGTCCCTAGATGACGAAAAACATGTTTTCTCAATTCCGTCGGTCTGTCTGTCTGTCTCTCTGTCTGTATGTATGTCTGTCTGTCGGTCTGTCTGTTCGCGGCATAACTAAAAAACTACTTACTTCCCGGATTGACTACAAAATTTGGTCAAAAATTAAGGGTTATATGGGGATGATCTGGCAAAACTAAATGGAGGCCTAGTGAAATGTTAAAAAGATTATTACTAAGAAAGTGCTTATCCAATTTATCTAAAATTTTGCACAAAAATCAAGTATTACGTAGGAATCAACTGGTAACATTTTGGTACGAATTCAAGACGGCGGAACAAAATGGCGGCTTAATAAAATATTTAAAAATTCAGTCTAAAAAACTACTTAATGATCTGATTTCAAATTGTGCGCTATAACTAATTGTAGTATAGAGATGAACTAGTAAAAATGTGGCACTAATTCAAGATGTCGGAACAAAATGGCGGCCAAATACAATTTTTGTAATCTGAAAAAATCACCCTCTCTACATAGTTCGCGTTTTAGCGACCCTAGATGTCAAAAAATATGTTTTATCAAGTCCGTCGGTTTGTCTGTCTGTTGACTTCAAATTTTAGTCAAAAATTGAGGCTCATATGGGGGTGACCTGGTAATATTTTGATTGAAATCTAATATGCCGGAACAAGATAAAATTATGACTAAAAATCAAGTATTATGTAGGAATCAACTGATAAAATTTGGGTGTGAATCCATAACTAATTATAGTACAGAGATGAACTAGTAAAACTGTGGTATTAATTCAAGATGGCGGGACAAAATGGCGGCCAAATAAAATTGTGTAATCTGAAAAAATCACCCTCTCGGGTTATACATATCTTCACCTTTTAGCGTCCCTAGATGTCAAAAAATATGTTTTATAAGATCCGTCTGCCGGTTTGTTTGTCTGTCTGTCAATTCGCGGCTTAGTTTAAAAACTACTTTTCAGATTGACTTCAAATTTCAGTCAAAATTTAAGGCTTATATGGGAATGACCTGGTAATATTTTGGTAAAAATCCAATATGCCGGAACAAGATGGCGACCTAATGAAGCGTCAGAAAAATTATTGATTAAAAAACTAGTTATCCAATTTGCCCAAAAATCAAATATTATGTAGGAACCAACTGGTAAAATTTCGGCACGAATACAAAACGACGGTTTAATAAAATATTTAAACATTCAGCCTGAAAAAACTACTTAACGAAATGGTTTCAAATTGTAGTGCCATAACAATTGTAGTATAGAGATGAACTAGTAAAATTGCAGTATTAATTCAAGGTGGTGGAACAAAATGGCGGCCAAAAAATTTTTTTGTAATCTGTAAAATCAGCCTAGCAGGTTTTACACATCTTCAGTCTACTAGATGCCAAAAAATATGTTTTATCAATTCCGTCGGTCCACCTGTCGCTTTGTTTGTCTTGTCTTGCAACAACGAATTTTTCCGCAATTGTTGATAATTTGTTTAAATTGACAAAAACATCTTCGATAGCTTTGCATAAGTTGCCGCAGAATCGCCTTTTCTGTGTACTCCTCAGATCCTTTCCAAAATTATTCGGCTTAAATGTTTCTAGGAATACTGTACAAAATTAAAGCTTCTGGTCAAACAATGCAACATAGTTTCTTTTGTATTTTTTTCCATATAATTGAATAGTGTAACAGTTTTCGAAGATTTTTTTTTGTACAAATTATTAATAGTTTTTTACCGTGGAATAAGACCGGGAAAAACGAATATGCCAGAAATTTTGGATTGGATTTTTGTATCTAAAAAAAATTGTGGCTATTTAAGGCATAAAAAGATACATATTCACCAAGTCACCAAAAAAAAATTAAACGAACTTTTGCATTTTTATCGAAAATGTTGAGGTTATGTTAAAAAATGATCTCTACACAAGTTGAAGATGTTTGCATTATCTGCAACTTTTGTATAGAATATTTTCTTACAGGACGTCAATTTTCGCCGGTTACAGTTATTTATTTTACATTTATGTAAAGCCACTTTATCATTTGGACAGTTTCTTTTTTTTTACCTCTAAATGTGTTGTTCCGTTCGGTCTATATATTAAGTTAGCCGAAAAGTATTGTAATTTGTTTTTGGACAGGTTAAAATATCAAAAATTAATCTTTAAGTGGATTTAACTGGTCAAAAAGTGCCCACTAAGTGTATTTCTATTTATTTTCATGTTCTCTTGGCGACAAAATACAGAAGGGCACTTAGTTTGCAGTTTTTGACCCGTCGAATTCGCCAAGATTCAGAAATTAACCTGAAATAGTACATTTAATTGCCGCTCCAAATAATAAATAGTTGGTGGTAAAAAAAATATTTTTTACGTTTATTTTTTTTTGGACATTTTAGCATTATTTTTAAGCACTCTGTATAAGACATTCACGATTGAACACTATAATATTGTACTGTCATCGGGTTTATTTATGTACACCAAATCTCAGTCAATTCCGATAACAGGAACTGCTCCAAAAGTTACTTGCATGATTTGACCCAAACATACATACATTCTAACATAGAAGTGAAATTAAATAAAAGCTTTTAAAAAGTAATAATTACCTTAAGTTTAATACAATTTATTTCCTAACCTTGTGAACACGGTTGATTTAAGTATGATGTGAGGATATCGCCAGGGCGATCTGAGGAGATTTCGAGGAGATCCGAGGAGATTTGGAGGAGATTTTCTAGGGAGGCAATCTTTCGTCCCAAATAAATTGCAGTGAGTACCCCCTCGAAATTAACCTATCAAAATAAAATAGACCGATTACACTTCTGCCAAGAAATAGAAAGACGTGCTATGATGAACCAACTAAATCTGTTAAACATAATTTTCACTGACGAGGCAACATTTACCACTGGAGGCATGTTTAACCTGGACAAAAGAAAACCCGCGAGCTCTTCAGGCGGTCAAAATTCAGGGAAGAAGATCCCTACATGTTTGGTGTGGCCTTCTTAACAATCATGTTATTGGACCTATATTTTTAAACGGGAATTTAACTGGACAAAGGTATCAGGAGTTATTATTATTAAATCGAGGGGCATTTAGAGCAACTACCGATTAATTCATATCTTAATTTGATATGGCAACAAGATGGTGCCCCTCCTCATAATGTCCAGCCGGTCACCAATTTTTTAAACGACAGGTATCAATTTTGGATTGGAAGACATGGACATTAAGTCAGCGCAAACAGTCCCGATCTCTCTCAATTGGATATATTTTTGTGGGGTTACCTGAAAAACAAGATATACTACAATAGGCCAAGAACCATCTAAACTTTAGAGCAAAATATAGTCCAAACAATCGACGATTTAAACACCCAATCACCTCATTTTATCTACGCATCCACACACAGAAAATTTAGAAGAAATATTCAGAAATGCATTATAAACCAAGGAGGCTATATAGAAAACCAAAACTTAGGTCTTTAAGCTAATATTATTATTTACCTACTTTATATTATTACTTAATTGTTTTTCTTTCATTCAATTGTTTAACGATGTTTAATATTATGCTACGAGTCGGTGTTGGTCTATCTGGAAACCGTGTATGATATTCGTTACGAGCTATCGATGCATTTTTAGCATGAAAATAAAATAATTCTATCATGTCGAGTTTCTCTTCTTCCGAATAACCCATCGTTCAACGTATTAGATATTAAAAATGCTCGTAAATAGATACTTCTGACCGGTAAACGTCAAAAAGGCGTCGTTCATTGCAATTGTCTTGACCATGGCTCACTATGTTTTAGCGCAAATTACCTTACCATTTCGTTAATGTTTAAAAGCTTATATATCCAAAACTAATTGACAGAATATATTAAAAGTATATATATTTGAAATTAGAAAAAAAATATCTTCAAGAATATGATTTAATATACAGGGTGTTTCATTTAAAAAACTGACAACCTGTCAAAATTTGACATTTTCAATATTTTCGCATTAATTATATAATATTCTGAATCTTCATAACAAACACAACAACTTTTGTATTTACGACATTTCCGTATCTATTCAAATAACCTCTCTAGGTGGGTGGAAAAATATACGGGAAAACCCTGTACAAGTTCTAACGATTTGCTTATCAGTGGTACGATAGCGCAGTTGGTTAGAGTGATGGACTAGTGATCCGGAGCTGCGGGTTCGATCCCCGCTCGTACCATAACTTTTGCTGTTGATTATAAATATTTTTAAGAAAATTAATGTCTTTGTGAAAAAATCGTCAATATATGGCACAAAGGCACCCTACGCTTTTTTCACAATGGCATTAGTTTTCTTACTAATTTGCCGACTTCGGATAAAACAAAAACGAAATTCTATGTTTTGTAACAAAAATATAGAATTTTTGATATATTAAATCGTTTTTATCCCAGGAGGTACCCATACTTTACGATGGGTCAAACAATGACAAACAGAAATCGTGCATGCTACAATTCAAAAATATCTCAAAATTCACCCTTAAACTGATAGTGCTGGATTTCACACCGGTCTCTAACGACAATATGCACTTTTCTTTAAATTAAAAAAAAATAGCGAAATGTATGAAAATTATAAGAAAAGTTTTTTTTACTTTCGACCGTTTTCTCGGCATCTATAGTGATTTTGAATCTTCTTTATATTCCCCATCGAACCCCCTTTTTATCTTGACAAAGTCTTTAGTTCGACTCCGCAAAATGCCTTCAAAATTATCCCTTATTTTACCCCTTTCTTATTTTTTAAGCGACATCCTGTGCTCCAGGATTGGCCGTTAACGATCCCAGATTTTTAGATGAGGATTCCTAAAAAAATGCCCTACTTCGAAAAATTGCGACCTGCACTTTATTTCAACGGACGACACTGCTGACTTATTATATCTCCCACCGAATTTTAATTATGTCATATATCCAAGACAGCAAACTTATTTATAAATAATTTATAATGCAGGTATTTAAAAATTACATCTCTAAAATTGTGCCACGTTTTGGCTAGGCTCCGAGAGGGACAACACAACAGCACACAAACAACGTTTCTTTTGAGGAAATCTTTGCGTTACAGACAGTAATATTTTGTAAAATATCCGAGTATGCCTCTGAAGAAAAAAACCTCCCAGCAACAAAATGATCAATGACACATTCATCGCAAACAGTGATTGATTGTATAAAGGATGTTGAGCAGCATATGCACTCTTACACTCGTATTCGTTTTGTAGTAAAAATATTGAATTGCGTCGGGCGAGACGCCACAACATCCGCTCGCCAGTGGGCGGAGGTTTGGCGAAGCACCGAAATGTGCATTTTGTGTAGCGCGTCGCTGAATGACGCAGAGATAATAAGACGGTACGTAGTTATGAAGAATAATGTAGTTCAGCTAACCGCTGTTTCTGTAAAAACTATAATGGAAAAAAACATTTTTAAAGGGCGGTTTTATTCCCTAGGGTTGCCCTAAAAAATGTTCTACTTTCAAACAAATACTTTATAAAATACCACAAATATGTTAAACAATAAATTTAATGTGTGTGACCGTTTTTTTTTAATTACTACTGTTAAAAAATAAAAAAATATTTTCGTTTTTTGCGTTATATTTCATATCGCTAGGATTTTTTTTCCTTTAATGTTCAATTTACTATTAAAGCGTGTTTTTTAATTTTTTAAACTATATTTTTTTCATTTTAATTTAGTTTACTATTAAAGAGTGTTTTTTAATTTTGTTAAACTATCATTTTTTTCCGCTATCTCCCCGTGCCGAAAATGGGTAATTTACGCATCTGCTGCCTTCCTTTAATATGGTAGCCATTTCACAGGGTCCCTCTCCGAGATGAAAATTTTTTATCCTGACGATCCTGTTCAGGATAATGGGACAAACTTATCAAATCATTGCATGGTCATCGATTGTAATCTGACGTTTTAAAGTGGGCGAAAATCAAGTGAAACTAATAAAAGCGTTTTTAAAAAAGTAAATTTACTCGAGTATTATTTAAATTAAGAAGTATCAGTGAAACTTGGTTTTTCTGACTTTATTTTAATTATTATGTTTTGTATAATACATAGAATGTAACTGATTAGTTATGTTACTGTCCTTACTTGAAAAAGTCAAGCTAATATCTGTTATACTTTGATGAAATTTAAACTGAATGAATAATAACCGAATCGAAAAATAAAGATTAATCAATAATTGTTTAACGAAGTTTAAGTTACTTTAATGAAGGGTGCATAAGCCTTTCATAGGTGCAATTTACTCAAAAAGAGGTATTGTTTTAAACAAATATATTTCTTTTCTCCTAATAGAAAAACAATAATTATTATATTTAAATTTTATGTATAATAGTAAATAGTTGGTAAATTGTGAAAAAAAAAGTACAATACTTGGGAGTCAACGACGATAAGACTTGATGGATAGCGATCTGAAAATGCGTGCACCACTCTTCATGCTATTGCATCTTTTTAACATAGTAAGGATCAGATGTTCTTACTAAAAGGCGTTTTATTCTTTCTACTATCTAAGAAAAAGATAAAGCAAAGGCCAAGATTTTATTTTTCATGTCAACCATATTCAAGCCATCGGAACCGACCCAGTCGATATTTTTTAATTTGGACTTTATGCACAATTGTAGTTTTACTTAGCTTCATCCTGATCCCTATAATTAAAATATTAATTTCATTTAGAATGAACGCTTCATTTGACGTTAAAAGAATACAAAAAAGTGATTGCGCGTATAAGCGGGAGTGTATTAATTACAACGCATTCCGAGATAGAAGTCGGAATTCCTATATAGAAGTCAGAATTCCGAGCTGGAAGTCGGAATTCCGAGATAGAAGTCGGAATTCCAAGATGAAAGTCGGAATTCCGAGATAGAAGTCGGAATTCCGAATAAGAACTTGAAATTCCGAGATAGAAGTCGGAATTCTGAGTTACAAGTGAGAATTCCGAGATAGAAGTCGGAATTCCGAGTTAGAAGTCGGAATGTGTTACAAAAATAAAAATAAAAACATTGTGGCCCTTCTTCGCTTTCGTAGACAGGCCCATACTGCCAAGTATAAACCATAATGTGAGAGATATACTTTGAGAATTTTGGTGTACCTTTTCCAAGTTAACGACATATACATGTTATACATATACATTTAAGCCAAAAACTGTACCCGTTTTTAAAATAAGTTAAAACAATTGATTTGCAGTGTAACGTTATTTACTTTTCTTTCGGAGTTCTAGCATTAACCTTATGAAGTATGATTTCTTTACACTCTACAATAAAGACCACTCAATATACAAATTAACAATTTACTATTCCTAATTTATTCCATTTGAGCAAACAATAATACAAAAAAATCAATATTTTGCCTCAAATGTTTAAATAAATTATTCCTAAAATTATTTATATCACTATACTTGTTGGATAGCGACAGCACTCTGTAAGAGACCCAGTCTACGCTTAGTAAAATCTTCTTTGACAGCGACACCCGATATTTTTACTCGTTTACGGTTGACTCGAACTGCTGTGCGGTTGGAATATCCACAAAAACCAACCATGATCGCAGCAGGCTTATCTGAATTGTTTCTTGCCGGTACTCAATAACATTTTTTTAACTCGGAGTGTTTAATTCGGGATTTCATTTTTTTGTTTAACAGGTCTAAAACCACCTTTCGTACGTCTTCATTCTCCTCCTGCGATATTCCAAAGATGCGTATATTTAAACTGCGCGCGCTTTGTTCCTGCGCTTCTAGTAATGTTGACATTTGCTTATTTTCGAATTTCAAATTATCAATTTCTTTACTTAGGGAATTTATAGTCTCATTCAGGGTGGACATTTTTGAGTTTACCCTTTCCTCGAGATGTTTGTTTAAAAGTTTTGCCGTTTCCTGAGCAAACACTTCTTTAAGAGTAGATACACTCATTGTTTTGATTTTCTACAAATCCCTGTCTGTCAGCCTCATCTTGAATTTTGTAGACTGTCAAATCCACGCTTCTAGAATGCCGAACTTTAAATCTCTCTATTTTGGGGAAATCTAAAGGACAATACAGATTTTTTTCCTGAAAGCACTAAATAACCCTTTATATCACTCTTTCACAATACTTTAGTAATATTTTATCCACTGATGCTATTATTATTATTAAAAGTATTCAAGAGTTGTGAGACTACGACCTTGCTACTCGAACGCCATCTACCTATGTCAATTTCAAATCACACCGATCTGTGACTTAAGCCAAATTGTGAAACCACCTCTGCATCCATTATATCAGAAGTTCTTGAAGTTTAGCAAGTTATCTAAAAGTTATATGATTGTAAACAAAGTACTGTCCAGTATTTGTAAGATTTTGTTTTATTGCTGCAAGTAAGTTTTTATTTCATGTACAAAGCCCTGGGTGTAGATTTGCAAATGTAGTATTTTATGGGTTAAGTTTTTTATATAAAGTTATTCTTATGTTGTAAAAATAGGAAATTGTTAAACAATTTATATTTTTTGTAGCAAATGTAGAGATTACTAAGTCTAAAATGTATTATATGGGCTAAATTTTATTTCAGGCATAATGTGCGGAGTTAGCAAATTGTGTTTACTTGGCGAGAAATAGGAAGTTGTTTTAAAATGGATATTTCTTCAGATGCTTTGGGTTGTGGCAAATAAGTTTTTATTTCATGTATAAAGCCATGGGTGTACTGTGCAGAATTGTTTTCAGGTCTTCGATATCCATCGATTCATAAATGCAGCAAATGTAGTGTTTTATGGGTTAAGTTTTTATATAGTCTACTTTTTGTTTTATGTATAAAGCCTAGAGATACATTTAGTGGAGCTAACGAATTGTGCTTACGTTGTAAAAATAGGCAATTTTTTAAAACATTTTATTCTTTGTAGCAAATGTATGGATTATTAAGTCTAAAATGTAAAATAATAAATGCTAAATTTTATTTCATACATAATCTTCGAAGTATGATTCATAAATGGAGCATGAAGTATTAAGGCTATACAATTTTTGTTTTACATATAAATCATACATATACAATACAATGCGAAATATAATAAAGTGAAAGATGAAACTATTTAAACCAATGCTTTTTTATAAGTTATGGCTTTTGTGCACGACTGCGTACTCGTAGATGATGTGCTAATATAAATAAATGAGAAAGTAAACAAAGCAAATGAGTTTTCATCGGTATTAAAAATTTAAATTATCTAAGTTTGCGCATTCACCCATCTGTCCAGAAATGTTATTGAAATAGATATTGTTTTTATTTTTTATAGAAAACATAGGCAATAAAACGACACAAAAATAATGTTGAAAGGTCTGGGTAATCCAGACGATCATTAAAAAACAATAATTAATTTGGTATAGCACAAGTTTCTCACGAACTTGCTGAAAAATCTGGCTTGGTGTTTTAAATATATAGATTACATTCTGTTATCGTTACTCATATTATACCCTTTTCCTTTAAAAAATTGACAAACATCCTCATTTAACAGCAAATTAAGGCAATTTTCGTATATTATTATCAGAGTTAAAATACATCACAAATCTAAGAATAGCAAGTGATTTTTTTAGGTCATAGCGATAAGAGTACAATCGGCATTTTAATAATGAAATTACGTCACACACGGTATCTTTATTCAAATTTGCAAGCTATGATTTCCGTTTTTAGTATAAACACCTCGGCACAACCAATGTTGAAATAAATATGACAAGGTACACGTTTAACACTACGACGACCATATATTTTAAAAAAAGAAAATTAAATATCGATATATTGTAATACAGGGGTGTCATTTACAGGTAATATCTCCGTTAAAATAAAGTATTTAGATAAAAAAACCATTGCCTAATAAAATGTTTATTTCCTATACCAATTACACTTTTTTGGAATGCGTCAAACAAATTAACAAATAAATGCTCTATGAGCTAACAGTAAATCAACACCCCCCCACCGAAACGTTTGAAAGTCTACTGCTAAGGTCATCTGAAAGTCGTAGATTAAGGGCGCGACAAGGTCAAGCAACAATGACATCTCAATGTCAAACAATTTGACTTTCAAAACATCTCAAGGGTAAACAAGCCCAAGGTCAGGTGGTCAACCTTCAAAACGTTATCAAGGTCATTTCAATGTCAAACAATTTGACCTTCAAAATCTCAAGGTCAAATGGACCCAAGGTCAAGAGGGTGGGGCACTCAAGGTCGAATGTGTCAGCGGACTAGGGGGACAGGGACGTAAGAGGGGGGTAGAGACGGAAGGAGGAAGGACTTCAAGGTTAAATGAGCTGAAGGTCAAGTGGGCAGGGCCCCAGTAGTTAAAATAGGGGAGCGCCTCCTCCTCCTCCTCTTCCTCTCTTTCATGTCCCTCATTCTTATCTTCCTCCCCTTTTATTCTCATTCGCATAATATTTTTAATTTTTTCTCTTTGTCCTCCCACATTTTGCATTCTTAAGTCTTATAAATAGGTGCATCAAGATCATTTTAGTATGCTGAGGCACATTTACTAAGCTGTGCTCAAGTTGCGTAAAAAGTTATTTTTGAATTTTTCCACCAATTGTGTATAAAACAAAAAGAAAAAATATGTCAAGTAATAAGTGAATTATGTGTAATCGCGAAAAATTAGCTACATCTATCAGACAGTTAAAAGTTAAATATCTCAATTTCTTTGAAGTCATTTCGAAAGATGAATACACCAAGCTGTTTTATCCACTGAAACGAGATTATTTGGAAGTAATTGACTTTTGTGATGATTATTTAGAAGGAATTATAAGCCTTACTACGTTTTTCAATACATTTGGGAAATCATACTTTGTAGAAGAATTAAGCCACCTATTAGAATTTATAGGAGAAGATTACCAATTTATACCTGCTATTATTGCAACCCAAAAGAGGTTTCAATTATACGAAGATAAAAAACAGGTATCATCAAGAAAAGTTAATCCTATTCGCAAGAGACGTCCCCCCACATATTTAAGATATTATGTTAAATAAATTAAATGGCTGAGTTGCTGATTGCAGTTAAATTATTAGAGGACAAATTTAGTAATCTTTCAAAAACTTATTTCTCATATTCTATGGCAAGTGGTCCGGAGTGGATAGACTTTTATTATAATCAAGCTGCGGAATTCGTAAAGGCTGCCCTCTGTTGCAACAAATACTTTGAAACATTAAATGTTTTTCAACTTATTCGAGATCTAAAAGATATTGGCTTTGGTTACTATTTAAAAGACTTGAAGCAATTTATTGACGAGGATACTATTCTTCAAGAAATTGAGAAGGAAGAATAAATTTAATAATATTCACAATGGAGCAAGTGGTTACTGAAATGTATGAAGAGTTTATTATATCTGCTGCATACTTCCAATATTTATCAATTGTAGGCGAAGAAGACGCAGAGGCACAAGATTTGTCAGCATACGTTAAGAATATAGATCGAATGGAACAATGTAAATTAGCTGTTAAATTTTGTAATGATTATTTAAAATATAAAAATGAGTATGAACTTTTAAATGAATTTAGAAAATTAGATTTAAGGTATCATATTAATTGTATTAAATCATGGTTAGTTAATGCAAAATAAAAATGTAATTAAGTTTTTTTATATTTTTATTTATTCATAAAACAATTATCATATAAAAATAACACATTTGTCAAAGCACACATACAATATGATTTTGAATGATAGAAGCATTTTGGTTCCATTAGCTTTAGCGCTGGTTGTTCATCTATTTCAATCACAGGCTTTTTAGAATATTTCTCTATAAAATCCTTTTTTTCGGTTCCTTTTACAAAAACAAAATCTGCTTTCTTCGTAAGTGTTTCAATTATTTTTGGGAAATGATGTAATGGAGTAAATCCATTATTCCAATGTATACAATGATGATTTTTCATTAGCCATACCGCCTGCTTGTGACAATCAGGTGAAAGAAACTCCATTGGAAAAGGTTTTTTAAAAATGTAATGAGTCATTTCATAACCATCAAAAGCTGCAAGCTCTTTTGGTATAAATTTATTTTTTTCATCCTTGAATCCTTGAATATCCATAACCAATCTCATATTTTCAAAGCAGCAAATTTTTTAATGAGAATTTTTTTACTTGAATAATTTGCAATTTCTTCTTTCTTTCAGTTGATTAATTTTAAAAATAAATTTTTCAATTTGTTGTTGTGGTTTTGATGTCATGACTAAACCTAAAAGCTTTTGAAAATGCCTTTAAATTAAATCGAAGTATGAAAAGAGTGGGGATAAAGTTTATAATTGTTTCACAATTTTAGTAAGAGGGTTGCAGCTAAATAATTTGTCATGTAAAATAAGACAATAAGCAGAAGTATCTTTTTTAATTGCATTGTGTGTCTCAAATTCAATTCTCATTACTACGGATCCCGTTTGAATTGTTTCTTTTTGATGGGAGCAATCAATATGTGTAACAGGACTAATGTTTTTGAATTGTTCAGGATTAAAAATGGGTTCATTTGGAACACCATAGTAAGACTGTCTAAAGTTGGCAAACATTTCGTATAAAGCAGAAAATTTGTTTTCTTCGAAATTTAAGTACAAATCGTGATAAAAATTAAAAATAAATTTAAAAATACTCTAATTTGACAAGGTAATATTGTCAAATTTACTCATATCTTTAGCAATTTTCCCTTTTCTGTTTTCTTGAAAGCCAATCACAACATGACGAGAAGCTTCTAGTTTACTAGTTGTTTTTACCGGCCATGTGTGACGGGTTGTTTCGGTTAGAGAAGAATATTCAACAAGTTCCCAACTCCTAAATCCTCTCAATATATCTTTATTTGATTCTAATATTTTTGATAGAGCAAGTTGTTGTGGCATATCAACTAGAACGTGAGGAACTTTCCAATAAATTTTATCGAAAGTAACCAATGGAGTGTCAGGAGCACTAACGGGGTGTGCCGGATCTTCTTTGAAGATAACACCATCTAAATCATCAGTGGATCTAATAAGAACTAATTCCTGTTTCATATTCATAATAATTTTTCTGTAATCCTCAAAAAATCCTAAAAGCATTTTTAGTGGTATGGATACGGAGAATTTTCCATCATTATCAACTAAAATTTTATCACCTTCTTTTCGATGTGGAAACTAACCTGCATTTGCCAGTTTTAAACTTTCGTTGGTATTGTGGGAAAGGTAGCTTTTTAAGGTTGATGCTAATCCAACATTTCTTATTGAATCTATAGTAATTCATAGTTCATAGCGGATTTCTCTGAACAAAAAGGCTATACCATTGTTAATAAATAGCAATTCTTCCTTATATTTATCTTCTGTATTAGTTAATTTTCCTTCGATATAAAGTAAACTATCTGATGGTAGAGTGTAAGCATCGAGTTCTTGAATTGGGATCCTTATTTCATCATTGTAATTGAATTTTGAAGAAATATATGGTTGATATGTGTGAAGCTCTGAACTAACGATGGAATTGTCTACATAAAGCTTCTCGTTTACGTTTAATATGTTCATTATTTTAAAACAGTGAAACCCAAAGATGTGAGAAATTTACGATTATCTCGTCTTAACTTGTTGGTGTTGGATTTGATACTGAACTGCTGTTTAGTTTTTTCTTTTTATAAGTTTTTACTTTGTTGATAGTGGTAGGTGCAAGTCTCATTCCAAGGGCTTTATTATATCTAACAACCATTTTATATGTCACTAGCTTGTAAATGTCACCTTACTGTTATAGTTTCTCCTCTAAAACTGATAAGTTCTCAGTCTTGATCAACTATTTTAACGGTTATATTGTTAATTGCTTTGACGCTAACTGGAAAATACAAAATGGGCAAAGGAGATTCCACTATTTTATAGCCTGGAGCTACAGTTGGATAAAACTGGTGAATAATATGAACAGGTTTACCATTACTGTAAGAACCGACACAAATATTACAATCAATACAAATAGCATTCACCTTAGTTATTTTTGCAACATTATCTGATTCTTCCTCTTTCATAGCTTTTAGTATCCTGCTATTAAAACTTAACATTTTTCCTATCGAATCTTCCTTGGTAAAATCAATTTTTCTACTACACATTAAAAAAGTTTTTAGAGTGTTAACATTTGCTTTTAAAATAAAAAAATGTTTTTCATTCGGAAATAAATCTTCTATACTTTCTCTTATGTATGTTTCTATATCTGTAATGTCATAAGTTCCGTCGGGAATAACAATTACTTTATTATCTATATAAAATTTATTATATCCTTCTTTTACATTGGGAATAGTCATAAACGTTTCAAAATCAGCTAAACCCAGGTAATATTGTTTTCCATCCTCTAAATATATGGGCGGATTAAAATCAGCAGACAAAACAGAACTGTTTCCTGATATGACAATTGTGGTGGACATTGCAGTTTATTTATGAATGAGATATTACAACAAATAATGAGTTTATATATTTTTTTGCAAAAATTTTAGGGATAGTTGACCACAGTTATATGAATTAAATTTTTGTTTGTTTTCATAAGTATAAAATACATCCACTTTGCCATTCGAATTAAAATATTTGAGAAGTTCAAAAGGTGGTTTTAAATTTCCATAACTATCAATATATATTATATTTTTGTTATTTTTAATATAAGCAGTTCAATGAGATCCTTTATTTTGTTTTTTATCCAAATTTACAATACCACACTCTTTTAGATTAATTTTTTTTGGAAGTTCTTCGAGCATAAAACACCTCTAAAGCCAGTTATTTTTAACAGCTTTACATATTTAATAATATCATTGTTCGTAAGTGCTCTTTTTGGAAAACTTATTTTGAGTTTTTTTTTGTCTGATTGCTTTCATTTTGACTGATCCTCCTTTATAAGGTCTAATAAATAGTCCTTTTCCTTTATATGGTCTAATATATAATCCTTTGCCTTCTTTAGAAGCATTTTCCATTGCAATATTATGCCTATGTGTTTCTTCTAGTTGCTGTTTAGCTGCTTTAGCATCATTTACTGCCTTAGCAATTCCTGCCGCGCCTCCACCTAGTGCACCCAAGGCGCCAAGAATGGGAAACAAAAGAGGTAGAAATCCTCCAACTTTTTTGGGTGTTCGAATGATACGTTTTTTTCTCGATTTAAGTTTACCCCCTTTTTTATCTTTAAATCCCAAACCGAACTTTCTTTTACCCTTCATTATTCCTGCAACACTTAGAGCTGCAAATTTTTCACCAATAGAAGAATCCTTAGCTTTTACCCTATCCCAGGCTTTTTTTTCTAATATTTGGTCAGATATGTGTCTTCTTGATAAATCTTCAGTCTGAGAGTATGATATATCGTGTTCTTTACAAGCGGAATCCAATGGATTTATACCAACGTCACCTCTAGTTAATCTTTTCTCCAAGTTGATGCCTGGACCACAATAATTACATCCTGGTATATGAACTTCGAAGGGTAGTTTATTAATTAATTTATTTACTAAACCAGAGCCTTTTCTATTATGTCTTTTGATAGTTTTTTTCAACTTATGCCGATCCACAGTCATTGAAGTTCTTTTTATACTAAAAACACATTACATTTTTCTGGTATAAATACTTTTACAGCTAAAAATATTTACTAGTGTGATTAAGAATGAGGATTGAAAAACAAAAATTCTCTTTACCAGTAAATAATCATGACGAAAAAATTTTAAGTAAACAGTTGAGAAAGCATGGTGACTTATTTTGCGGTGGTTCAAAAAGATATAGTTGGTTGCAGTGGTAGCGGTAAAACCAACGTTATGCTTACACTGCTCGAGCATCCTAATGGAATTAGGTTTGAAAATGTCTATGTTTATTCAAAGTCATTAGATCAACCAAAATATGAATATTTAAGAAAGTTGTTAAAGCCTATGAAAGAAATTGGATACTTTAAATACGATAGCGATGAGAACATTATTTCACCTCATGAGATAAAGCCAAATTCCGTTATTATTTTTGACGATATTCCTTATCATAATCAATCTATTATTAGGGACTATTTCACGCATGGAAGGCATAGAAACACCGATTGTTTTTTATTTTTCAAGGATATTCCTCAATCCTTAAACGTCTAATTCGAGAAAATTCCAACTTATTAATTTTATTTAAACAGGACTGTTTGAGTTTAAAACATATATAAATATATATATATATATATATATATATATATATATATATATAACGACCACTGTATAATGGATATGACATTTGATCAGTTTAAAAATATTTGTGCTAACTGTTGGATGGATCCATATGGCTTTCTTGTAATTGACAAAGATTGTGAAGTAAATCACGGCAGATACAGGAGTAAATTCGATTCCTTTATATATTTATAAAAGTGAAAAATTTGCAGTTTTATTTCATTTAAAACTTGTACAGCATGGATAAACGTTTAGCTAGAGAATTAATAAAATCGAGACAAGCCGTGAAGCAAAAATATCCAAGCTTGAAATTAGCTACTTCTACCGCTCAGTCTGAATTAGAACAAACTTACAGACCAATAACACAACCTCCTAAACAGCTAATTTCAAATATTGGTAAATCCGAACCATTCGATTTAAAAGAAGAAAGAGTTTCAAAGTATGAAGAATTCAAAACACCTACAAAGCTTTATAAAACATCAACTCCGACGAAAACTATTCAGAAAACAGGAAAAACTCCGTTACTCCCCACAGAACTACCAACATTTTTAGATGACAGTAGTATCACTTCTTCCTCTTCTGTAGTACAACCATTGACATCAACTGTTATAGCGGAAACTTCAGATCCTTCTAGTGGCACAATAACAAATTTAAACTTGTCAGACAGATTGGAACAAACTAGAAAAACAATTCAAACCTATGTTGGTACACATTGATGAGGTGTGAAAGATACACAACATAAATTTGACCATTATTATGGAATAGTTCATGACCTCGAAACGGATAAGTTTTCTTTTGGTTTAACACAGATACCGGTAGAAATTATTGGAAAAGACATTAAAGTGAGAGGAATAACGTACACAGGCACGCCAGGTTTATACGAATTGCTTTTCAAAAAAGAACCGAAAGGTTATAAGAAGGAAGATTTAGATAATTACATGAACATTCTAGCTAAAACAAATGTATATCGTAGCAATTTCGATTCAAATGAACAAGTTCAAGGAAATACATCACACAAATATGTTACAATAATAGGACCATATTTACAAAGAAAGGGGATTACAAAGACAAAAACCTTGCAAAGATTAGTTACAGCATTTAACAAACCAAAACCTCCGTTTAGAACAACTAGAGCCAAAACAACAGGAAAGGGATTAATTTTGAAAACCAACAGATCAAATACAGACTATGTATACTGGAATAATGTAAACGAAATTGTTGATAGGCTACGTTTATTAATTTCATCAAGTGATGCGGGAAATAATGCTCATAGTAACGAGATTATCTCTATTATTGAAGAATTAAGGGAAGATAAAGTTATACTATAAAAACAGCTATTAAATATAATCATATTTATTGTTTAATGAAAGCTCAACATGACAGTTGATAAATTTGGACACCATATTTCAAAACGTCAATTAATAAATTCTGCTTCTTTGGAAAATACAATTTATTCAAATATTGAAAGTAAAATTCTCAACAATTTTAAGTTAGATTTTATTAAACAAAATCAAGAGGGAATAAGTGACATTAATAATTTAAAAAGGAGATTAGGTGAAAATGAAACAAATAATGAAATTTTTGCTATTGCTAGTATGAAAACCAAATTAAAGGATGTTATACCTCAATTGAAAACGTTAATAAACAGTTGCTAACGCTAAATCAAATAAGTAAAGATTTGCAATTTTTAAATGAACATGTTATAAAGGAAGACAAAAAATTAAGTGATGATATCAACAAAATTAATAAAATAATGGAAACAAATATAAGAGAAGTAATAATTGAAAAACACAAGGAAAAGATTAAACAATTAAGAACTTTTATAAAAAGGTTAGATGATGAAAAAAAAAAGAAATCAAAATAGTATTCTTAACAGTAGAACAATTGACCAACTCTCTTTGGAAGAAAAACAACAATATATTTCCTTTGGAAAGATAATGTCTAGTGTAATTAAGAAATTAGAACAAGAATTAAATAAAACATAGGAGGAATTCAAAAATAGTGATAGTAGATCAACTACTTTCTTAATTAGAGAGATAAAAAACTCCTTTAATGCTTTAGAAAGGGAGATTACTAAAATTAGTAAAGTTTTAAATGAAAAAAGTTATACAATACAAATTGATAAATTGAATGAATGGGAAAAAACATATAAAAGTTATATTTCGAATTATTGCAAAACATAGAAATTGAACTTCCTATAAATCGAATAAACAAGTTTGCTGTCATGTCAACCGTTAAACAACAAGTCGTTAATGAATTACATAAACCTGCTAGAAAAAACTACAAACGCAGAAGGGTGGTGGTGAAAGGGTTAAATGATCTTTTTCAAGCTGATTTGGTTGAAATGTTACCCTATGCCAAATTTAATAAGGGATTTAAATATATCTTGATTACCATAAATGTATTTTTTAAGTATGTTTGGGCCGAACCGGTAAAATCTAAATCTGGAAAAGACGTAACAGCGGCAATGAAAAAATATTAATCAGTGCAAAAACTCCACCAAAAAACTTGCAAACGGACAGAGTGAGAGAGTTTTTCAATGTAAATTTTCAAAATTTGATGCAACCATTTCGAATTAACCATTATAGCACGTTTTCCAATTTGAAAGCGAGTATAGTAGAAAGAGTGAACAGGACTTTAAAGAATAATATGTGGAAAATATTTAGCATTCAAGGAAATTACAAATAGTTTAATATATTAGCGGATATTGTAAAAGAATATAACAATACAAAACATTCTTCAATAGGAATGAAGCGGAAACAAGTAAATAAAACAAATGAAAAGACAATCTTGAAATCTGATATAGATATAAAATCTCCAAAGTTTAAAGTGGGTGATCACGTACGCATAAGCAAGCATCGAGAGGCATTTTCGAAAGGTTACACACCAAATTGGTCAAATGAGATATTCCACATTAAAGAAGTTAAGATGACAAACCCCTGGACATATTTAATTCAAGACGAAGATAATCAGGACATCCTGGGTGGTTTTTATGAGCAAGAATTACTAAAAGTGAACCATACCGATGTGTATCTTATTGAGAAGATTTTGAGAAGGAAAGGAAACAAAGTTTATGTGAAATGGTTAGGACTTGATAAAAAATATAATACATGGATTGATAAAAAAATATTGTTTAATTAAATTGAAATTAAATTTTAGTTAAATTTGTTTTATTTCTGTTCCTCACTTTATGCTTTAGCTGATACAAATTACAATGTCTGAAAAGTACCTACTCTTATGTGCTAATTAATTTCAAATAAAATTCACATTTGAGAAATTAAAATTTTATTAAGTAAAACATCAAATACAATTTTTATTAAAACGTGTCAAATATATTTTATTTCTATGTTCCTCAGATAATATCGAATCTAGAATAAGTTTACAATCATTTATTCTTTTTTCAAAACGGAGTCTATCTAAGTACCACATCTGAAAGTTACTCCTACGGGCTTGTCTGTAAGCAAAGCTCTACTTCACTAACACATGCACCTTATTGTTCTCTTCCAGAAAATATATTGTTTTCTTCGTAATATTTTCTTTTTGATCCATTTTCATTGTTTTCTTCGTAATATTTTCTTTTTGTTTCATTTTGCTTCAATTTGTTTTCCATTTCTTCAGGATATAAAGCAAGTAATTCCATCATAGTTGAAACATTTTCACTGTTAGGATTTTGTGTTGGACTTATTATATTATAAACATGGGTACACAATCAGCTGAAATATTATTTTGAAATATTTTGAAATATGTATTGAATTCTTGCCTTTTAATTATAGATAATCTATAATCAATAATTTCCTTCAATCGCCACAAATTGTCCAAAGACTCTTGTCCTAAGTATATGAAGCGTGGGCCTTTTGTAATTTGCAGAACAGAGATACCATTTATTTTCTGGACCTGCAGATGAATGTTGTTTATCTTCACACTGGTTTGATCCACTTGAGGAAAGTAGAAATTGTTTACAATAATTCCTTGACGAACACAAATGTCTTTCCAATTTTCTTCGGTTAGTGCGATTAAAAATCCAGTTTTTCCACCAATTACAATTTTTGGAGAAAAATCATTTAAACTAATGCCAACAAGAACAAATTTTGACAAAGAATTATTTAAAAAATAAATTTTTGAATTAAGAAGCGTTTCTAAAGGCTTATGAACCACGGCGTTGTTCATAATGACTAAACGAGACTGAAACATATTGCGTTATTCTTGTACTTAAATATTCTCATCCCCACTTTCTTTAAAGTTTCAATTAAAATGGATTAATGAAAAAATAGATTTCCAGTTTGAAATTTGTAATAAAGATAAATAATTAAAATGGTAATGTATAAAAATAATGCAAAGTTTAATGTAACACTAATGATGGAAAAGTAATAATTTTTGAATCCGTCATAATAATTGGTATGGTTGAGGGTTATAATTTGTAACTGATTATTTTTAAACTCTAACCTTTCGATCCAATTTGTATCAAAAATAGATCGATTTGGATAATGATACAAACTTTAAAAAATTTACTTGCATTTTCATCTCCATTTCTTCGTTCCATCCAACTAATTGTACTATTGTTAATTATTGTGACGTCTGTTTTATTAGAAAAACATATTTCACACTGTGTTACGCCAGAGGGATGATGAACATAAAAAACATTTTGGAAAATAAAATAAAGAAGAATGAATTGCGATCTACTGATAGTCATTGAAACAAATTAATAATTATATTCCAAATTTATTAACATTAAGCAGATACTTTCACCACGAAAGCAAAAGCAGTTGTAAAAAAATAACAATAAAATACTTAATTTAAAGATATGTAAAAGTTCATAAATAAGGATATTAATAATACTATATAAAATGTGTAGCTTGAAGACTTATTTTGAATGGTTACAATTATTCGATTCCTATTTTTCCATAAACAGTTATTTAAATCACAATTCCTAGCAAATTTCTTATGCTCCACAATAGGATCATCATAACTTAACCAATCAAAAATTTCAATACCACAATAAAAACATTTACAATTATCATTGATTGAAATATAGTAAAAGCCAGTTCCAGCCAACACTTCTGGCCTCAATTTTCCTTTCCATTTCTTAAAAGTGGAAAGTCGTTTTTCATATGTTTTAAAATAACTATTATCAATTTCTTTGTCAAAAGTTTCTAAGCACATTTTGTGAAAGGCTTATGAAGACTAACTTTGGTTTCAAAAACAACAAATTTAAATACCTTATAATATCTACATAAATATATCTAAATCTTCATATTCTGCATTCCATTGATACAAAGCAATATCTTGGTGTCCCCAAGCTAATGTATTAAAACTATAGGGAATTCTATACCGCTTATTATCTTCAGAACTCAAAGCCAATTTATAAATATAATTCGGTGAAAATTGTGTGTTGTCTAGATCGAAATTTTCATTCGATTTTCAACAACATCTTTATAATGAATAAAATCCAACTGCTTTTTAATGGCACTTTTCTTAACACCTTTTGCTTTTTTTGTTAAACTATTTTCCGTTTTAATACAATATACTTTTTCTCCAGTACCAAAGGAAGCAGTAATGGGTTCACCAGCATATTAATCTTTGAATTTTCCTATAACTGACTTTGTAATACGCATTTCATGAATATTACCAAATTCATAATTAGATGTATCAAATTTGTGAATATTTTTTATCATGTCAGAATAAATATTTGGAGTTGTGACTTCTAAAATGAACGAATTGGTATCGGTGTATAAAAATGAAATATTTTCCTGATAAAGAGATTTTAAAAAATTATAAAAGAAATTATACATGACAGTTTTAGATATAACTTGAATCTTTTGCATTTGAATAGCTACCAAGTTTTCAGAAAATATTGTTAAGTCCTTGAAATATGGTTTTGCAATTAAATTCTCAGCACCATCTTTTCTTCTATTTTTTTCCCACTCTGTAACAAGTCTGACGTCAATTCTCCTATCAACATTTTCCATAGTCTTGCCATAAATACTATTATTTGCCAACTTGTAAGTATTACGATCAAATTCATTCTTTGAATCATTTCTTAATCTTGAATTCAAGTCTATATATTTTTTCGACCAATCAGATTGAGAAAACTGTAAAACTATGAATTTTAGTCAACTTGAGTCCATGTTCCAAACATTGTTTTAATAACTGAAAGTGAATAACATATTTTGATTTATCATTTAAATTGGGTATTAATTTTATGCATTTAGAATTTGGCGGTTTAAAGTTTTCAGGACAAAACGGAAAATCGTTATGATAGGAATGTACACTTGTAGGATATTCTAAATCAACTTCTAAAACATATCCCTTATTAGATTTTTTAGAAATATTCATAATATTTAAATCGTTGATTTCTTTATCTGTTAACCAAACAAAATCTCCCGTTGGAATGTGCTGTGACATTCCATAACCATATAAATTTTTTGCATCATAATAAATTATGTATTTAGTTGGCTTTAAAGGATCAAAATTTAAAAGAAATAGATTATTAGCTTCAGATTTTCTACAAATGCAAGAGCTCACACCACCGCGAACGCTTTTTTTGAAAAAGTGTATCATATCTGGATCTGTTAATAATTCTAACTCTATTCCAATATAACGCAAACACGCCTCCCGGGATTAACCTGGAAACGTGTAAAAATGAGCTGGATCGAGCTTATATGTGGATAAACAACAGCTAAAATTTTTAAAAATATCTGCCAAAAGTAAAGTATCAGAGAGTAAGTAAAGGTCGGAGTATTGAATAAGAGATTCACATTTAAACAATTGCCAAACCTTTACAGCTCTTTGATATTCTGCATCACTGATGTGCTCATCCGTTAAAGTATTATAAAATTGCTCTTTCTGAGGTAAAGTTGTATCTTCTAATTTTAAATAATCATCAATATAATTGTAAGGAAATACACCTTTTTGGAGAATAAGTTTAAATTTTTCTTCATCATTGAAATTTTTTTTTATTTCTTTACATTGTTCATCTTTTAAGCTTTCAGAGAGGTTTGATCAAAATATCAATCAAAATAGTTATCCACATGAATAAGCTTTTCAAATGAAATATATTTTTCCTTGTTTTGTGCGATAACTGTTAGTTGTTCTTTGTTTAAGCATAATTTTTTAAGAAATAGATGAGAATCATAATTACGCAAATTATGCAATATAACTGGAATAAAGTTAGGTATTCTGTAATTTATGTTGCAGAGTGAATGAGCTGGACCTCTATAAAGACCAGTTATATGACAATGATCTGCAACCCTGTCATTTAAAAGAGGTTTATTACAAATATGACAAACTGTTTCATAGTTATGATAAATTTTGTCCAGTTCGTTCAAAGGAATCATCTTTTTAGGAACCTTTAAAAATTTATTGTATATGTTATACACGTCTCTTTCTAAAGAATTTATAAATAATGTATCACAATTTTGACCTCTATATCTTTCAAATTTAGAATAATTATCGTCGAAGGAACATTTAATGTAATAGGCAAATGAATGTGGAATATGTTCATATTGTTTTAAGGTGTATGAAGTATTAGGATTTTTGTCAACATTGTCATTATTTAAAGGCTTTAAAATGCATTCAAAGTCTGCATACACCACGAAAGGAACTTTCATTTGTTTATGATAATTTACAAATTTCGAATAGTTTCCAAACTTATCTTTTATTAATTCTTTAGAAGGTAGGTTAATTCGTAAATGATCACAATCATAGCTATTGTGTTGTAATAAATTTTCTTCTGTACGGAAATATTATAAACAAACGTCGCAAATATATTTTTTTCCGTGATGTTTAGACATTTGTGTAGAAACCAATTTTGATAAATCTTTAATATAGCAATAATGAAAAGTTTTTTCATCTTCATCACTTATTAACAATAAACTGACATGTTGATTTTTTTTATTTATTACTTCATACCCCTTTTTAGGATTTATAATTTCTAATCCATATACATTAATAGAAATGTTATTTTTTTCTTCAAAAATCTTAATGTTCTTTAGCAACATTGGAAATTCTATACCTGACATATCCAAAACAGAAGTGTAGTGTGGGTAGGATGAAGTTTCAAAATCTAATCCGCTTGGTTGGTGAAGAGCAGACACAACTGCCCAGGCGAAGCAAAAGTTGTCATCATTCCTAATGTTGATCACAGCTTGACGTCTCTTGATCTCTTGAGGAAGTTCGATAAAAGAGAGGCTCTCAGCGGATTGTGCTTGTTAACATTAATTTCCAAATGAAGTAAATTCATCAAAGCCCATCCTGCAACGTAAAAATTAAAAAATTACTTTTTTTGTTGTTGTAAAATAGAAAGTAAATTCTTTACCTGAATCTCCTTCTGCAAATTCGTCAGCTTTCTGGTCAATAATGGTGCAGATTTGCTTTAAAAGTTCTTTTGTCTGATCTCCCTGGCAAATGACTTGGAACGGCGCATTAAAAGATTTGACATCATAGCTGTCGCTGCTGGGGTTAAAATAGAAACCGAACAGTTCCATATTTAGCTTGATACATTTATGTTTCTGCAGTTCTTGATCTATTAGATGTACAATTTTGTATTCCAAATGTTGAAAATATTCTTTCACATTTATGAAGTTTTGGGGTGAGGAAATCCTATAAGATATTATTCGTTCCCTGAATGCCGACTGGATAATTTCAACACCTTCCTCCAAGCCTATTTTGGAATTGTTCTTGTGCACACTAGATCGAAGATGTCCACCCCATAGACTTTGGTTTATATTTTTCTTGCATTCTTTACAATATTTTATAATCTATAAATTAAGAAAAAATATTTTACAAAATAAAACATGAAAAATAAAATGTTCTTACCTTTAATAAGCTTTGGTTGTTTCAACCAACTAGTGAGTGTTGTGGAATTTCCGCAAATATGTTTTTTAATATGTCGCAATAAATTATCCTTTCTAGTGAAGACTTTATTACATGTTACACACTTATGCATTTTTGAAGTTTGCTAGATAATAATAATGAAATTAATATTGTGCATTTTTATTTGGTTATAGTCAAATTTTGAAAAAAGCAATTGCATTTTTGAAGTTTTCTGGATAATAATAATAAAATTAATAATGTGCATTTTTATTTAGTTATAGTCAAATTTTGAAAAAAGCAATAGAAATTAATTGACTTTATGAATCCATTTCTTCAAATGAGTCTACTAATTTGTCAAAGGCCTGTTTAACATAATTCTCCCTGTTTAATTGTGATCAAATCAGTTAAATTTTGAATAGCGAAACCCAGACACTTAAGGTTTGCTACTTGTTTTTTATTTTTTTTTTTATTAATTTTAATTTTTTTTTTAATAATAAATGACGGTTTCGAAATTGAATTTTGCTCAACTGGTGAATTATTAAGAGAAATATCCGAAGTCAAATTTGCTTCAATTTGTTTTTCTTGCGAATCAGAATTTACAAAATCATATGGTGAATTAATAGGAGATATAGCCGAACTTAAATTTTGATCAATTTGTTCTTCTTCCGAATCAGAATTTTCACTAAACAAAAAGGGAGAGTAAATTGGTCTCGGAGAATTAATTGGCGATTTTAATGTTAAATAATTTGGATTAGATTTTTGAAAACAAACAATATCCTCATAGCTAGAATTTTCGAATTGATTTTCGTCAATGTCATTCAGTTCTTCAAGAGTTTGTTTAGTTTTTGTTGTAATTAAGTCCGTTTTGTTGTCAATAATGTCATTAAGATCGTCAAGAGTTTGTTATTGAGTAGCTGTAAATAAATATTTTTCGTTGTTGTGTTTGTTGGCATTATTCTGAACTTGGCTATTGTAAATAATTTCATTCAAGTCCTGTATAGTTTGTTGTTGACTAGTTGTAAATACGTCTGTTTCATTGTTTTGTTGGTTTGCAAAATTTTGCATTTGAGTATATGTGTATAAGTCAAAGTCATTGTCAATTATTTTGCTACTCGATGCCAAAAAATTGTCCATTATGAAAAAAATCGTAATAACAAACAAAATACCAAATAAAAGTATCCCAAATATAAATAAAAATGTCACCAATATAAAAAAGAATTAAATTTTGCCAACTAAAAATGTTAGAAATATAAATAAAAATTAAAAAATTACCAAAGGAGACACAATGAAAACACCGGAAAACTCGCGAGCCCTCCACAGTGTGAATGCAGAAATCAATTGCATTCGTCTCTTCGCTGAGGCGATTTTATATGAAAAAGTTGATCACATATGTCCTACTTAAAGTTGAACGACAACCACTTTCCCAAGCCGAGCAACGACCTTACCCCTCCCTTCCCCTCCCCTCTCCACCACTCCCCCAGGACCCCTGAATTCCCGAGACTCAAATCCCGGCTCCCCAATTACAGGCTACCCTTTTCAGGTTAAGTTAGTTTAAGTTAGGTTAGGTTAAGTTAGGTTAGGTTAAAAAAGAAGAAAGGAAAAAAAAAAGGAGAAGGAAGGAAAAAGGAGAAGGAATGAAAAAGAAAAAAAAGAAAAAAGGAGAAAGAAGGAAGGGCGAGAAAAAGAAGAAAGGAGAAAGAAGGAAGGGAGAGAAAAAAAGGAGAAAGAAGGAAGGGAGAGAAGGGGGATCTTAGGTTAGGTTAAAAAAGAAGAAAGGAAAAAAAGGAGTTGGAAAGAAAAAGGAGAAGGAAGGAAAAAGGAGAAGGAAGGAAAAAGGAGAAGGAAGGAAAAGAAGAAAAAGAAAAAAGGAGAAAGAAGGAAGGGAGAGAAAGAAGAGGGGGTGAGGGTGGGGTTAAGGGGGTCTCTCCCTTTATGGGGGGTTGGCGGAGCGGGGAGGGGGGCAAAGCCCCCCCGATGTAAAGTGATAGGAAAAGGGACAGTGGGAAAAAAAAAACAACTCTGTTGGATCTGAGAATGATATTACGCAGGTAGTGAAAGTGGTGGTTGATGGGATATATACTTCAGAACAACCACTCAGTGATCATACAGTATCACTCGCTGTAATATCAGTTGTCGCTATTATTTATAACTTATAACCAAATTTTTTTTTTTTATCAAATATATCTATCTAAATCTAAAGCTCCTAACGATGGCAGAAAATATGATTGGAAACGCTGCACAAATTGAAGAAAATAATATGGAGATTGCCGCTCAAATTGAAGAAAGAGAAGAAATTTTTATTAACTTGGAAGGCGATTCCATCAGTTATAAACATTCATTTTTGGACAAATCATCTAGGCTTGTTAGAAGATCATTCTTGTTTAACATCGACATTAATTATATTGAGGAGGAAGATGATCAGGAAATTGACGAAGGAGTGGACATGGATGGACAACTGCTAAATTTAGGAACCGAGGCTGACGTAAAAGTAAGCAAGTTTAGAGCTAGTGAATTATTTAATAATTTTGAAGAAAAAGACGTATGTGTTATACAAAGCTACACTAAAATTGAAAGTCGAAGACTAGGAACATTTGCTATTTGCCTTCCTTGTAGTGCAATTCACATGAGATATTTACGGAGAGGGGAGTCCGATCATGTGAGCTGCCACTACAAAAAAGCTTATGTTGTTAGTGCTTCTGATTTACATTGTGCTATTTGTAGGATACATCTTTTTCTACTAATTCCTGAACATGCTTGCTTTTACTGCAATAAAAATGAAAAAAAAGAGATAGAAGATTATGTCGTTAAATATTAATATTAAACATAGTTTGTAAAGGTGATGTGTAGATTATTTCAACAATATTAATTTTAAATATAGGTTATAAACGTAATGTGTAGATAATGTCAAAAATATTAATTTTAAACATAAATTGTAAAGATAATAAGTAGAATACGTCAACAATATTAATTTTAAAAAATGTCAACTGTTACTATAAGCGGTTATATATTTTCAGTGCTATATGCAAAATACTTCTTTTTATTCTAACATCTGACCCTGTATTTTTTTTTATTGCAACAAGAACGAAAAATGAAATAGCTTATCATATGTAAAAATAATGTGTAGATTATGTAAACTACCACTATAAGCGCTCATATATTAGCATAAAATTTTGTTAACGCTTGTTTCTGTATTCAATTGAGTTCTCTCTTACTTGATGCAAATTATATTAATATTATTAGTATAATTAAAAAATAATAACTTTTAATTTCCACTGTTTATTTTAAAAATGTTAAACCATAACAATTGTTTTGTTATGTAATGTGAAAATTATGTATTAAAAAACTTCTTAGAACATTGTTGTTTTAATATAGGAAAAGGAAAAAAATATATTAATATATTATTATTAGTATAATTAAAAAATAATAACTTTTAATTTCCACTGTTTATTTTAAAATGTCAAACCATAACAAATTAGTATGTATTAAAACACTTAAAGAATATTGTCGTTTCAATATAGGAAAAGGAAAAGGAAAAACTGTGTGTCAATTATTATAAATACATTTACATTTACTTTTTACAAATTTATTTTTAAAACTACAACAAAATGATGTCTAATTACATCTTTGAAGATTTGTACCAAATAGTAATATCTAGTGCGACATACAGGACAATTGTTTACCATTATAGAACAACAATTTTCATCATTCCATCTTAAAATACATTTTAAACAAAAAATGTGGGAACATGTATTTGGTCTACATGAATCATAATATTCGGTTATTTCAAAAAAAATAGCACAAAACACTTTTTTCTCTTCACTCTCAGTTTTGTTCAAATTTTTTAAAACAATCCCATTTTCTTCTTCTCGAACTAATGGTATAGTTTCTTCTCGAACTACTGGTATAATTTCTTCGAGGCTAATTGTCTGAAGCGGAATGGATCGATTTCTTTCTCCAACTGATTCACTCATTTTAATTTTAATATTATTAATAGATTTATTCAACAGATTTTTTTTCTTTTAACAGTCACTCGTACCTTAACATACTAAAATGATCTTGATGCACCTATTTATAAGACTTAAGAATGCAAAATCAAATGTGGGAGGACAAAGAGAAAAAATTAAAAATATGATGCGAATGAGAATAAAAGGGGAGGAAGATAAGAATGAAGGACATGAGAGAGAGAGGAAGAGGAGGAGGAGGCGCTCCCCTATTTTAACCACTGGCCCCTCAAGGTCAAATGACGTTCCAGGTTTAGTTTACCTATTAGGCCCTTACCAAGATCTCGCCATCGGGGCAGAATTTTCTCGGCCGCAAATTTCTCAGTATTTCATAATATTTGCTTTAACACCAATTGGAATTTTGAATCTGATAATGTCAACACAAACTTCAGAACTTTTTTAAATAAAACTTTAAGTGCTTTTAACAAGGCCTTCCCGCTTAAGAATAACAAACCTAAGCGGCATAAACCGTGGACCACGAAAGGAATACGAACTTCTGCTAAAAATATGCGCTCGCTCTCATATATAAAAAAATTTACCGACTCCTTTCTTATACTCGACTATATCTCTAATTATAGGAGGATCTACACTACTCTTATTAAGTCAGCAAAAAAATTACACTACCGAAAACGTCTAACAAACTCTAATAACGTTTCAAAAGAAACCTGGTCCATCATCAATAACCTCAGAAACAAATCAAACCCTGTGACTCAGATCTTGCCAGGGGCTAATGATCTAAATGATTATTTTATTAATGTAAGCAAAAATGTTACCTCTAGTATCTCGCCAAGTTTGGACCCTCTTTCGTTTCTCCCTCCTTCAAAAAATTTAGCTGATAGCTTTTTCTTAAGTCCCGTTAGCAACACTGAACTATTGAAGGTAATACATAATATTAAAAGTAAATCTTCGTGTAGCACTGATGGCCTATCAATTAGAATATTCCTGAACTTGCCACTCCCAGTCATAGAGGCCCTTACAACATTAATAAATGAGTCCTTTATAAAAGGTGTATTCCCTGATTGCCTTAAAACAGCTATAATTATTCCACTTCATAAAGGCGGCGAAAAAACTAACTCTTGCAATTATCGCCCAATTGCACTACTACCAGTGCTATCAAAAATCATCGAAAGGCTACTGAAGAACCGTCTTATGCCATTTCTCCTGAAACATCAGATAATATCCCCGGAGCAGTTCGGATTTCTACCCAACAAGTGCACCAGTGACGCCATGTTCACGTTGCTTAGAGGCGTCTACTCATCTCTCAATAACAACCACCCAACTGCCTCAGTTTTTTGTGACTATGCGAAAGCCTTTGATTGTGTTAGTCATGAAATTCTGATAAACAAACTACATTTTTATGGAATTCGTGGTACTTCTTTAAATTGGTTCAAATCTTATCTTGGAAAAAGGCAACAACTTGTAAGGGCTAATGGTTCCGATTCTGATTGTAAGTTGATTACAAGTGGAGTTCCTCAAGGTTCAGTCTTGGGACCTATTCTTTTTTTGTTATACATTAATGATATCACGAACCTTAAAATTAATGGAAGAATCTCCCTTTTTGCTGATGACACAAGCATAACATGGAGTGATTTTGATACAACGTCTTTACACTCTAGTATCTCCAAAGACTTGGTTATAATTAAGGCTTGGTCCGATTCCAATATGCTTTGTTTTAACGTCGATAAAACGGTGGCGTTATCTTATAAGGGAACTTTACAACCACTTCAGGTACATAACAGCAATATTGAATACGTAGAGTCGGTTAAATTCCTGGGTTTAAATATAAATAGCAACCTAAAATGGTCTAATCATATTGACACCTTAACTAAAAAACTTTCTACCGCCTGCTTCGCCATTCGATCAGTTTCAAAAGAACTAGACGTTCCTTCTGCCAGACTTACTTATTTCTCTTTATTTGAATCCCACCTCCGCTATGGCCTTCCCTTTTGGGGCTGCTGTACCACCGAGCAATTTCGTAGTATTTTTATGCTTCAAAAGAGAGCCATTCGTTATTTGTTTGGTCTAAATAATAGAGCTCACTGCCAATACTATTTCAAAAAACATGAAATATTAACACTTCCTGCATTATTTATTTTGGAAACGGTATGTTTGCTGAGAAAACATATAAACACCCTCCCAGAAAGGCCACAACATGTATACCCTACCAGAAACTCTAGGCATGATATTTATCTTCCCATTCCTTCCACAGAATTAATAAAAAAATCAATTATTTACAACGCCATAAAACTTTACAACAATCTGCCAGTACATTTAAAATCTATCCCTATGCTTGCACAATTTCGAAAAAACACCAAAGCATACCTCATTGAGAGACCACTTTACAGCGTTAATGATTTTTTTTTCAGTGAGTAAGTCTCTTTAAATTGTCACTAAACTCGCTTGTTTACTTAAATCTTTTGTGAGTCATGTCCTAACTCATAGCATAGAATTTTGTAAATCATTATATAGGGAAAAGAACTGTCGAACATTCACTTAAAACTTAATTATTTTTGTTAGGTATTGGATTAAAAACAATTTAATTCTTTTTGTATACTACATTCTGCACTAGTTCAATATACCTTCTGTTTAACATCACAATTATTTGTATAACTATAATAACATAGAGTTTAAGGTCGCATAGTTGCAATTTTGATTTCAATGTCATCGAAATTATTCACCTCGTACATGTGTGTTTGTTTACTTTTATAAGGTTATCATGATTCATTACTGTTTGCAATGTTATGCTATATTCTAACGTGTGTTTTACGATTTGGTAAATTGATAATTTACATTAAAAAAAAAAAAAAAAAAAAAAAAAAAAAAAAAAAAAAAAAAAAGCACTGACCTGTCGAAATTATTTTCGATTAATGTTTTGATATGTCTTATTTTTAGGTATATTTTGCTTTGTCCATAAAATTGTAGAATTTTTCTGCGGCAATAAAGCATACTTTTGTTTGTTTGTTTGTTTGTTTGTCACAGGGCGAGGAGACAGGGTCGTAAATACGGGGGTGCTCCAGAACATACATTATTTCACTACTATTGACATGTCAAAAAAAAAGTTATTTTCACCATAAATTCTGAACTGCTTTTAGATACGGGTTTCACAGTTTCTTGTAACTTTTAATGTCGTCATTTATTTTAGAGAAATATTTTTGCAGCTGTCAAAAAAAACGTCTAGTATTCCTAACTTTTTTTAAAATAAGATTTTTACAGATAAATGTATAGTATATATATATATATATATATATATATATATATATATATATATATATATATATATATATATATATATATATATATATATATATATATATATATATATATATATATATATATACATACATATATATACCGGTAACCCGATGTATCGGACTAGCGGACGTTTGTTAATCAAAAATAGCCGTCAATGTTGTGATAATAGTAAAATACGATCGAAAAGAAGTGTGTAAGACTAGACACCTAAGATCACGCATACGACTAATATACGCACCCAGAGTCCACAGGGACATCCTGACATATTACTTGTAATTGTCCATATTGTACACGATCACCAGCCTTCAAAGACTTCTTAATACACTTTTTGTTCACCAATTAAAACTTGATGCTGAAGAAAAAAAGACAAAAAAAACATGTTTTTGCGGGGTCGCTATATAAAGTTGGTAAAGGGGGCGTAGTGAAACACCTTCTACTTTTCAAAGTATATTCATATCACTGGCGTTTTTAAAAAAACATCATATACCAATTTGTATAATTATTAATAACCAAAAATGCTTACCCAAAATAATTAAGAATCAATAAACTTAAACTAGGTACATGTCCCACTAATATACGCACCCAGAGTCCACAGGGATATCCTGGCATATTACTTGTAATTGTCCATATTGTACACAATTACCAGCCTTCAAAGACTTCTTACTACACTTTTTGTTCACCAATTAAAACTTAATGCCGAAGAAAAAAGACAAAAAAAAACATGTTTTTGCAGGGTCGCTATATAAAGTTGGTAAAGGGGGCGTAGTGAAACACCTTCGACTTTTCAAAGTATATTCATATCACTGACGTTTTTAAAAACATATCATATACCAATTTGTATAATTATTAATAACCAAAAATGCTTACCCAAGATAATTAAAAATCAATAAACTTAAACTAGGTACATGTCCCACTTACTTACTAAGTGTTGTATAAAATACAGCAAGCCTTGCTAATTTTATTATTATAAATTATTACAAAATAAGGGTATTACAATATTGTAGTTTTAAAATAAAAAAATAAGCAGTTTAGGCTTTATTCAAAATATTATGTTCGAATAACATTTAAATTTTTTCCCCAAAAACATCAAACATCTTGATTACCCACATAAACCAGTTAATCGTAATTATTGATTTTTTGCGCTAATTTATTTACTATAAAAAGAAATGTAATTTGTCTAATCTATACCTAAAATTCTTAAAGGCACAGCATCTTTTCATCCAGCTTGAAATTTAAGAACTGATTTTTATTTTTCTTAGAAAACAGAATTTGTTAAAATAAAACAAATTAAAGGTATATTGGTGAGGTTACTCAAATATTTTTTTAAAGTTTTCTTCACAAATCAAAACAATTTCAATTTTTTTTTAAAGGTAACATACTAATTGTTTTAGATTAAACTTTTCTAGGTATCACTACTACCAGAATATCTGTATTTCCTTGAAATGACTTGTAAAATATCATTATTCGATATAAAAGTACCTTAAGTCCAAAAATTCAAACACATTTACGTACTCACCATTAATTTGGTAAAAAATTACATCTACACCAAAGCCCTTTAAATACCTTTTTGACTTTTATTTACAGGCTTTTTAGTTTAGATGTTTTTAAGTTATTTGTTTTGTCTACTTGTGTTCACGCATTTTTGCACACCTTTTATATCATAGGGGAAAATTTTTGTAGATACATTTTTTTTAATTAGCGAAAATATTTATATTGAATAACTAAAATCGATAATTTTTTTTCCATACCTATGTTAACTAAAATTGAATAGATTCTGTATATGAAATTACAGAGGATTTACTTTTCAAATGAGATATTTCATTAGCTTTAAGAGGCCACATCATCAGCTGATCGGTATGAATTTACACATGGTCCAGAGAAAGTGCGTGGCCTGCCGCCTTGACTCAATTGGCAACAGTGCAAAGTTTATTCTGTTGGGGCAGGCCCGGACTAAGAAAACATATTTATAATACGTACTGGTTTATTGATTGTAAATGGATCACCGCCTTTTAACGTTCTTATTTTTTTAAGATAGAACGATAATTTTGGAAATAATGGAACACATTATATATTTTCACATTTTTGAAGTTTCACATTTTGAATAAGTATTTTGAAAATCTGTAGAAACTAAACGATTGGAGTTTCAACAAAACGAGTTGCACTTTATAATCTTAGTTTTTAATTATGTATCACTTGGCGTTAGAGTCGAAAATATACTGGATGCTCTATATAAAAAAATATGTATTTTTTCCTGACTTTTTTTTCAGTACACTCTGCATACATTTATTTTTTATTTCAAAGAAATATGCATGATTGCCTATAAGAAGAACTTTACCTACCTTCTTCGTTTAAGGAAGTATTGACCGTATTTAAGGAAATTAAAAAGTTTCAATCTATTCCAAAAACTGGTTTTCTAGCTTACTTGTTTGCTTCATCAAAATAATGCATTGTTTTCTTTACAATTATGTAATTTAACTTTATCGGGCGTTTAGAAAATAACCTTTAAAGCACTTCCCAAAAACATTGTATTATAAATGTCAGTTTGTATTAGAATGTGCTACAAATTAAATAACATTATGCAGTAAAAAAAACGCAATAAGTGTTATATCCACCCTGTGCGTCTATCACTGCTTGGCACCATCTCTGCATGCTGTTTACCAGAACATTGAAATTCTGTTGAGGTATGTCTGCCACAGTTGTGTAAGAATTTGCCTTTATTAACGGACAGTTTCCGCATAAGGTCTAAATGCATCTAATCTCCTTTGCAGCATATCCCATGTATGTTCTTTGCAAATGAGAACTGGTGACCGAGACGGAAGTTGAAGGTCAGTGATTGCCTGCACTCAATATTGTACGGTACATTGGCCGCTCTATATGGTTGAGCGTTACCATCTAGAAAAGTGAACTGCTTGCTTAGAGCTTCCTAAAACAAAATTTATAAAATATTGTCAAATATATGTGGTCTAAATATTCTAAGACATTCGTATTTTTTAGACAGACATGCAGATCGATCCTGCCGTTGAAATATGTTCCACCCCATGCCATGATAGTTCCTCCTTTAAAGGAGTAGACTTCTTGAACCGGGCCTTTGGGTTCTGGGTACCCGAGGTAACGACCATACATAAACGCGTCGACTACTACCTGAACCATAACGTGACTTAACCCTCGCCCAGGCTATCTTCATGCTTTATCTTCACGAGTGAGGGGAACAATCAGTATTGATCCCTACAGTTGTAGCAAACAGTAACACTATTTGTAAGAAAAACGAGTCTTATAGAATTATAGCAAAATGATCCCTTGGATTTTTTTCCGTGTATGCAATACACAAAACATAACTTGAGTAATTGTAATCAAAAATGTATTGACTTATGTCAACATGACAATACATTCCCTATCGTTTACGAGGGGTGCCTCACTCCTAAAATTTTGTACAAGGATTTAAAATCCCAGATGTATTTATGGGATTTTTTTTCTGGATTTGTAGGGGTTTTTGGGATTACATTTTTTTATTGGGATTTATGTAATTTAAAAGTCTTGTTGGGATTTTGGATATTTAAGAGATTATTTTGGACAATTATTAATATTTCTACAGAACATGAAAATTTGTGAAGATAAAAAGTAATATGTTTGTGTATTTATGGAATTTACTGGATTTATCAAGATTTATCATTTAGCAGGAATTCAAATGTATCTGTCTGATTATATGGGTTTTGATTATTTTTTTTACATTATTGAATATATTTAGTATAAATATATTGATGTGCTTTAATATTAATTAAATAATTAAAGTTCAGAACCCTCAAACCAATTAATTTTAAATTTGCACAAGAACATTAAAAAAATCATATTCTGAGAATGAGAAAACCGATATTATACAAACTGATATCGAAAAATTGTGGAAGTGATTGGCGTAGATACTTGATTTTTTCCGATTTATTATCTATAGAATATTTTATTTGCGAAAACGGTGAAAAACTTTAAATTTTTTTTTGTATATAATATATATTTTTTCATTATACACATACATACATTATATTCTGCTATTTTTTTCAAATTTCTTTAGCTAGTGTACTTGTGATATTAGTCTAGCAAAATTATAGAAAATGTATATTTTATATAATGTGCTGTTACATAAGGTCGAATTAAAAAAAAATCGTAACTTCCCTCGTAATATATCATTCTCTTTTTATCAAGGAATATGAGCGTGTAATTGTGTTATCTTACCCTCTTCTTAACAAAAATAAATATTTTTTATGAGGGAAGTTTAAAGTCGTTTTTTCAGGTTGATTTTTTAAATATTTTATTAAGCCTTCATTTTTTTCGTCATGTGGGATTCCAACCATTCCAACCAAATTTTACCAATTGTTTTCTAGGTAATACTTGATTTTGACGTCAAAACTTAAGTAAATTGGATAAGTAATTTTTTAGTAATTATTTTTTTTACATTCCATTAGGGCGCCATTTTGATCTGCCACATTTAAATTCTACCAAAATGTTACCATTTCATCCCCAAACGACCCTTAATTTATTACAAAAATTTGTAGTCAATCGGATTAATATTTTTTTATCTATGCCTCGAACAGACCGACCCAGAGACAAACGACATTGAGAAAACATGTTTTTTGGCATCTAGCGACCCCGAAACATGAAGATCTGAAAAAATCTCGGAGGACGATTTATCTCTATGTCATATTATAGACTTAGATTTTTTTAACATACCTACTATACGTCATTTTGTTTTAACAAATTAGATTTTTACCAATACTATGTCATCCCCTATGGTCCTTGATTTCTGACCAAAATTTGAAGTCAATCGGATAGTAGTTTTTTTAGTAATGCCGCGAACAGACAGATCTCCAGACATACCGACGGCATTGGAAAAACACATTTTTTGGCATCTAGGAACCCTAAAACGTGAAGATTTGAAAAAATCTCGGAAGGTGGTTTTTTCACTATTACATTTCTTCCCTTTTACGAGGGAAGTAATATTTTAAAAACCCAATTTTCTTAATTTTCTGTCACATGTGATATGAAATTACTCAATGTTAATCATATTTAATTGTCAGGAAAAAAAAATATAAAAATAATACATTTTTGCCAAAAAATTAAGAATAAAAAAGTTTTTCCTATTGATAACTGGGGTTAGGTTTGGATAGTACTAAATCTGTTTAATTCGTTTATTGTAACTCTTGGAAAAATTTTAAATAGGCGAAACATGATGACATTAAAAAATACAAATATTGTAAAAGTTGTTCTTAAATTTCCATTTATTTTCAGAAAATGATTCACAAGCCACTAACAGCAGATTTAGTCAAGTATAATTTAACTAAAATATTTTAAACCACTTAACTAAAATTTGCAAAAAGAGAACAAATAAAATTTTAAATCAATAAAATAGTTTAAATTGAGACAACACTGAACTCGCCATAATTGTTTATATTTCGCAGTCTCGTCTCATATTACAAAAGTTGTAGCTTGGTGCACGATTACGGTACGACGTTAAAAGGATTAAAAAACAAAACAACTATCCTGCTGTTGTGCCCCTCGCACACCTAATAGCAGTGTTGTTTGTCTTGTCGTACGGCTAGGTAGAGATCTCATAAAAATTCGGGCCAAGTTTTCCCACTCTGTTACTGAGTTTTATTTATAATTTTGTTCTGTCAGTGATATTTGGGTGTTGAACCTCATGAGAAAATACGGTAAAAAACGTCGCAGCTTTGACTTTATATACGAGAAAGACGTGCAAAAACCCTTTCCTAACACACGTTCTACCAGTTCACGCGTCTCAGGGCTGAATGTTTAATATCCTTAATATAGATCACTGCCGCTCGTTGAACATTGGTAGAAGCGGGGAAGGGGCTATTTACCTAGGTCTACGTCGGGATTTTAAAGCTATGCGACGATGCCGATAAAGTGTTATGTAGCCATCTCGATTTAGCGCGTGTAGGAACAAATTTATAATATTAATTTCAGAGCGTTCGCTGAAGAATTGTTGAGTTTTGGATTGAGGTTTTGACTTTTAAAAGTAATACATTTTTTACATTTGCACTTTTCCATTATTTGGAAATAATGGCCAATAAATCTGGAGGTGTCGATATTGTGGGTCATAATTCGAGAAGACATTCGCCAAGTTTTAGATTTTTCAGTTTTCCTTTAAATGAGATTACAATGGATCATTAATAGTGGTAGATATTTTAATTATAATTTTTAACTTATTCTATGCGCGTAAACTATACTAGGTAACGAAAGAAATTTGATGCAGAAATTTTAAGATCTATCAGAACGTAATAATTTTAATTATACAAAGTCGGTCAAATAGCTGGAATGTGCCAAGTTATATTTTTTAAACAATAGGACACCCCCTTAATCGGGTCTAGGAACTTTTTAAACAATAGGACACCCCCTTAATTGGGTCTAGGAACTTTGTACAGAATTTTCTTATATAACAAACGCATCTACGAGTATTAAGGAAGGGTTTGTGGTGAAATGTTACAGAACAGGTTTTTCAAAATTCAGCACTTTTAGGGGTGCAATATGTTTACAACTACATTGTTTTCTATAACCCTTTATTTAAAAGAGATTTTAAGACGATTCTTCCGTCAATGGTTTTCAAAAATAATTATCTAAATATAAATTTTAGAATTTTGCAAAAATTTCACTCTTACGCGAATAAAAAGGGGTTATTTTTACCTCCCTATATAAGAGTCAATATATTGTATTATTAATACATTTTTCATGTACTATGTGGTCAATTGCTAATACTGCTATATACATAAATGAAGTAGAATATAGGTGACTGGGTATAATAGACCCTAGAATACGAAAAATATATTTTTAGAACAAAAATCTATGATATCTGTACGGATGTGTGCGAAAATGTGTCCCGTAAACATGAAAGATAGCCCTAAAAGCATGAGACAGCCCCCTGGAAAAAGAAAAAAATAAAAAAACGGTGAAACATGTAAAACTTCTTTTTTCCTTAGTAGATGCATAGACTTTGAAAGAAACCTCATTAATACCATTGGCTTTAAATAGGAATGTTAATAATACTCATTTAGTAAAAGCGATATAAAAAAGGGGTTCATGAATCTTAATTTTTAACCAACTTGAAAAAAAGAGTAATTTATCAATTCGACCATACATATGTACACCGATTACTCCAGGATGATTTGAAAACTCGGAAGAAGTTTTCAGCGAAGTGCTGCTGCCAATTTGAATCATTTTATATCTAGGAATTTCTGCCAATGGTTTTCAAAAATAATTATCTAAATATAAATTTTAGAATTTTGCAAAAATTTCACTCTTACGCGAATAAAAAGGGGTTATTTTTACCTCCCTATATAAGAGTCAATATATTGTATTATTAATACATTTTTCATGTACTATGTGGTCAATTGCTAATACTGCTATATACATAAATGAAGTAGAATATAGGTGACTGGGTATAATAGACCCTAGAATACGAAAAATATATTTTTAGAACAAAAATCTATGATATCTGTACGGATGTGTGCGAAAATGTGTCCCGTAAACATGCAAGATAGCCCTAAAAGCATGAGACAGCCCCCTGGAAAAAGAAAAAAATAAAAAAACGGTGAAACATGTAAAACTTCTTTTTTCCTTAGTAGATGCATAGACTTTGAAAGAAACCTCATTAATACCATTGGCTTTAAATAGGAATGTTAATAATACTCATTTAGTAAAAGCGATATAAAAAAGGGGTTCATGAATCTTAATTTTTAACCAACTTGAAAAAAAGAGTAATTTATCAATTCGACCATACATATGTACACCGATTACTCCAGGATGATTTGAAAACTCGGAAGAAGTTTTCAGCGAAGTGCTGCTGCCAATTTGAATCATTTTATATCTAGGAATTTCTGCGATAAATTTGAATTGTTTTAATTAACTGCCTTAAAATTTAGTGTATGGATTGTAATTAACCAAAAGTAATTTCGCAGCAGAATATTTTTACATTAGGTTATCTCGGTTTGTAATTTCAAAATAAACATCTTAATCCTTCGCACAAAACATTTCTTTTGTCAATAAGTGAAATATGAAGAGGAAAAAGGGGGTAATTGTAAAATATGATGTTTCTTTTGTTTTTTGTGGTTTTTAATTGTACGAGGTTTAATTTTACTAACCTTTTTATCTGTTGATAATATGTATTGCTGATTTTCTATAAATGTGTATAAATGGCGATTTTTATAAAATATTTGTACCGCGATTCTAGTAAAATTTCATATACAATGGACTACTAGCTACTTATTTATTTTATTAGGAACGCCCAAAATTTTAATCTACGTTTAGGCCTCGAAAACTTTGAAGTTGGGCCTTATTTTGTAGGAATAGAACTAAGAAGGATAAAATATTATTATTATAAAAAAAAAATAAAACTTGCTTCAAAACAAGGCGCTAAAATCCCAAAATAATACTTTCAATAAATCTTGAAAACTTTACCAACTCGGCGTCTAACTAATAAAGACAGCAAGTAGACATTATATGAGTGATATTAGATTCAAAACAATCAATACATAAATGTCTTTGTGATTAAGTAATAAATAATTAGTATGAAGACATTTTTCGGAAAATGCGGTTAATTATCCTGTTGAGTTCCTACACTCTAAACCCTTCAGGAATCATGAGTGAGTTAACTTTAAAAGTGGGGGCACCAGTGATGCTTATTCGAAAATTAAAATCACCAAAATTGCGTAATGGAACTCGGCTACAGGTTAAAACATTACAAAACAATGTAATAGAGTCTACACCTGGTCTGGGAGAAACAGTTTTTATATCACGTATCCCTTTAATTCCATTAGACTATCCTTTTTAGTTTAAACGTGTACAGTTTCCTTTAAAGCTTTGTTTCGCCATGACAATTAACAAAGCTCGAGGGCAATCCTTAAGTAGAGCTAGAGTAGTACCAAAAAGTAGCAAATTTTAAAGACACGTAAAACATTTAAATATTATTCTTAAAAAGTGGCCTTTTTTGAAGAGTGAAGTAAGTTCTGAATATATTTTAAGAAGGTATCAGAGTAATTCTAAAACCATGGACTTTTCAACGTCGTATAATCAAGTCAGCATTTTTTATATTTTTTTTTCTTTTTGACAACAATTAGTCGTTTTGTTTATTAAAAACTGTAGACTTTTGGATATATTATAAAATTTAGAAAAAATTTTAACTTTTCGAAATACTCTTTTTTTTTCACTAAACGACGACCCGTTTTTCAAGGTGAAACACTATATTGTTTATTCGGCTGAACATCCAGTTCGTTCGTTAGACTAAACAGGTCTCTGTCGGTGACCCACATCGATCTGTCACATTGCAAATAACAGCATCAGAATCAATAATTTAGATTCACTCTGATAACCTCTTAAGGTCAGAAAAGTATAAGACGTTGCATATTGGGTAACCTGAATCTGACGGAGGGTATATATTCATTTGAATCGATGGAATAATGTAATTGTAGGACTATTATCCTTTTAAAGAAAACAAATTCTATATGGTTGGTGGCATGTTAATCCTTTGAATGCGTGGTGATATTTTTTAATGCCTTTAATCTATTTATATGAGATAATATGTATATTGTGCAGGGTGCAGACACATTGAATACTGGAAATACCGACGTGCGTTTTTTAATATTTAATTTTAGTTCTTACGATTTAAACTAACCAACAGGTTGAGTTTTTTGGGAGTCTCCAACTTTTTTGCCTCATCAATATTTTTATAAAAACATTGACTTGATTGCGTGTCGGTTTTTTTTTTCGAGTTTTTTAGACATTTTTAATTTTTATGTCCTTCGTTAGGTTTCGATATATTACGCCGCTACCGTTTAAGAGTTATTTTGCAACATAACCATAAATTCGGGTTCACTATTTTAAAAACATTTCCCTCAAGCATATTTTTTTTAGGTTTCAATAGGAAAATCGTCGAAAAAATGGGCGCCGGTATTTTTATTATTTCGTTTATGTTTTTTATAATAGAATATATTCAAAACATTGTTTATTATATTTTTGTAACACCTAATAGATCCAGTCAAGACTCTAGTACTGTTTACTTAAAAAACAATTAATTTAGCCCTACTTTTAACTCTAAAAAAGACTAAGTCGAACTGCCTGTATCTATAGACTTTCTAAGACGAAAAAAAAGTGTTTAAAGGCCGTACTATATATATGAGTTTTTAAAAAAATAGACGTTTTTTTCCGGATCCATTTAGTTAATTATTGATTCTTAGCTTACAAATTTAAATCAAGTGATATGTTTATGGTACCTTTGACAAATAATAAAACCACAGCTTACTTACAACAGCTAAATTACTCTCGCTGAAATAAAAAGTTCGCGCATGGGGTCCTGCGCTTCTCGTCTTAGGATCCAGACCGTCTACTTCGATTCTAGTCTTTCGCCGGAACAGTCGATTGGACAGAGCCGTATTTTGTATTTGTTTGCAGTTGTGAGTGTAGTGCTTAAGATGAGTAGTGTGAAACGTTGTGCAGCGTTAAGGTGTATTAACAATTCAAAAAACTGTGGTTTTAGTTTTTTTCGATTTCCTACGGACGTCAAAAGGTTTGTAACATTTTATTTGTGTATATATCATACTATTTCTTTACGAAGTTTGATATAGAACTTAATTATTTATGTTTTTTTTAAACTTTAAACACTCTTGAGGTGTTTTTTATAAAAAGCCTGTACATTATTATTTCGTTCTCTAATAATTTTTTGCATATTAAAGAAAAGTATATTTAACGTGCCCATATGTTTATTAAATGTATTAATACTATTACACTTAACATAAATAACTTGAGTTGGCTATTTTTGCTTCGGCTGTATATTCCATCAAACTTTTACTAAATTGTTGTACCGGCCGACACATTATCCTTTTGGGATTACTCGGTAATATGAATATGTACCTTTTGAATTTCCGCACTTGATTAGACTGAAGGGTCGGCGAATTTGTCTAAGATATTCCAATTACTAAAGCCATTAAATTCATTACCTACTGTGTTATTTTTTATTACATTTTCAAAATTGCCACGATCCGAAAACAAGAAAAGCGTTCAATGAATTAATGCTTTTAAGGTTTGGCTTATTTTTACTTTTTAAATTATTACTAATTTTATTTTGTTTTATACTTACCAATATAAAAAAGGCAAGAGTGGAATATCATATTTAACCGGTATTGCTTGAAAATAATTTACTGTATATCAGGCACGTTCTTGATAATTATTTTACTTTTAGAGCAAGGATTTGGCTAGTAGCGGCTTCTAGAATGGATTTACTAGACAAGTTAGAAAACCTACATGAAAGCTCATATAAACTGTGTGGGAGTCACTTTGAAAACAAAATGTTTTCAAATAAAGCATGCAATAGGTTACATAAAGAAGCAATACCACGCTTATTTCCTACACTAGAAGGTTCTTCACATTCAGCACAGGAGCCAATGGTTCTTGAAACAACTGATCAAGGTAAAATAGAAAACAATGTATAAAAATATAAATCTGATTTCATTATAAAGTTCGTAGGCGGCAAATTTTAATATAATCTGCGGTTACTTTCTTGTGAAATCTTTGGTTTTTAATTTAAGAGAGCTATCGCGAATAATGGGGCTATAGTTCAATAATTTTATTGAGTTGAGAACAAAGCTGACCAAATATCGTCTAAATATTTAACACATTAATGTCCTCAGCTCAAAAAATGAATGTTAGTATAGTGAACTCAATAATTTCTGTTTAGCGAAACATTCTTCGCCAGGATCTTACAATGTTATTTTTATTCGGTTTTAAGAATAAACTTTATCAAACAGCTTTGATTTAACGAAAATAACGCCTTCAAATATGGACCTATTTACATATTTAAACTTTATTGCAGCCGTGCGCCGCGCCGGCTGGTCGTAAAGATTATTTGCAATAGGTTGGTACGGTAATAAATACCATTTTTTATGCTTAGGGTTTTTCCTATTACGGCATAAATCTCATTGCTTGTTTAAAAGCGAAATAATCCGAAGCCCCAAAATTTTGATTCAATTTTTAGTTTAGAGTTGGTCTCGGTATTCGCTTGCATTTGAGAGTTTTGAGACAGCAAGAAAATCACTACAATTTAAAAACGGAGCCTAGGAAAGACATTTTATTTATTTCATTGAGTGTGAGGGGTTTTATGAAAAGAAATCGTATATTGTGTAACATATGCATGAAGCCAACTTTTATACACGAATGTAATATTTGCGGCCCTAGCTGAAGCCGCAATATCACATAAGGATATAAAAAACTTAACGCACGTGTTGCACACTACTTTTTCTACGACTGTGTTTGTATTGGCGCTTTAATAATGTGCCCAAATATGGCAACGATAGAAGCACGGCCGTCTAATAAAATTATTACCTAAAATTAATGGCGGTAAATTTATTTAATATGAAGCCTGTGCCTAAAGTAAATGCCATAATAAATCGCACGAACTTTAGTTGCCATATGCGTAGATAGAAACATTTTCCGTGGTAGGGTCAAACCGTAGTAATTTTTTTACGGTCCGGTCCTAGAAAAACTATTTTTAAGTGTTCCCAATAAACCAAAATTTAATTAAATTAAATATAAATGTATTTATAATGTTTTTTTTTTTGTGAATAACAAATATTATGTAATTAAAAAAAATATGTTTTTTTTTAAATTTATTTTAGTGTTTCTATTCTATTTAAAATTTCAAAGTCTAATCTGAGGTCTACTTAATATTATGGTAAAAATAAAATTCATAAATGTTAGGAATTTCTGTTTAGCGACATTTCCGTTTAACGAATTATTTCCGAGTAACTTCTAATTTTGTTTGAAGTTTCAGTATATTAAAGTAGTAATTTATACGTTTGTTACTATATTATAATTTTTATAACTAATAGTAAATATTATTTCAATGACATTTTAAGTTCGGTTTTTTTCGATATATTTCATACTAGTTGCTGATGATTATTAAGTTAAAATTCCATTACATCTAGTTTATATACATAGAAAGTTTAAATTTTATTATTGTGAACTAAGGATTTAGCTTAGTAGATAAAATTATTCCAAAATACTCTCTATGGGTGTCCAAAGAAAATAATTTTTGCAGCTTCGTTGGATAATGTATTGAAATATTCAATTGATTGATATGTTTAAACTAAAATGCCTATTCTTCGACACTGATTAGTGTCATCATCAACACTACAAAATACAAATCATCCCATTAATAAAGAAAACAATACATTTTTAAGTCATATTTAAAAATATGCAAATACAAAACACACACAAACACAAATTAAAATCGTAAATAATATTAAACATTCAAAAACGGTCACAATCGATTTAAAATTATATAAAACTAGCATTTATAAATATACATTATTTATTATAGAGCAGAATTTTTATCACAATTGCGGATCGTATTTTTAAAATATGCCTTAAATGTTTTTTTTTCTTATTGATGGGATTATTTGCTCTTTGTAGCCTTGAGGACGACACTAATCGGTGTCAAAACGGCATTTTAATTTGAATCTATCAATCAGCTGCCCTGAAAGCTGAAAAACCCATTTTCTTTGTATTACCTTAAGGATGTAAACTAAGAAAATTATCTAAAGGTAATAGACCGACTGTATTTATTTATTTCAAACAAAAGCCTCTAAATATTGATAGAGGTTTACAATCAAAGAAAAAGATAACTAAGCTATATTAATATTGTTTTTTGTATTTTTGTATTTTTGCGTTTTTTATTTTTTATAATATTTCAGGTGAAATTCAGACCGAGTACGAAGATCCATCAATGTTCGATTCTATAGACGAAACTGCTTCTCTAAGTCCCCAAAGACCTACAGATCGCCCAACTCAGACTACATCTGATATCTCGTCGCATACTCCCAGAAAAAATATTTTAAGAAACAAAATAAAAACTTTACAAAACGAAAATTTTCGTTTAAAACAATATATTAAAAAAATTAAAAGCGAAAGGCCAGAAGGGGACCTTGAAAACATTACACTGGAAGACTACAAAAAGTTAAGTTTTAAATTTTGCCAATCTGAAAATTTAGCCAGATTTATAAATGTCCAAGTTAGCCAAGGCATGAAAAAACCCAAAGGACGAAGATATTCCGATGATTTTAAAAGTTTTTGTTTAGAGCTGTATTTTAATGGACCAAAATTGTACCGGAAAAAGTTAGTTAAAACATTTTCTTTGCCCAGTGTTTCAACTTTACAAAAATTTATTAAGCACATAAGTATAACTCCCGGGCTAAATGATCTGGTCTTTGACACATTGAAAAAAAAAATCGATAATTTTTTAGATATGGATAAATCATGTCTACTTTGTATCGATGAAATGAGTATTAAGGGGAATTTATATTATGGAACAGATACTGATAAAATTATTGGTTTTGAAGATTTAGGCGAGGGAAATAGACATTTTAAACCAGCTCTTGCAGCTACAGTTATAATGATAAGAGGAATTCGTACAAATTGGAAGCAACCATTGTCCTACTTTTTAGTAAATTCTACGTGTCCTGGAAAAAAATTAAAGGATATCATATTAAGCGTAATAACAAAATTAAATAATATTAACGTAAAAGTAGTGGGGGTTGTATCTGATATGGGATCAAACAATATTCAGTTATCAAAAAATTTAAATATAACTCCTGAAACGCCATTTTTTTTTCATGAAAATCAAAAAATTGTCTATGTTTTTGATACGCCGCATTTACTTAAGGCTTTACGCAATAATTTATTAAAGTACAAATTTCTTGTAAATAATGCTATAGTTTCATGGGAATTTATTAAAAAGTTTTATGAACATGATAAGCAGTACTCGTTACGTGCTGCACCCCGAATAAGTGATTCTCATATTTCACCTAACAATTTTGAAAAAATGAAGGTTAAATATGCGGCACAAATTTTTAGCCATACGGTTGCTTCTGGTTTAAATTTGTATATTAGATTTAACGCACTTCCTCCAGAAGCTGCACCGACGGAGGAGTTTGTAAGAAAAATAAATTATCTGTTTGATATGCTAAATTCTTCATCTACAGTAGGTCCTACCAAATATCAAGAAGCTTATAGGGGAAATGATGACCAAAAAAATTTTTTAAATGAATGTTTCGACCTTGTTAGTAATCTGCGAATATTAAATTGGAAAGGTGAAGATGTAACGGGAACAATAAAATGTGTTAACGGTTGGAAAATTACAATCAATGGTATTATGCACTTGTGGGATATCTTAAAATCAGATGGGATGGAATATCTGTATACAAGGCGAATAAATCAAGACTGTTTGGAAAATTTTTTTGGTTCAGTCAGGCAACAAGCTGGCAATTGTATAAATCCAACTGCTATTCAATTTACCCGCATATTTAGAAAATCCTTTTGCTTAGACCTAATTCATTCGGGTACGGAAAATTGCGAAAATGATGATGACCGAATATTATTAAAGGTGACTGATGTACCAAATATTGAGGTAGATAGTGCTAATTTTAATGTCCAGTCAGAAGATAACATAACATTAGATAATGATTTTCGAAGTTCCGAAATTTTGCCGGCAAATTTTGCAAAATACGTATGCGGGTACTTAATAAAAAAGTGCCTTTCCAGGCACACTTGCGAAACTTGTGATTCTTATGCAAAATCATACAATGAATTAGACGAAACCTCATTATTTTGTTACCTGAAAGCGTACAGTCATACCGAAATCGACCTATTTGGCAGTTTATATATGCCACACCAAAATTTTGTCGACTTTATGACATCTATGGAGATACTATTTCAAAAAAATTTTGAAAATCTTTCATTACAGCCCAATTTGTCTCAGGAATTTGTAAAATTATTTAGTGGTGTACCATATAGACACCCTTGTAAGGATTTTCCACTTAAATACGTAATTACTTTATATGCTAGGTTAAGAATATATTATACATTAAAATATATAAATAGAAATTTTAAAACACCAAATAGAAATCGAAAACTTATAATATGGAAAAATAATTGAACTGTTTGACCATCAGAGTTGGGCAACAATTTGAAAAAAGTAGTTGAGTATAACTACTAACTACTTAAAAGAAAATTATTTTAACTACTAACTACTAAGTAGTATAGTATACTTAAATTTTCAACCACGTTTGTATTTATACTTACTATATTTTAGTTCAAACTTTTATTATATTTGATTTTTGTGTAAAATTTGTATAGGTACTTTCTTTAATTGATTTTTTAAACAATTTGTTATCCTAATATTTCATTTCCATGTGACACTTTATTTTTGTTTACAAAATAATATTATTAGATCTTATTTTTTAAAAGCTAGCAAAACGTGCCCTGGTGTCTGCTTATAAAGGCTTTTTGTTTAACTGGTATACAATAAATGTATTATTATTGTATTATTATAATAATATACCGTTTGTATTTAAAGTGAGTAGTTAACTACTTCTTTAACAATTTTTTAGAGTATTTCAAAGAAATTAAAAGTATTTGAGTATAATTACTTTAAAATGGAAAGTATTTTGAGTACTACTACTTTTTCTATAAAAGTACTACGTAGTTAAAATATTTTAGTAGTTTACTGCGTCCAGCTCTGTTGACCATTTTTTACTATTATGCTTATTTATTGTTTGCTGTTATTTTGTTAAACTTTTATGTTCCGAATTTTGCGTGTTACCAATGAAATTTAACTTTATTCCATTAGTTTTAAGACAATTTTGTAAGGAGTCATAATTTGTTATCTATTCACATAGAGTTTATTTTCAAATTTGTAATTAAGTCATATGCTACCATAATTTATATGTTAAACATTAAAATAAATAAATTTAGGAAACTTCTATTTATGTAAAAATATATGTAATAAAAATAAATTAACCATTGAGTCAGATTTTGTTTCTTTTTCCATATGGTAGGTTTCCACTATTTTTAATCATTTTTATGTTGTATGTTAGCAGAATAGATAATTTACATTCTAAAAACATCTAATACGGTCCCTGTCGTCAAACCCGTTCGGATGGCTTCTCGAAATGCTGCTCAACGACGAACTAGCAAGGACACATGCACTTGAATTGACTTTTATAGAACAAAGTGCCGACAAGAGAGTAATTTAGCTGTACTATCTAAGCTGTGATAAAACACTAGAAATGTCAGAAAAAATCAAGTTATCCTGAGTTTCTCAACTGGAGAAACAATATCATTATAATAACATATCATAATTATTATAATAGAGTGTCTATAAAATAAGATAATACCATACCTTATTTAAGCAGTATTGGGAATGTTAACAGTGTAAAATTATTTTTTAAGTGAACAGGAAAAAAAACCGCTACGCTTCAAAAAAGTGTGGCGGATGTAACATGTTTTTTTAAACGGAACATTCTGTTTTTACATTATGCGTAGAATTCTATTAGTAAAACAAACTTTTATTAATAATGTTATATATCTAAATCTAGTTGTTTCTCTAATACTTAATATTTTTTAAATGCTAGTTTGCAGTTTTGTAAAAATGGCAAGTAGCGCCATTTCTGAAGGTGCATCGCTTATTATTGGTACGAATGTGTTATAGAAATGGGAAAAAAGACATATTTAAAGAAATTTTAGTTAGATGCTAAAGGGTGTTCAAAATAAATTTATACATTTCGACTATTTTAAATTGAAAAATCTCGACTTTTTTTAAATATCATACCCTGTATATTATTAATGTTTCTGATAGATTTTGCAAAATTCTTCAACTTTCATTCAGTATATCATATACCCATTTTTAATAGTTTGCAATTTATTTTCTGTTTCTTAATTTTTATTCTTGTTTTTAATACACTTAGCTTTTGTAAAAAAACAAATAATTTTAATATGGTTCCACTTACTTAACATTTAATTATGAGGACGTAATAAATGTTCAAACATTTGCCCGTCTACTTGAATCCACATTTTTAGTCGTTTTACTATATATTCCTTCACTTCTGTTATCATCGTTATTATCCTGCACGCATCAATTCAAAATAAATCGCAAACTATTAAAAATAGGTATCCGACATACTCATGAAAGTTAAAGAATTTTGTAAATTGATGATAAAAATGTAAAAGATGATAATATACAGTGCTATTTAAAAAGTCGAGATTTTTTCGTTTAAAACAGTCGAAATTTCTAAATGTATTTTGAACATCTACTCAGATTTCTTTGAACCACGCTATATACACAAAAACTTTAAACTTTTAAACTGTGCACCTTAACATTCCCTAAAACTATTGTATTTAACATTTTTTTGTAATTCGAGAAACAAGTGCGATAATGAATTTTACTCCTTCGTTGACTCACCCTGTACACTAGAAATTCAATGTTCATGAACTAAAGACGAATGATCTTCAGATAAACATAATATTTAGTACACCTTTGTAAAAATATGTGTTTTTATTGTCTAACATATGCATGTATTATGTATATTTTTGCATGGGCACGAAAGACTTGTGTATAGGGGTGATCTAGTTGTTTTCTCTTTAGATTCTATACGTATCTTTGATTTCTTTTGGCGAATTTTATTAGCAAAAATTATGTTTCTTTCCATTCAAAAACCATACCATTTTTAACTATTAGATTAGAGTTAGCTTTCTTTATATATTTGTATTTTTTAACATAGTGGAATCAGGCAGATTTCCCTCAAAAATGTTATTATTTTCTATCGTAACAGATGTACAGATAGACTGACGGAGAGAAAACATGTTTTTAGCGTCTAAGGACCGTAAAACGTCAAGATCGCTATGTTGTTCCGCCATCTTGAATTCATACGACAATTTTACTAGTTCATATCTATACTACCGTTAATTGTTGCACAAAATTTGAAGTCAATCTAGTAACTAGTTTTTTGAGGCTGATTTTTTAAATATTTTATAAAGCCGCCATTTTGTCGTGGCGAGTTAGATTCGTACTTCGTACCAAAATTTTACCAGTTTATTGTTACGAACTATTTGATGTCTATGCAAAATTTGAAATAAATTGGATAAGTATTTTTTTATTAATATTTTTTTTAATATAATATAACCCTTGATTTTTGAACAAAATTGGAAACCAATCGGGTATGCAGATTTTAGCTATGCGGCGAACAGGCAGACTGACGGAGTTGAGAAAACATGTTTTTTTTTTGCATCTAAGGACCCTAAAACCTGATGATCTGTAAAAACCTAAGAGGGTGACTCTTTTACGATTACAATACTTCCCATTTGCGACAGAAGTAAAATGCGGAATTTCAATATATATATTAATCCTTTTTTTAACTATTTGCTAGTTTACAAAAAAATGTGTTTTATAAATCCAAAGCTCTCTTAGTGAACAACTGTACAAAATTTGTGGAAATTGGATAATTAGTTTATAAGTAATAATTTTTTTAACTTGTTTCGGCATATTGGTTTTTCACCAAATTATAACCAGGTCATCATCCCTATATGACCCTTAATTTTAGATTAAAATTTGAGGCCACTATGATGAATGGTTTTGAAGCTACGCTGCGACTGAGAAACAGATGGACCGACACCAACGGAATAAATAAAAAATATTTTTAGGACTCTAAAACCTGAAAATATGTGAAACCTGAGAAGGTGTTTTTTTTTTTCACCATTACAAAATATTTTATTTATAGCACAGTTCTACTAGTTGATCTGTATACCACAATTAGTTATAACACACAATTTGAAATAAGTCCATTAAGTAGTTTTTTCAGGCTGAATTTTTAAATATTTTATTCAGCCATCATTCTGTTCCGCCATCTTGGATTCGTACTAAAATTTTACCAGTTGATTTTTACATATTTGATTTTTGTGCATAATTTGAGAAAAATTGGATAAATGGTTTTTTTTTAATATTTTTTTTTAACATTCCACTAGGCCGCCATTTTCTTTGGCATATTGGATTTTTACCAATATATCATCCCCATATGACCTTTAATTTTGACTAAAATTTAGTCATTTTGATGAGTAGTTTTTAAGCTATACCGCCACCTTACACACAGACAAACAAACCGACAGAGAGACCGGCGAATTTGATCGAACATATTTTTTTGGCATATAAGGACGTTAAAATTTAAAAATATTTAAAACCTGAGAGATTTTTTCACTACTAAAAATATTTTATTTGGCCGTTATTTTGTTCCGCCAACTTGAATTAGAACTTCAGTTTTACTAGTTTATCACTATACCACAATTAGTTGTGACACATAATTTGACATCAATCCATTAAGTAGTTTTTTCAGGCTGAATTTTTAAGTATTTTATTAAGCCGCCATTTTGTTCCGTCGTTTTGAATTCGTACCAAAATTTTACAAGGTTGATTTCTACATAATACTTGATTTTTATACAAAATTTGAAATAAATTGGGTAAGTAGTTTTTTAGTAATGATTTTTGTAAATATTTTACTAGGCCGCCATTTTGTTTTGACATCGGATTTTTCTCTAGAATAAAATTTGAAGTCAATCTCATAAGCAACTTTTAAGCTATGCCGCGAACTGACAGACAGGCAGAAAACCGAAAGACAGACAGACAAACCGACACACACCGACGGAATTGGTAAGACATATTTTTTGATACCTAGGAACGCTAAAACATGAAAATATGTAAAACCTGAGAGATTGATTTTTTCTCGATTACAAATATTTTGTTCTGCAATTTTGAATTAGTACCACCGTTTTACTAGTTCATCTCTACATCACAATTAGTTATGGCATACAATTTGAAATCAGTCCATTAAGAGTTTTTCAGGCTGAATTTTTAAATATTTTGTTAAGCCGCCAATTTGTTCCGCCATCTTGGATTCGTACCAAAATTTTACTAGTTGATTTCTACATAATACTTAATTTTTGTACAACATTTGAGATAAATTGGTTAAGTAGTTTTTTAGTAATATTTTTTTTACCATTTCATTAGGCCACAATTTTGTTCTGCCATCTTGGATTTTTACCAAAATATTGCCATGTCATCCCCATATAACCCTTAATTTTTGATCAAAATTTGAAATCAATCGGGTAATTAGTTTTTTAGATATGACGCGAACACAGAGGCCGAGAGATAGACAGACCGATGAAATTGAGAAAAAAATGTTTTTCGGCATTTAGGGACCTTGAAACGTAAAGATCTAAACAAATCTTGGAGGGTGATTTTTTTCACGATTACAATACTTAATATTTCCCTTTTACGAGGGAAGTAAAAATAACCGTCTTAAAAAAACACTGAAAAGTCAAAAATTATTTTTTATTCAATCTAGAAGTTTGACTCCAACTAATGTATAGTAATATTTAATACCACAAATAAAATTTGCTGTTTCTACTAGTTAACGCCGACTTCATGAAGTCAAATTTTCAAGATTGAACCAACTATTATTTTTTACTTTTCACTTTTTTTTTAATTCGTGTTATTTTTTCTGTTATTTTTTATTTTATCCTTTTTACTTTTTATTTATAATAGGTTTGATTCTAAACGTCAGCCTCAAAGTTTCCGATGCCGAAATATATGTCACTAACTGTGTATATACATTGAATCCTACCTACTGGGTCCATATATTGAACCTAAAATTTTGCCAGCTTCACGATAACTGGTAACCAATAATACATAAAAAGTGAGATTTTACGTAGTTCTAGAAGATCAACAATAAATATTATCCTTACCAAAAATTAATAGGATTAGAAGAATTAAACCTCATACCCTTAAAAACTACGAAAAAAAAACTAGCGAAATAATCTGACCATGAAGAAGATTGCCACCTACTAGATCAGGGCTCTACTTTCAGCTATGCAAGAATTATATTTTTTGTTTAATTATAGTTCATTCTCCAAAGTTCAAGATAATATGGTAAAATATAAAAGTTATTGCGAAAACTTTCTAGCAAAAAATAAAAGTAGTGTCATTACCTCGTTTTTATTTTTCTGGTATACTTGCTATGGAATGGCCTCGGCGCTACTCTAAATACTTCTTAAAAAATTAATCTATAATGATCACATCTTTCCAGAGTATTTAGTGTACATAGCACCACGAAATAAATGCATAAAAATCAGCAATACTAGTTGCCAAATGTTAAAATGATTCGTAAAAATAAACTTAGTGTCCCTGAAAACCACAATATGAACATCGTTATTAGATTACTATTGTTTATGCCAAGAATAAAGTTATTTGTTCCTTTAAACATTTTAACAGATACCAGAAATATCCTTATTAGAAAACAGATTTTCCCCTCTGAGGCGGAGATAAACCACATGGTCTGCCAGTACAATTTGAATGCACATGTCAAGCTTGATCAAAAAGATAACAAAAACGAACTTTTTACATATATTTCAATAAAACGTACATTTTTAATAAATGCTTTTAATAAAACGATCTAAAAAGATTTAGAAAAATATGTACGTATTGTGGTTTGATAGTTTGATTGGATCTCTCCATTTTATCAATATATTAATAAACAATGAAATAAACTTCCTGCGAAATATATATGCGTTAAACTACGTCTGTTGAAATAAATATGAATCAATTTCTTGTGACAAGCTTTTAAGATAATTTAAGACGGTAATAACTATATAAATATTTAAAAAATAATGTGATCCAGTCAGGCTCCACACATCAAACGCACCGTGAAATATTTTATCATAATATTGTGTGCTTATAAGATATGATTTTCAAGATCGAGGTTTTTATTTTTTGGTCATGCTGTATATCTGATCTAACATTCAATAATAAAAAAGTTTAACATTTGGTAACTAAATTTAGACACATCCTCTATATGTATTATTTTATAGGTATTATGTATTCATAATTATATCCGGAGTTATATATTTAGAATTTCAGCACAATCGAAAATTGGAATGTGTATCAGAATTGACTTACAAAATTTGATTTTTAGACAGTTATTTAGATAGGAAAGCGTGAAGTTAAATAAAAACTCGTGAATCCCCACATTACACGAAGAGAGAAATATGCAATTCTTTATTTTAAGAGATTTTGCATAAATTGGCAACAAGGCAGCGCGCGTGGTCTCCCCGGCGCCTGTAACTTTCCGTTGCTATGGCAATGGTCGACCAATCAGAAGCCACCGGAGTTAAGCGCCCACACGTGCTTACTTTTAGCGCCCTGGCCATATGAGTAGTATGTTACAGTAGAGGTGGGAATTCTAGTTCAATTACATGAACTAGTTCATTCGTTCTCGTTCGTAAAAAAATATAGTTCAAAAAACTAGTTCATTAGTTCACATAGAATTTTTGCGAACGAGAGTGTGTTTTAATTTAAATAAGACGCAATTGTCCCTGGATTTCACAAGTTTTATATTTTACTCATTAAATTAAACTGTAAATTCTCAAAAGTAACACATAATCTTATAATATAATCTACATATGTAAACAATTTGCTATAAAACAAAACAACTAGCAATAAGCAAAATATAACTAATTAAATAAAACTAAACGTAATTAGGTATTTGGCAAATAGATTCTAAAGAAATATATAAGGGACTTAAAAGTTAGTATTTAAAAATAATAGCTTTTGAAAAAAATCGTTCGACATTTATCGTTAGCTCAATTTCGTTCACGAAAAGAGAAAGAAAAGCTGCTGTTTTTTTATTTCGTTTGCAATGACAATGAACTACTGAACGAGTCTTTCGGATCATCACGAGTAGTTCATCTCGTTCACGAGGGTTCAATTACATGAACTAGTTCATTCGTTCTCGTTCGTAAAAAAATATAGTTCAAAAAACTAGTTCATTAGTTCACATAGAATTTTTGAGAACGAGAGTGTGTTTTAATTTAAATAAGACGCAATTGTCCCTGGATTTCACAAGTTTTATATTTTGCTTATTAAACTAAACTGTAAATTCTCAAAAGTAACACATAATCTTATAATATAATCTACATATGTAAACAATTTGCTATAAAACAAAACAACTAGCAATAAGCAAAATATAACTAATTAAATAAAACTAAACGTAATTAGGTATTTGGCAAATAGATTCTAAAGAAATATATAAGGGACTTAAAAGTTAGTATTTAAAAATAATAGCTTTTGAAAAAAATCGTTCGACATTTATCGTTAGCTCAATTTCGTTCACGAAAAGAGAAAGAAACGCTGCTGTTTTTTTATTTCGTTTGCAATGACAATGAACTACTGAACGAGTCTTTCGGATCATCACGAGTAGTTCATCTCGTTCACGAGGGAAACTAGTTCATTTGAACTAGTTCGTTCACGAACTACCCACCTCTATGTTACAGTAAGTTGCGGGTCTTTCCTATATAAAACCAGAGCCAATGGTCGCAGTAAAGCGAAAGTCGATAATATTTTGAAGAGGCTACTTAAGGGGGAACTGCACGCAGTATTAAGGATCATTTGCAAGCCTTCCGCCGCTGCAATATTATGTTAAAACTATAAGAGATATGTATTAGTTTCAATGTGATTTCAATAGGGAAATATGTATAGTTGGGCGCTAAATGCGATTTTTTATGAAAAAATCTGATCTAGAATTATAAAATAGAAGTAGATTTGTCCATTTTCGACCATTTTTCGACCACTTTTTGACGCAAATGCCGTCGCATATAACTTTTTTCCACAAAATGGCTATTTACCGTCTTGCATTGATCCTTTGTCTACGTAACTGCAAAATTTGAAATGGTAAATCGTTCTCATGTCTTTGTATTTCTGCAGCGCGTGAACCCTTTTGAACCCATTTTTAAACGAAATGTAATTTAAATTGCCTATACATAAGACTCCCTTAAGGAATTAGCCTGAAATAGCATTAGTGAAAGTAAGTTTTACTCATATGTTTTACCTCTTTTTTCCTTTGAAACTAATAAATACGTAATATGAGTGTTGACCTGTGATATATGTATTTCATAAACATATACTGCCATATACTGTTAATTATAAGTAATTCCTGACTTTTGATTGCATGCTGCTATTCACCTTCAAAAACATACATAAACATTTAAGTCCATAAATACAAATCGGTTCATTTTTGGCTGAACCGGATAAATAGTCTGAGAATTAGGGGTTTCCTATCGATCGCTTCAGTTTGTTTACGTTTCTTTTAAGTGTCATAAATTCCTTCAATTGGGCATCGGTGATAATGAATAAAGTAGGTAATATAAAGAGTTTTTACATTTGCCTTCAATGGTTAACAGAATTTTTGTAAACCAAGATCGTCACCTATTGTGAACAATTTATGCAAAAACTTTGCCACTCGTTGTGTGCAAGAATATCTGCCACTTATTGTGTGTAATTATCTGGCCACTTGTTGTGTTTATAAGTAAAGCGTCTCACATGATACTTGATAATCCCACTTATTGTAGCCAAGTCAAAATTGTGTGCGAACAAGTTAAATTGACACTTATTATGGGCTTTGGTTTTTTCCATACTTTTTTAACTTTATTGTGGATTCAGCGTACATAAATATATTTTTGACAGGACCATCAGATACAACCTCTCCTTCTGAGTCCCTTATTTTGGAATCAGATGAGGAGTCCCTTCAGGAGCCCCAAGAGAATATTCGTAGTGTTAATAAACTGATAAAGTTTGACCAAATGGGAGCCAGTACTTTAATTATTTGGGGGATGATTCAGTGAAGACTGTAAAAACAGGACCTACTAGAGGTACAACTTGCTGGTAGACTATCAAAATGTATTGACAACTAGACAGCAACAACAGTGCAAACTCAGTTAGTTGGATTAAGGGCTACAAAATTTATGTTAATAGCATCCCTAGGCAGGATTATGTCCCTAAAAGTATTATTACTAAAAATGATAAATACAAAGTAGATATCAAAATTCAAGAGTTATTACACATTGGAGATATATCTCTTGACACATCGCATGTGATGGTGAGGTTTTATCTAATTTTTTTCTAATTACGAAGTTCAAGAATTAAGGATTATGTAAAAACAGGACCTCCTGTAAATGAGGAGACAGCTATATATTGGTTGTCGATTTTAAAAAATGGCCTAAACAAGGAAAGTAGGAAGGAATTGATAGAAAAACATGCCATAACCAAAAATTGTCTTCTATTACAAGGTTCAAAAATCAATAGTGAGGTATCTGTAGTCCTCACAGATTCTGCTATTCGGTAGGATAATTTTTTCCTGCATATCCAAGGGCAAATCGGAGCAGGAATAAGTGCATTGGTTAATCCAAATGAAAAACTTATACAGCAGGAGGATACCAGCAGCGATATATTGCAGAATTTAGTTGATTCAACTAAAATTCTAGCCGAAGTTCATCATGCTTTATCTATACATAGAAGATATTTGTTATCAAATTTTTTGGATGCATCGGCTAAAAAAGTCGGTGAAACGTGTCCTGCTATGTTGCTTTTTGGGGAAAATTTTTCCCAATCAGTAAAGATCGGAAACTATAACGTTCAATTTGTAGAGATTCATGTACTCGAAATAATATAATTTAGAAACAGGTATAAGTTCATTACGAGAAAATATGGTATTTAGGAATTGTTCGATTTTAATTATGGCTAAAGCGTTTATAAGTGATTTTTTTCCTCATTAATACTAAGGGCAATAAGATTTAAGAGTTGTTCTAAATAAGCTTCTAAAATTTGCACATTAAAGAATAGCTTCTTGTATTTTTATTTTTTCGTTAATGTTACTAAGACTTTTTGTTATTTGCTGGAATTGAGAATTTATTTTATTAGTGGCATTTTCAAATTTACAAAAGACAAAGTTTTGGTATTTTGAATTTGTATCTTATTTTCATTATTTCGTAGAGTGTGCATATTTTCCATGATTTCTCCAAGATCATTCTGATCTAAATTACCAGTGGCATTAAACAAACTACGTTATTGATGCGTTAATAACTTATATTTTTCGGGAAGCGATTTTACCGATTCTTCTAGACGGATAATTAGTGTATTATTATTGTTGTTGGTTTTTAATTCTAATAGAAAAGTATTGGTTGTGCAGCGTTGTATATTCCTATTAATAGAGGTTAAATTAATATGAAAATATGCCTTATGATAATAGTTTACAAGTGTAATGGTAAAATCTAAATTTTCTTGGACATATGGCATATTTTTAATCTTTAGAACTTCCTGGCTGTTGACCATCCCCAGGATCAGGAGGATCATCGTAGTCCTGCAAAGAAAATTGTCGTCTTTGAGATTTGACATTTCTCAAATGGAAGCTTAAGTGGGGTTCATTTGAAAGTTTGATTTTTTCTTTTTCGAATTGAATTGTATCTATCTTACGGTATAAAGGACAAGTTTTATTACCTTTTTGAGTAGAAGTTTTTAAATATATTGACTTATTAAGTTCAACATTATTTTCAGGGGTATGTTTATTTCTTTTTTCTAGCGTTTTACTAGCCTTGTCTTTCATATGATTAGAAATATTTCATAAGAAGGGAGTATTTCTTTACAACGTTTTTCGTTGTAATGTTCATATCCATTAAATGTTTATTTACATTTTCATAGGGGCCATATAATAGTGAAAATGTGTAAAATTAGTGAACGAATGTACATTCTGATTATATATTAAATTTGCCGTCATCATCGGATCTTTAATGGGGTCATCTTTTTTTTGTTGACGTAAAATACATAATTTCTCTTTTATCGTGCTATGAAATCTTTTTACAGAGTAAGAATTTTCTAATCTAAAAATTATATAATTGCTAAAAGTGTATAAATTTGTCTTTGAATAAGTGAGACACAATATAGGGTCAGATGTATGCACGGTGACGTCACCATCTTCATTATCATTCAAGAGACGTAATCGATCCGTTAAAGTAAATCATCGAGTAAGTCTAAATCTGAATTTCCAAGATTATTATTTAATATTTCGTCGATATCATCAGGACTTACTTCAATGTTAGATTGGACGTTGGGTAATACAGAAAGTAAATCATCGTCTTCATTTAATAGATTATCATGTGCTTGTTTTCTTGTTAAAGCATTAATTTTTATTACAAATAGTTTCTTTGCATATGTTAAAAGCTTCTATATATTTCGGGTCACTAATATTAATTTTTTCGTTTTTTCTTAAACATCATGTATAAGGTTTTGTTAAGTGAGCAAACTTTTTATAAATTTACGGTAATACCCTATAAGACCTAAGAACGCTCGTATTTCTCTTTGATTTCTTTGTAAAGGAAATTTAATAATACTTTTAATTTTATCTTCATTCGGTCTAATCGTTTTTTCATTAAGTTCGAGAAAATCTATGACCATACGCCATTTTTTCTCGTCTGAGGCATCTAATTTTTTTTGGCCAATCCATACGAGACTAGGGTAAGGAGATATGAATGGGCGTCTTATTCCGTTCTCTCAGAGTTTAGTTATTTGTTTCTCGATTTCTTGTTTTAAATGATAATGATATACACATTTTTTTACTTAAAAAGGATCATCATTTTTTGTTCTAATAAAATGAGAGACAGCGTTAGAAGCAGTAAGTTTTTTTATACCCATAACATAATTTAATTATTTTTGCTTTCTCTTCACTATTCATGTGATTAGTCTAATAGCTTTTTCTACTTTTAAACGATTATTTTCTCTAGATTGATTGTTTATATTTTGAATTTCAAAATTGTCTAAAGGTTTAGTCTGAATATTATTGATATTTAGATTGTTTAAATTGTAAGGATAATTTACTATAAAATTAACCTTACATATGCTTTCAGGTAGAATTACCTCTTTATTTTATTTTCTGGCACTAAAACTTGGCTATCTTTTTACTTATTATTCTTTCGTTTTGATTAATGTCTTGGTAGTACATTTTTATATTAGGCATTACTAAGCATTTATTTTTTAAATCGATAGTACATTGTAAATTTTCGAGTTCTTTAAAACTAAGTAAACAATCGAATTTTTTATGCCAAGGTAATATTAAAAATTTAATAGAAATGAAATTTAGTAATTTCGAAAATATGTAGATATATAGAGTTAAGAAATAACTTAAAAGTTACTTCAGGGTTCATTATACTAGATGAAGCGCCTGCATAGATAAGAATATTTATTACTAAAAATAAAGGGTAAGCGGGTTTGATTTGTATAGTTATTTAAGTCTAAGTTGATTCTTGTATCGGGGCTTCTTCTTGTTAATTTTGACTTTCAGGTTCTTCCTCAGCATTATATATTTCTTCAACAATAATTCCGAGAAGCGAAGTAACTTGTCTAGCGAAATGATTATAATTATTGCGTGGGATTATTTTGGAAATTTGAACGCACGGTATTACGTGAAGTAATTGACATAGGCGTCGGTTTAGGGAATTGTTGCGCATTATTTTGTGGTATGAATATATTTTGCTTATTTGTCTGAAAGGTTGGGGAATTGGAAGCAAAATTTCTTTGCGGAGGTCTAAAACGGGACCTTTAGGGAATCGATTATTAAAGATTGATTGTTTGAAGAAATATTGAGGCGTGAAGCATTTTGGTTTGGCAACGGTTGAGTATTAAAAGAATGATTGTGTGGAGATACATTAAATTTCTAAATGAATCTTCTTTCTTATAATTTATTTGAGCTTGATGTTATCACAATCCCTACAAATATTTTTGCATGCATGTAGGCTATCAGGGTTTTGTTGCCTAATAAATAAACAATATGGTTCTTTTAAACCTGATATAAACGCATATAAGGCTTGTTTTTCGTAATCTTTATATTTTAATTGCAAAAAGGCAGAGACAGTATTTTATTTCAACGTTTTCTTTTAATTTGTGTAATTCTTAGTTGACGTCTAATGCAAATTCTTCGAAGTTTTAGTTATGATTTTGAAAACTAGTTAAAAGATTTTTAGGATTGTATAAAGTTATTATATCCCTAGCCTCTCCTTTAATTTGTAAAATAACATATCGGAAGAAATAATTTGAAAGCACTTCGTCAGTAAACGCAAATTTTTCTAAAAATTCTCTTGCGTTATTTAAGAAATCATTTAATTCTTTCGGACTTCCGAAATATTCGGGGACTATGCATTTAGCGAAATTAAATCTGACTTGAAAGTCGCTGTATTGTTATTTCCTTGCATTTTGTTTTCTGTACAATTAATTTCAGTATTAACTTCCCTACTCAAAGGTGACCTATCCCGAAGCATTAAATATATTAATAATCTTTGTGTTAAGAATGTACTACTACAAATATATAACAAGTGAGACGTTGAATATACGAAAATTTGTATACAAGCAGGCAAAAATAGATATTAATTATTTTAAATATTACTTACAAAACTAATACTAAGAACACTGGTCATAGAAGATCGGGGACGTCGCAAATATGACCAATTCATCTCTCCCTTTTCTCCGTGTCTAGTGGTGAGTACAATACGTGCCTCGAAGTGATCCAAGATTTTACTAAAGGAACTCTTCTAGGTTACTGTTGACTTCTTGTAGTGGCTTCACATACTTTCTTTAGCTTATTCTTATAAAAAAGTGAATTACTTCTAAAGAGTTGAAACTCGCTTGACTACAACGAAATACGATAAAGAGTGAATGAAGTAATCCTGTTCGCCGCGCCAATTAAAGATTCCGGACCAAGGACACCGGTTTTAAAAAGAGACAATTTTACTTAACACGAAGCTTGGTTCCTTAATTCAAGGGCGAAAGTGGCTTTATATTAAATTTAAAATCATTAAATAGGTTTTTAACACCTCCTCATTTCAACTGTGTCAAGGATTTTATATGGCTAAAATTGATCTAAAGGATGTTTATTTTTTGGTAAAAGTAGAAATATTTAAGATTTCAACATGATCATTGTTTCAATTCAATTCCTTGCCTATGGGCTTAAAAGTACAGGGTATTTGGTTATATTTTGAACGGAGTCTATACTCTTTATTTCTCAATATATCAAAACATTTTACACACAAAAGTTTTAGGATTTAGTCTGAATCGTCAGATTTGTTATCAAGAAAAAACATACGAACATCGGAAATTGGGAAAATGAGAATCAGCTTTGTTATTTTAAATTGAACACCCTGTATATTTTTTGTTTATTAAGAAGAGCTTTTTCTCCTTATTCCAAAAATATATGGTTTGTCTATGCTCACTGTAACCATTATCCCATAATTTTGAAAAAACGTGGAAAAACTATCCGCTCTGGCTTAAGTATAGTAGAAATAATAGAACGCTTTGGTTTCAACTGTTTTTACTTCAAAATGGCCGTTCTGTCACTTACTTATCAACCTTATTCATAGATTTTTGAAAGCCTTATTCATAGAATTTTGAAAGGCTTGCGTAACATTAAACAACCGAGAGCCAGGTATTCAAATACCGAGACCCTGATCCAATACTAAAATATCTGGAAGAATTTTACTTATTGGAGGAGTTATCTTTAGAAAAACTTACATGGGAACTGGTTACTTTATTAGCCTTAATTTCAGCTCACAGAATGCATACCTTAAGTAAAATAAAGCTAAATAATATCAATTAAATTAAAAATGATGAAGGTTTTCAGATTTTTATAGATGAAAAAATTAAGACTTCGGGCAAGAATATGCCCCAACCAGTATTATTTTTCCCCATTTAAGAACAATCTTAATCTATGTTTAGCTTCCACGTTGGAAATATATATGCAAAAAACAGAGACTATTAGACCAATCAATGTAAATCATCTCATTCTAAGAATTAAACAAACCTTATCATACAGCAACTCCTCAGACAATAAGCCGTTGGATGAAGTTAGTATTAACTCGATGTGGAATTAATACTAAACTCTATACTGGCTGCAGCTATAAGCACTCGGCTGTGACAACAGCGAAATTAGCTGGGCTAATATAGAGGTTATAAGAAAAGCTGCAGGGGGGTCTGTACAATTTACTGTTTCTTGCACTTTTTATAATAAACGTATTATTTCGTCGCCTGATACTTTTACAGTGTGACAAGCGAATGAACCTTATCAACGCCTGAAGGGGCAGGGGAGAATCTCGTCAAAAATCTTCCCGTGTCATAGGCGTGCGAAGTTATTTTAATCAGATTATTATTCATTAATATTGATGACAATAATAATAATAATGATAATATCAATAAATATTACTTTTGGACTTCCCTCGTATAAGGGAAGATTGTAATCATGAAAAAAATCACCCACCGAGATTTTTGCAGATTCTTACATTTTTGGGTCTCTAGACCTCGGAGAACATGTTCTCCCATTTCCATCGCTCTGTCTGTCGGTCTGCCTATCTGTAGGCGGCATAGCTCAAAAACTATTTATCCACTACCTTTAAAATTTGCTCAAAAACCATAGATCATAAGAGGATAAAATGGTAGCATTTTGGTGAAAATCCATTAAGGCGAAACAAAATGGCGGTCTAGTAAAATATTATTACTAAGATTATGTGGAAATTAGCTGATAAATGTTGGTTTGAATTTAGGATGGCGAAACAAAATGGCGGCTTAATAAATAATTTCACAATTCGGCCCGAAAAGACCATTTTATAGATTGATTTCAAATTTTGCTCTAGAAATAATTGTTGTATAGAGATGAACTTGTAAAATTTTGGTACGATTTCAAGAGAGCAAAACAAAATGGCGGTCAACTACAACATTTATAAACATGGAAAAAAATCAATATTTTACGTATCTTCCTATTCTAGCGTCCCTAGGTCCCAAAAAAATAGAGTTTCTTTTGATCTGTCTGTCTGTTTGTCTCTTTGTTAATTTGCGGCATAGCTAAAAATCTACTTGCCATATTAAGTTTAAATTTTTGTCAAAAATTAAGGATTGCATGACAGTAACCTGATATTTTTGGAAAATTTCAATACGGCGAAACAAAATGGTGGCCTAGTGAAATGCTAAAGAGTATATTGCTAAAAATGTAATTAACTAATGTATCTAAAATTCGGCACAAAATTCGAGTGTTACACAGGAATGAGCCCATAACATTTTGGTTCAAGGCGCAGTTGTTCAAAAACTATTAGTTCCACAAAGCCTGGTTTTGGTGTGCATAAAGTACTTAACAATGACTATTATTTCATCAAAGGCTTCCACCACATCTTCAAAAAATAAGGACATGCATTTTTGGAAAAAGCCTAATTTTTCAGATTTTTCAGCTTTTTCTCCTGTTCTAATGATCCGATCAAGTCGGCGATGACATTATATTATTTGTAAGTTCATTATCTACTATTCTATTACTATTAAAAAATTAGGATTTTTTTGCATTAAATTGTTTATAACCTAAGTTGATACCTAGTCACAAGTGAAAAACATAAAAGAATATTACTATGAACTATCTTGTGTATGATGGCGCACTCGGATTCTGGTTAGTATTTTTGGCAAAAAACGACTATTTTTTTGCTCTATTGATTGGTGTAAAAATCAAATCTCTCTCTAGCACATTGATATTTATGACAAGGTTTTTGTCGATTCACTCAGTCATCTTCAAAGATAAATATATCACCGGGTATATTTAGAGGAAAGAGAAAGCGATGTCTTTGAAATTGAAAAGTATACATGGTATTCCATTTCAAATAAATTATTTTTGCTATATTTTCGAGTTCTCACGTATATATATTTTTTGACAAAGGAAAGTAAAAATTTTATTGAAAATATATATAAATTTTGTTTACCACTTTGTACAGGGTGTTCCAACAATAATGGCCATCGGCGATATCACAGAAAGGAAATTATTTCCTTTGCTGTTACGTTCTGTAGCGGTAATTTTTTGTATTTTCTTGGTGAAAGCGGCCACGACAAATCATTGAAAAATATTTTCAAATTCAAAGAATTGCCGCTAGGGCTAGAGAAACGGAAAATACTTTTCATGATATCGACGAGAGCTATTTTTAATTGAACACCCAGTATATAAACACAAGTAATAAACTATTATGATCGTTATCACATCATAAATAAATTAAATATAATCAATTCCAAACACTCATCACTTGCTCTAATATTGCTTACTATTCCAAATGCGTCATTGCTTTGCCAACATTTCCCAAAAGTTAAATCATTATCGACCCATGTCTCATCAATGTAAACTATGTTACCACCCTCCTCTCTATAATTTCGAATTGCCTTTGTATATTTATAGCGCCAATGTAAAACTTCGGGTCTCTCCAAAAGAATCTTTCGTTTATTGTGTCACTTACGAAAAAAAAGCCATTGGCCTTCAACAACATCCTTAATGTTTCACGACTATAAGGGAAATCCATTGTTTCTTGCAATTTAAGGAGAAGCTTTCTGAGTGTAGGCGCAGTTTTTAGTTTTAAATAAAATTTGTTTATTGTTTGCCTAATGAAAATCATCAAAATCCAGAGACAAACGGGTTTTCTTGTTGGGTGGTGATGGGTGCATCTCACCTGGACGTTCCCTTTGCCTCTTTTCATCTTCTTTGTAAATTTTGCTCACGGTGTATTGAGAAACCCCAGTATATAGAGCGACCGATCTATTTTCCTTTTTAAAGGTAATTTAAAATTATTACTTCTCGCTTCCTCATCGCAAACTCTATAAACATTGGCGATAATTTCTCAGGACTGGCCAGCAAGAGGTTTTCTTTTTAAAAAGATATTTCTTTCCTTAATTCAAAAAGAAATTTAATTATTGTAAGAAATATATAAGCTTCAAGAAATAATTAAAACCTAGAAATATGTCACCAAATAAAGATACGTATTAAGATTTAAATAGGTATGAAATTTGCATGTATATATTCACTATATTCATTAATTAAAACTAAAGAAATGCACCAAGAAGCGAGTCGAGTCTATCGTTCAATATAAAATAACTAAACAATCGGAATAATTAACTAACAAGTAAAATTAACAAAACAACTAATTAATCCTACTAAAACTAATAATAAGAAGTTTTTTTCTCTCCCCATAAAATATTTCAAACAATTTCTGGAAATAGGCGTAAACATTTAATTTTTTTTTATCACCTTTTGTGTGTGCTCTTCCATATCTTTGTGAAAAAAGTCTTCAACCACATGTTCTACAAGTTCCACATTATTGCAAGTATTTTTCCAAGTTCTCCAACTGCCATGATTATTACTAATTATACACACAAGAAAATAAAAAAAAACAGGCAATACCCACATACACAAATAAAACTTAAGTCGGTATTATAAATATTAATTAGTAATTAATTTTTCTTATTTCGGTGACACCACTGATCAGAAAATCGGACATCAGACCCCGGCCCGTTCATAATTCAAACCAAGCCTGGAATAACGATCTTTTATCTTCGTCTTTTCCACGCCATCCGCGCCGACCACGGCTATCTCTCTCTGACAATGACTGCTTATTGAACGGGCCGGAGTTTGGGAAATCTTCGCTGATATACTATCGATACCGATCAGTATGTTTTTACTATTTTTATTTGAATTCGTGATGCAGTAAAAATATATATTTTGAACGGACCACTTATTTGAAAAAACGGAAGGAAGTTTTTTGCCCGCATTCTTTCTATCCAGGTTCATTCAGTTGCCAGACTGTACTAAAGCAGTTTTTACAGGGGCTGGGTAGGTATTAATATAGGTTAATGACTTTATTATAAAGTAAATTTTGTTATGTTATATTATTTTATTTTAATTCAATTTCTGTAACTTTTTGAATTAGAAATTTATGTTAGTGTTAGGTATATGTTAACTTTATGTAGAAATTGTGAGCATATTTGAGTACTATTCATACATTTTTTATTTTATTGACAAGTTAATAACTTGGTTTTTATAAGTTACAACAATATTGTCAATTTATAAATTATCTTTGTGAGATTGACCCTATTCTTCTTTAAACATCTACAGGGTGTTTTTGTAATATGAAACGAGACTGCGAAATAGAATTATAAGATCAATTATATATATCAATTATATATATATATATATATACATATATATATATATATATAAATCGAAATTTTGGTCGATTCTCGACAAAATGGTGAAGGAGTAATCCTTACCGTTACTGTTTCGTTTTGTATAACTTTTTACGACCAAGAACCGCACAGAAATTGAAATTTCTGTTTCTCTTTTTATATATATATATATATATATATATATATATATATATATATATATATATATATATATATATATATAGGTATATATATATATATCATCGTATATATATATATATATATATATATATATATATATATATATATATATATATATATATATATATATATATATATATATATATATATATATATATATATATATATATATATATATATATATATATATATATATATATATATATATATATATATATATATATATATATATATATATATATATATATATATATATATATATATATATATATATATATATATATATATATATATATATATATATATATATATATATATATATATATATATATATATATATATATATATATATATATATATATACAGTGTGTCCCAGATTCGCTTCTCTATACAGGGATTTCGGCTACTATTATACCTACAGCAAAGGTTAAATGGGGAAAGTTTTAGAGGAAACTTATTGCATTCGATATCCGGCTTCAGATTTACGATCGATCAATTGTTTTTGGAAATATCGTGGAAAAATTCAAAATGGCGGATTTCGTTTTTGGCCAGTATATCCAGAACGGTAAATTTGACAGCTGCCAAAATGTGACATTATTCGGACACATTTTTAAGACAAATAAGATGGCGTATACGTCTTCATTGTTTTTTGTTAACCCGACCAAGAACCGCACAGAAATTGAAATTTCTGTTTCTCGTATATATATATATATATATATATATATATATATATATATATATATATATATATATATATATATATATATATATATATATATATATATATATATATATATATATATATATATATATATATAGGTATATATATATATATCATCGTATATATAATATATATATATATATATATATATATATATATATATATATATATATATATATATATATATATATATATATATATATATATATATATATATATATATATATATATATATATATATATATATATATATATATATATATATATATATATATATATATATATATATATATATATATATATATATATATATATATATATATATATATATATATATATATATATATATATATATATATATATATATATATATATATATATATATATATATACAGTGTGTCCCAGATTCGCTTCTCTATACAGGGATTTCGGCTACTATTATACCTACAGCAAAGGTTAAATGGGGAAAGTTTTAG